>VZTH01018855.1:7618-132519 GCA_013397815.1 Aleadryas rufinucha
CAGGATGGCTCGCTTTGGGGAGGCAGTGGCTGGCAGACTGGGCTCCGGAGATGGGGGCTCCGACCAGAACCGGAGCCGGCAAGGAGCTCCTGCCCCTGCGGGAGGGAGCCCGGGAGCCTTCAAGCAAACCAAAGCGCAGAGAGCCCGGACTATGGCTCTGTACAACCCCATCCCTGTCCGGCAGAACTGCTTCACCGTCAACAGATCACTCTTCCTCTTTGGAGAAGAGAACATAGTCAGGAAATATGCCAAGAAGCTCATCGACTGGCCATATCCTTTCTGCACTCCCTGTGAGCCCCCTCTTTGTTGCCTGGATTTGCCTCGGTGGCCACCCAGGACACGTGCATGTGGCACTATCGGGCAGGTAAGGCGTGTGGAGAGGGGTGCCCCGGCCCCTGGGGATGCTCTCCTCACCCTGTTGCTGCTTCCCCTTCTGTTCTCGGCTCCCTGCCTGCTCCTGACAGGAGCTGCGCCCTTTCTCCCCCCCAGGGAGGTCCCCAGCCCCTTGTGAGGCTTGGATTTATTAGCCCCCTGTGCTGGTGACGAGGGGTGCTCTGATCCCAGATTAATCCTATGCACTTTGGGATGCTCTGTGTGTGCTCCTGGGGAGGTGGGAGGTAGTGGCCTTTCCTCTGTGCCCCGATGTCTCGTGGAGTTTTGTCACCCCACCCCACCTGGAGCCACCTGGAAACCCATGAATCTCCAGTCCCTGCTGGGTGGTGGCTCTGTCCCTCCTGTGTGTGCCCTCTTCGCTGCAGATCACGCCTGGCAGGGGCACGGCCGTCCTCGCCCTGCAGCCCCCAGCCCCCCACGGTGGCTCTGGGAACTGGCTGCCCCCTCCCTGCAGTAGAGGGAAGGATGTTGGAAACCTCTGGCTGTGCCCCATGGCCCTTTTTGGGGAGCCATGATTTTATCCCAGGGACCCCTCTCCTAGGGCGGGGTGGAGGGTGTAGATCTCCGCCGCTCCTTCCCCTGTTCCTCTATCCTTTCATACCTCCCCATGCACCTCTCTCTTCTCCCTCCCTCCCTGTGGGCACCCCGGGCACCTTGGCTGCTGCCCAGCGCCACAGCTCTCAGCCCCACACCAACCTGGGCTCGATGCCTGCTGCCCCCTGAGACACCTCCTGGGCTTTGCTCTCGTTGAGGATCTGAGCCTGAGAACTTCAGCATGGCCACGCTTTGGCTGTAGGAGCCTCCCCGTGCCGTGTTCTGCAGCAGTGATTCCATGCAGCTCCCGCTGCTGCCGCTTTCTCTCCCTGCAACTTGTTGGTTGAGTTCCCGGCCCCTCTGGCAGGCACGGGAGAGCCTTCCCTGGTGCCAGGCAGCAGTGCTGTGGTTTGGTGCAACAGGTACCTCGGGGAAAGCCTCTGGTGAGGCCTGGGGATGCAGGACAGGTCACCCGCCCTGCAGAGCATCACGGGGGAATCGTCCCTTTGCAGCTCTGACATGTCAGGTCGAACCTCTAGCAAGCAGGAACTGGTCCTGCATGAGGAGCTGTGACATCTCCAGGCTTGAGGGGGTGACCTGGGCATGAAGGGCTGGCTTGGAGGGGCTGAATTCCCCACAGCACCCCTGAGTCTGCCCCTCCTGGCAGCACCCGCCAGGCGGGTGGCTGCAGGAGTGCTGGTGCGGTGGTGAGCCTGGGGACGTGGTGGCTCAGCGCGGAGCCCTGCAGGGCAGCAGCCAGGCCGGCCGCCTGCTTTTCCAGAATATGCCAAATTATTCATGTGCTTTTCCAGCGCGGTGTGGGAGGGCCCTTGCCCCTCCGGCTTTTGTTGGGAGCCAGAAGGAGCTGGGGTGCTGCTGCTGGCCCGGCACTCCCGGCGTGGGCTGGGGTCCCGTGCTGGCGTGATGTCTCATCTCCAGGCAGCCGCTGTTTCCTAGAGACTGGAGCTCCACCACCACGCGAGCAAAACTCCCCAGCATTATTCTCCCCTGGAATTTGCAATGCATGAGGGAGATGGGCTCATTTTGTATTTTTTTTTCAGAAGTAAGTGACATATTCCCATGTGAGTGCTGGGAACAGGCGTGCTCCAGGCGCGGGAGCTGAGCGTTCCTGCCTATCCCCCGCCCAGCTGCCATCTCTTTCCAAGAAAACCTCATCCACCCTGGATGCTCCTCTGCACCATCGGAATTTTGAGGGCTTGGGAACGAGCAAGGCCTTTTGCGGATGGATTTGGTTAGGTTGGCCGGGCGAGTTGTTCCCATCCTTGTAGTTGTAGCCTGGCACAGGCAGCCTTGTGGTAGGGCCAGGTAGACCATGTGAGCACCTCAGCTGCCTGGCCTGGAGCCCATGGCATCGCTCCTGGGCAAGGGTATTTTGGGGAGGAGAGCACTGGATCTTGGCCATGGTCAGTAAAAGCTGCTGGCCTTGGGAGGGCAATGGGCCAGTCCTGGTGCTGAGGGTCAGGGTGGGCACAGCACCAAGGAAAGCGAAGGGGGGTTGGAGAGGAGCACAGGGAGGAGTGGAGGCTCTTCTTCATCCAGCTCTAGTTGACTAGGTAATAGGGCTAAAAATATCTGGTGATTCAGGCCTGGATATGTGCTGGGTAACTGTGTAATTATAACCAGCAGCCTCTGCAGTTTGGCTTCCCAGTGTAAGTAGGGATGATGCATGGAGGAGAAGGAGGAGAAATACAAGCAACTGGGACTGGGATGCAGCTCCATGGGAGGCGAGTCTTTGCCAAGTTCCTCGCTGGAAAGCCCAGTGCGTTGCCTCCACTGGAGCTGCTCTTTTAGGACTGGTCCTGCCCAAACCATGGAGCAGCTGCTGTTTTGGCTGTAGGAACATCTCCTTCTCTTCTCCTTGGGAAACGCAGCCTTGTCCTCCTGCCTGCTCTCCTCCTGCTGATGGCCAGGCTTTTCACCCTGATTTCATTTGTTTGGCTGCCTGGAAGGCTCCAATTCAGTTAGTACATGAGATGGGCTGCAGCTCATCTATATCTGCTCCGTTCCTCATTTGCTTAATCACATTTGACCTGGATAAGATCCCTCTCCCGCCCCAGGAAGGACAGATGACATTGTGTGGCTCTGGCTGTGTCCCCAGGAACAGCATCTGGCTGCAGGCTGTCCACTGCACCTACCCTCAGAGTGGCAGGGAAGGGGGATGTCCATCAGGACCTTGCTGGTCCCTGCGGTGAGGGCTTTCATCTCTCTTGGTCCCTTTGAGGACCGAGTCTGGTGTTGGGCTGGCCTAGAGCAGCTGGAGTGCCCTCAGAGCCCCAGGGTACATCCCCACCCCAACAGTCAGGGGGATTTTGCTCCATGGGAAGCACACCCGTGAGTGCCTGAATTGTTTTGCTCACGATGACTCTCCCTGGGCCCTGATGCTGCGTAGGCAGTGCCCCTCGGAGACCCTGCTGATGTCATACCCCACCTGGCCAAGCATCTCCTGCACCTTGGCTTTTCCCCAGCCAAGATTCCAGCAGGTCTTGCCTTCCCAAGGGAAGAGCCTACGCCATGTCATGTCATCCTTGGGCAGCTCCATCCTTGCACTCCCCAAGAATATTTTTTTCCCCCCGCTCCCAGGCTGTTTTCTGTGCCCTCCATTCATCAGATTTTAGAAGGTTTTTTTTTTGGGAGGGGCGAGTAGGTGTAATGGCAGGTCCATCTTTTTGACAGCCAGAGAGAGCGAGGCTGCCTGTCAGATGGTGAATTTAAACAGAGGCAGCTGTTGTCATGGTGATGCCAAGTTGCATCCTGTTGCTGTGGCAACCAAAGTTAAAAAACTGATGTTAAGGCAGGAAAATCACATGATGTGGTCCTTTTTTGTTTTAAAAAAAAAGAAAAAAGAGGAGGAGAGGAAAGAGATTTGATTTCCAGGGTGAGGTGGGGGAGAAGGAGACGCTTCTCCATGGAGCTGTTTGCACGTGGCAGGCAGGCATCCCACATCCTGCATCCCGCATCCCTACGGGCGCAGCAGCAGTGTGGGCAGCTCTGCCCCGTTGGACTCCTGGCTGTCACTGCCTTTGCTTTAACCCCTGATGGAAACCAAACCACTGCGTCTTGGAGCCATAAGCAGCAGCTGCTGTGACTGCAGAGAGTGAGTGTGCTCTTCTGTGCCCGTGCAGTGGGGCTGAGGCAGGCTGGGTGCTCCCTGTCAGCTATGCGGGGACACAAGCACAACCCAAGCCCGTGTTCACACTCCTGAGCCTCTGCGTGGCAAGCACACAGCAGCTGGCTCGTGTTCAAAGCGTGGTGGGAGGATTTGGGGTCTGGACATCGCTTTCTGTCCACCCCCTCCCAGCATGGATGGGCTGGGAGCACTGGGTGGCAGGACACAGGGAGAGAGACAGCCAAGAGGGGCCACAGCTCTATGGATAATCTTATCAGTGGGGGGAAATCCCTTGTGTCCTCAGAGACAAGCCAGGGAGGTACTGTGGGGATGGGGAATCCCAGAGTTGAATTAGGGCCACTCACAGGCTTTCCTCTACTTGGCACTTTCAGTTTTTCTTGGAAACCGAAAACCTCGCTTGCCCAGAGAGGTTGTGGACTCCCTGGAATTGTTCAAGGTCTGCTGGGATGGGGCTCTGAGCAACCTGGTCTAGTGGAAGTTGTCCCTGCCCATGGCAGGGGGTGGAACCAGATGACCTTTAATGTCCCTTCCAACCCAAACCATTCCATGATTCTGTGAAAAGAGCCTTGGAAAGAAGGTGCTCTCTTTCCTGCTGTGGTGTGGAGCTGAGAGGAGGAAGATTGAGGCATCCTAAGTGGGGATGTTGAAGATGTGGATCTTTCTTCCTGTCATGCTGTGTCTGCGCGGGGCAGGCGGCACTGCTGGGATTGGGACCGGAAAGATGAAGTCCATAGGTGTAGGAACTGAGGCTTTTTCTCATGGACACCTGAGGAGCAGGAAAAGCTCCTCAGAGCAGCAAGTCCCTAGGGAAGCATGGGGAGAGGTGGGAAATGGAGACATGACTTTGTTGTAGATGTTGGAGCTGGGCTGGGTGATGCAGGCATGGACAGGGGTTAAGCTGCTCCTGCTCTTTTGGTGGCACTGGAAGGTAGGATTCCCCAAGGCCCATGTGGCCTCACTCCTCTGGCTCCTCTGCTCCTTCCCCCTCTGCCTGCCCAGGAGTGGGGAGAAGGTACTGGGAAGTGGTGGGATGGAGGGGAGCTTTCCGTAGCTCCCATCCTTGCCTGCATCTGGGGAGGGATTTATCTCGGACCCAGCCTCCTGTGGAGATGGCGTCACTGTCCCATCAGCGCCATAAATCCATCTCCAGGGACTGGAGCTGGGCTCACTCCCTGCCTTAGCAAGATGGGGGTGCTGAGTGGGCTGGTTTGGGCTTCTGGCTGGGGAGGAAGGTGAAGAGGAAGGTCACAGATGGAAGCAGGGATCTGCCAGTGGCTGAACACCTCCCTGACAGACCCGCCAAGGAGCTTCAGCTCCAGGCATGGGGTTAGCCCACAGTGCCTGCTCCAGGCGGTCTGGGGGATGCCCCCATGGCCTGGGGTCCTTGTCCCGACCTCAAAGGCACCGGGAGGGAAGCGTGGAGCTGCAGGTGTGGTGTGCACAGGGATCGGCCAAGTTGCTAAGGAAACAAGTCAACGGTGCAGGGGAGAGAGCATTGGGTAAAGGAGATAAATCAATAAGAAAACCTATTTTTATCGGCTCCCTAATGATCCTCCAGGAGAAGCCAGATGGAGGAGGAGGAGGAGGAGAAGGCTGGAGGGAGATGGGCTCTCATTACTGGGCTTGGAGGGGGGCGAGGGCTACTCTGCGTTTTGGGTGGCTGAAAGGTTGTGTAATTATTCATCCCATGTGGGAGAAAACAAAGCTCTGATAGAGGATTATCCAGTGGGCTCCAGCCCCGACTGGGAGGATGCTTGCTTGGCAGAAGTAAAGAGTAGGGATAAAATATCTCTTAGTTCAGCCAGATGTTCCTGCTGTCCCTTGGGAGGTTTTTTCCTCTTGGTCCCTCAAAACCTGGCGTGGCTGGAGCTATGGGAGCTGGTTTCCATGGGATTGATGTCTCACACGGCTCTGGATGTGATAACCCAGGCTCAGCTCCATGGGAAACTGTGCCAGTGGGGTTTGGAGAGTCACTTTTGGCAGTGACCTCATGCTTAGGTGAGGGCTTTGGGGAGCAATTGCCCTTTTAGACTCGGCCAGGCTGGATGGGGCTCTGGGCACCCTGGTCTAGTGGGAGGCGTCCCTGTCCGTGACAGGTTGGAACAAGATGGTCTTTAAGGTCCCTTCCGACTCAAACCATGCCTTGATTCCACGATATCTCTTCGCCCACACGCTGCGCACCTGCTGGAGGTGGAGCGGGAATGTGTCTTGTGCAGGGGTGTGACAGATGTGCATTGTACTTGTGCTTTGAACCAGAGGCTGGAGCCGGCAAGGAAAGACGGGCAAGGTGTTCTGAGCTCCCCAGGCGCTTCTGAGCAGCGCTCCCATGCTGCTGCCTTTGCAGCCGTTGCTTTTTCCCCACTTTTTCTCCCATGGGAAGAGCGGCTGTGGCAGGGAGCGGTGCGAGATGCTGGGCAGACAGACGGACTCTCTGCGCCGTTCCCACACTTCTCATCGAGGCAAATGTGCCTGGTGCCTGGGGAGCTGCTGCCCCGCCCCGCTAACACGCTATTTGTCTCCTAAGCCGGTGCTAATTGCTTGCAGACTTTCAGGAAAATGACACCAAAAGGTCCCAAATAGGCTGGTGGCGCGGGGCCAAGCGCCGCGGTCGGCTGTGGGAAGCAGGGCAAGGACGTGGCCTTTGCCGGAGCCATGCAGTGAAATACTTGTGTTAAGCCTCAGAGGAAAACTTTTGGAGCCTGGCCCCCCTCCCCAAGCGCAGGGAGCTGCTCCTGCCCCGTGCCTGGCTGGCAGCAGGGTCCGAGCCGGCAGCAGGGAGCTCTGCAGCCTTTCTCTTTGGGTTTGCCTCTAACTTAGCAACCATTAATTTCACTGAGTGGCCTTTTAAATGCCTTGGCCGAATCTTTCCTGGCTCTTCTTCCCACCAAGCTAAATACATCGCACGCAGCTCCCTCAGGCTCTCCTTGGCTGCCTCTCCTGGCCATCTCTCTAGGGACCTGCTTCCACGCCCATCCCTGCTCCTACCTTGCCAGTGTGCCATGGCATCACTGCTGCCGGGGTCACTCCACGATTTCCCGCTTCCCCTGCTCACGGCTGGCACTGGGGTGTTTTCTCTTGCCTGTGGGCTCAGGGCCACTGGTTGAAAGCCTTGCACTGTAGTTGGTGGCCAAAAGACAAGGCTGGAAAAGACAAAATCGCTCCTTTTCCCAGGGCTGATGGCATGGGCATTGGACACCTCCTCACCTGAAATGTCAGCCTGAGGGTGTTGGGTCTGGAGAAGTCTGGTGTGGTGGGGCAGGGCTTAGCCAGCTTGGGATGGTGGGAGTGGGGATGATTCCTTTATGGGCAAATCCATCCCAGGTGGGATCACGTGCCCCTTCCACAGGCACAAGCTTTGGGAAGGTGGCAGTCCTCTCCCAGGGTGGCTGCTGGTGCCAGTGGTGACAGCAATAGAGCTGTTCTGGCACAGAGGGAGCGGAAGCAGGGGTGTGCTGCCTGCTGCTGTATCGCTCCGCATTTTGGTATTGAGGACAGCAGGGCTTTTATTGTGAAGAATTGGGAAAGATGGATGGGAAGTTGGAAAGATATGGCCATCCTGTCATTTGGAAGTGCTTTGTTTTCAGAGCTTGGCAGTGGGCCAGGCAGGAGAGGGCTCCGTGTCCCTGCCTCGATCCCATGAATCAAAAGGCAGGAGGGAGCTGAGTTTGGGGTGCTTTCCTGGGTGTCAACCTGCGCTTTCCTTCCTCAGGTCCTCAGACACCAGCATCTGCTGCCCCTTGTCCTGGCTCAGGGCTGCTCCCGGGGAAGGGTGTGTAAGACCTAGATGTGGATGTAGGATTTAGGATGCTCATGAGGGTCTGAGCAGATCCTGTTAATGAGGTGCTGCTGCCCCGTGGGGTCTGCTGAGGTGTGGCTGAGCTGGGATATCTCCACAGGGAGTTTCCACCCTGCCTGAACTGAAGCTCAGACCCAGGTGCCATCTGTGTCTTGAGCTGCGAGTGCTCAGCCACGTGCTCTGCAGCTCCCAGTGCCACCTGGGCTCACCCTGCTGCCCGCAGGGTGCTCGGCAAGGGCACAGGGTGGGCTGATCCCAGTCATATCCCCAGGACCTGCAAGGGATGCCCCATCCTCTTCAGGCTGTGCAGATGCTCCCTCCCGTGGGTATGTTTTAGGATAGGGGCTGCTGATAACCTTGTGACGTCTCCCTTTCTGAGCCCTATCTCCTGCTGCTTTGTGACGGAAAACAGAAGGAAAGCAGGGATGTGTCAGCCCTGGCCAGCAGTGTGCCATGCCAGGGAGAGCCTCCCTGATGGTGCCAAGGACCATGCCAAACCTTCTTCCAGGCAAAGCCAACCTGGTTGAGGTCCCACCTCAAACCTTGTGCCCACCTTCTGGGCTCCCTGCACAAGCAATACCTCTCTCCCACGGGAGTTCTCATCCCAACAGAGACGGCTGGTTGATGTCCCAGGAAGTCAGGAAGGAGGTGATGAGGCCCAGCGGGTCTCCAGTGAGGAAGGTCTTGGGGGCTCTCACCCCTCTCATTTCCAGACAACACCGGGGTGGGAGCAGCAGGAGGTGGAAGGCAGGTGGTGTGTGGATGTTCCGTGGGGAGAACGGCAGCAGGGGCTGAGCAGGTGAAACGAAGGGTGGGCTGAAGGGCTGGGGGTGTCACTCGCCTCTTCTCTGCTCCTTAACTCGCCTCCACTCCCTTCGAGTACATGATCCTGGCGACCATCATTGCCAACTGCATCGTGCTGGCCCTGGAGCAGCACCTCCCCGAGGATGACAAGACGCCCATGTCACGGAGATTAGTGAGTACCCCTTGTCCATCCCTCTCTGCCTTGCACTGGTGGGCTGGGGGGTGAGCTGAGGGCAGACACCCAATCCTACCAGGCAATTTCTTCTGGTTTTGGGGTGGCCAGGCAGGAGGTTTCCTCTGGGACTAGCTTCTCCAGCCTTCCTGGGGCTGCTGTAACATATTCCTTCTCTATGGAAAGGGTTCAGGAAGGTTTAAGCCCCTTAAAAAGGAGTAGGGAAGGACTAGGCAACCTGAGTGTGTCATAGCCACCCTCTTTTTATTCCTGAGGTTGCTGCTGGCTGAGAAAGGGTTGGGAAAGCTCCCAAAGGAGATGATGGATCTGGGGAAGGTGGGATGGGATGTGAGTTGGGTCCATGTGAAACATCTGGTGCTGTGTTTGCTCAGTCTCCCCCTCTCACTGGGTCACTGATTTCACTCCGGCAGGAGAAGACAGAGCCCTACTTCATTGGGATTTTCTGCTTTGAGGCTGGGATTAAGATCGTGGCCCTGGGGTTTGTTTTCCACAAGGGCTCGTACCTGCGCAACGGCTGGAATGTCATGGATTTCATCGTGGTCCTCAGCGGGTGAGTTGGGTGCTGTGGGGCTGGTGGTGGAGTTGGTTGCACTTGGGGACTCGTCCTGGCAAGGACATGAGCTCCAGGACATGGGGGAAGACCCTGGTTTGCTGTTGTCAGTGGTGTTTCGTCATCTTGATGAGGGAGGGGAGGATGGTTCCCCGCGCTGGACGTGCTGTGTTGACTCTGCTGCGGTCACTGATGGTGGGACGAGGCTCCCTATAGGGACAGTAGGGCTGGCTCTGAGGCTACCATGTCTAGCTTTCCTCACTCGGTGGCCTGTCACTCACCTGAATACAAGGCAAAGTGAGGACAAGGTGGTGGCATGACCTGATAAGGAACTGGATGTGGTCTGGGAGAGATTCTGGTCAAACCCTCCATAGGGAGGGGGAAAATCTCTTCTCTTGCCTTCCCAAGCACTTTAAAGGCTTCCCCCTCTGCTGGAGGTTGGGGAATGAGGTCTGGGTAGGGTCACATCCCCAGGTGATGCTGCTTACCATCCCAGCGTACAGCAGTGATGCTGGGGGTGGTAGCACACAGAGCTTCACGGGTGCTGCTTGTGTCACTGGTGGTGCCACCTGCCAGGGACGTGGCCCAGATTTGAGTCCTGTTTGTGGCGTGCTGGGCTGTCCTGGTGACACAGAAACAAGCAGGGGCATTTGGGCTTGTGTTAGCCAACACTGGCAGTCAGCTTCAGCAGAAGCCCCCCAGGGTGACCCCCTGGGCCCCCCCCGTGTGAAGGGCAGGTGGGGCCTGGATTGTGGCCATTTCTTTTTGCCTGCTGATGGAAATGTGACGTTCACAGGAGCTGGTTTGATGTGTACAAACAGAAGGTGCCTGTGGGTCTCAGTGCTCCACGAGAGCTTCGCTGAGTGCAGAGCAGCGGCAGGGCTGGCTGGGAAACTGAGGCATGGGAAGCAGACAGGATGCCTGGGATCTCTACAGAGCTTCCTGCTACACAGTCCTGACTCTTGGCTTGCAGGGTGGTGGCACCATGTGGGATGTGACACCTGTTTGGGTGTTTGGAGGAGCAAGGGGAACGCTGAGCCTGCTTCTGCTGGGGTGTGGCGAGGGGTGCTGCTTGTCCGTGGTGGAGAGGTGCAGGCTGGGACTGTGCTTGAGGAGAATGTGATCGGGTACATGCTGGCTCCCTCAGTCCAACGGGGACCTGGATGGCCTCACTGGGGAGTGGGACCATGTCAGCTGGGAATGGAGGGCATGCTGGTGGTGGATGATGCTTCTGGTGGGCAGCAAACAGGCGGCCTGTGGGAGGTGCAGCCCTCGCACAGAAGGCTGCTGCTCTCCCACATCTGCAAAGCGACTCATGGGGAGGGTTCTGTGGCTCCTGGGCTGAGCAGAGGTGCTCACATCCCTGGAGACAGGTGCTCACATCTCTGGGGACAGCATGGGACACACCTTGGTAGCACCAAGAGGGGCTCTCACCCTCCCAGTGCAGCTGCAGTGCTGGGCCGAGTGTGTGGGAAGCGGCCGCGGGGCTGGGAAATGCCCATCGCCTCTGTCCCAACCCAGGCATCCTCCGGGGCATGGGCCAAGGGGAAGCACTGGGCTGGGAGGAGAGCTTCACCAGGGACTTGTTCCTGCCCTCCCTGCGGCTCCGGGCGAGCTGCTGTGCCGGAGCCGGTGCTGAGTCAGCGCTCAGCGATTACTCACTCGCAGAAGCCTCGCCAGCTCCTCTCGGTGCCGGGCTGAGCCGGGCCCGTGCCAGGGAATCAATTGTCTGTGAAGGGCTGTGAGCACTGCGCTGGCCACCCTGACAGGAGGTACCCATGTCCCCCCAGGACTGCTGGTCACGGGGCACAGCCCTCCAGCGTCTGCCTCCCTACTGTCGCCCCGCTGGTGTCCTGACGTTTGCTCCAGCAGGGTGGAACCCTCCCCAAGGAATGCCCCTTCACTGGCTGGCTTTGCCCCAGCAGTGCCTGCTGACGAGGCCTCACCGACCTGTTGGGGCAAATTCTTTTGTGTGGTGGGTGAGGGAGGCAACCCATGGATTTTCATCCTGGCCTGGTTTTGGGGTCACTGGGATCAGCTGCATCAGGTCATGGGCTCCTCTGTGCTGTTCAGCTCTTGCTTTTGCCCTGGGGTGCTGCCAAAGCTGCTGTTCCTTGGTGCCGTGGTTGTGCTTCCCATGCAAGAAACTCTTGCCTGTTTAATCTGCTGAATTACTGGCAAATTCCTGCAGCAAATAATCCTTGGCTGGCAAATGACTTGCAAACAGCTTGTGGGAGAAGGTTTGCACTTGGCGGCTCGTTCTGTCGGTTGCATAAGGCAGGCGGTGGAGCCCGCACAGGGGGATGTGTGCAGGCGACCGGCGGCTTCGGGATCGCCTCTGCGGACTCAAACTTTCTGCTTGATGAATATAAGAGTGTCTGGATGCAGTTTTGTGAGATTTGGTGGTCGTGGGGATCTCGCTGTGGCTGTTCAAGAGGCTGTGGCTGTGTTGGAGGGGATGTTGTGAGCATCAGAAGAACAGGGTAATGCTTGCCTCAGCATGTGCTCAGTGGGTTTGGGTTGCTGATGCATCCCATGATGGGCCAGAGAAAACATCCATGTGAGCAGTACCCACCCCAGGATCCATCCCTGAGGGACCCAGAGGCACCCAGCATCACACTCGCTGGCCCTTGTTCCTCCAGCTGTGACACAGGGTACAACTACTCCTTTCTGGACTTACTCTTTGCCATGTATCTGATGGGAGAGGTCCTTATGGACCTGATGGCATCGTGGTCGCAGACACCACACTAGGATTTCCATGATTTTCTGGATTTTCTGCAGCCTCTCCCTGCTGTAAATAAGCCTAATGAGGGGCTTCTCCCGTGAGCAGCCTCCTGGGACCCTGTGCAGGAGTGGATGGCACTGGCTAGGGTTCAACTGGTGTTTGCTTCTTGTGTCAATAAATCCACTTCTTTTTCATCTCAGTGGAAATCAACGCCCACCTAAAACTCCCTGATGCTAAAGCTTCCACTGGGGAACTAATAGTCACATTTGTAAACCTGCTCTTTTTGTAACCTGTGGTTTCCAAATCATCATTGCTGCCTGAAAAAACAGCCTGTTCTCCCCCAGCTAAAAATAATTTTATCTGAAAGTGTGCATAAAATACCTTTACTCGTTGTGAGGCAGAACCAGCGAGGAGAACATCTGCATTTCCCCTGGGGTTTGG
Organism: Aleadryas rufinucha; assembly: GCA_013397815.1. Lineage (NCBI taxonomy): Eukaryota > Metazoa > Chordata > Aves > Passeriformes > Aleadryas > Aleadryas rufinucha. The sequence continues at coordinate 20,203 of VZTH01018855.1, forward strand.
GGATACTCACCTTGTCTCAGAGCTAGCTGGGTGCTGAAGCTGGACTTGTGACCTGCTTAATGCAGTGTGACCTGGACCAAAAAAGGGGAAAACGGCTCAGAAATGGTCAGAAAGGGCAGTGGAAGGTTGGTGACCTCTTAATCGATGGTCCTGAGAAAGTAAGGCTGAAAGAGCTTCAGCCACCAGCAACTGGAGCATGAGCTCCCTGCTCCCTGGGTGCCATTAGGAGTAGACAACAAGCACCTTACAGCTGCCTGCTTTTCCCTACCCCGTATTTGATGGAATAAGAAGGGTTAAACTCCCTCTGCAAATATCCAGGTGGGTGTGTGCTTTACACACTCAGCTGCCTGAGCATCATCAAAGCACCGTTGGCTTTTTTTATCGCAGTAATACAATAACACGTGAGAGGTGAAGGGGTGGGGGAACACTGCCAACAATGGGAAAAAGATCCAAAGGGGAATCAAAAGGCCCTTGTGAAGCTGTGCTGCTCAGGAGCTGGGGAAGCAGCCGCTGTAAAAGCTGGATGAATATGCCGGGGTCACTAAAAGGAAGCGCTGCCGTCAGGGTTTTTGGGAGGGTTTAATAAGAGCTGCTACATCTGGGTGCCTTTTGTGAAGCCCTTGGGCACGGTGGTTTTCATTAAAGGTTTTGTGGGGTGGAGTGTGGCCAAGGGAGAGCAGGAATGAGGGATTGCTGCCTGCCATGCCCTCAGCAAACCCACAGCCAACTGGAGGGGCAGCAGCCTGCGCTGGAGCAGGAGAGCCTGGCTCTCCGAGTCCTGTCCCAAAATCCAGCGTCCTGTCCCTGCAAAGCCAGGCAGCAGCTGTGAGCCTGGTTTCTCTGTCTGACCTCCTGGGGAAATCCTGTGCACACTCGTGCCCTGATTTCCTGCTGTGGCTGCTGGGAAGCAGGACGGAATATTTCCGAGGAAAGTGTTTCCTGCTGTGCTGCAGGGTTGCAAGGTGAGCCCAGGGATGAGGAGGGCAGGTTGGCTCTTTTGCTTGTTTTGGTGCTGCCTGGATTTTGGGATGACTGTCCTGGAAAGCTCCCTTTTTACAGTTCCCCCCGAGCTCCCCCTGTGGGAGAGGCAGGGATGTTTCGCCCTCAGGTATTTAGTGCACCTCGCACAACCCCAGTTCTGTGTGTGTGGGTGCTCTTTTTAATCCTGCAGTTCCAGAGATGGAAGGGGGATCCTTGAACAGGTGCTGGCAGCAGCTCAGTCTGGGAATACTGACATGCATGCCCTGGTGGTTTGGGATGCTGGCCCCACAGGTGCCTGGCGCACCACACCGGTGTGAGAGCACACACGAGCTGGGAACAGGCTCTTCCCACGGCACCCACACCTTCATTTCCCTAACCCAGGGAGTGTAGTGCACCTCCAGGCAGGGAATCTTGGGGGAATGGATAAGAGGCTTGGAGAACAAGTGCTAAATTAGAGCACAAGTGCAGCACCCTGATATGGTTATCCTGCTGGAGCCTGAGCCACTGCAAGGAGTGCTGTCCTACAGGGATAAACCAGCAAAGAGACAACGCCAGGTCCAAAAGCCCAGCAGTACTTTGATCATGCCAGACAAGACTTTTTCCCCCTTCTTTCCTTCTTTTCCTTTCATGAATGTTGGCAGTCTCCAGCCTGATGCTTGCCCCCTCTCCCACCCCTTTCCCAGCTCTTTCCTTTCAGGACAATTAGTAAAATGTTTGGTCTTTCGTTTGGATGAATAATTAATTTCCCAGCTCGGTGAATGATTCATGTGCCATATGCCACGGCCCTGGGACATGCCTGACACTGGCACCTCGTACAAAGGGCAGCACCACTTCCCTGGCTCGGCGAGGGGACGGGGCGGTGATGAGGGAAAAGGCTTCCTGCTGCTGGAGATGGGGGTGGGGATCCCTGGGCAGGCAGAACTCTGGCTCTGGCTTTGGGGGAGACAAGCATCCCGCCTTCTCCCCGTGTGGGATCCGGCCTGCGTGCCGCTCACGTGATTCTTGCTCCATCCTTCCCGGCTCCTCTTCCCCGCCGGTTGGTTTCCTGAAGCCGCAGAGTGAGTCAGTCCCTCCCACGTGGCTGCTAGTCCCGGGGGCACTGCCTCCCCTGCCAGGCACCCCTCGATCCCCTGCGGTCCCCAGGGGCTCCTGCTGCACCCCGACACACTTGCAGAGCTCCTGCTCTGGGGCAAGGCACTCGCTGTCCTGTGGGGGTGAAGCCTTGGACTTCTTTGCACTGTCATGTGCCTTGCTCTGGGAGAGGGGTTGGGAATATAAGCCTGGCCTGATGGAAGGGACAATGGGTTATTTCCTCCTCACCCCCGCATGAGAAGGTGGGATCGCACAGGTGGATGCTCTGGGGTCTCGCACTCCTCCTTTGGCACGAGTTCAGGCCAGCCCTGCTGTGGTATGCCTTTGCCTGTGCTCCATGTCTCTTGTGGGGCCAGCTCTCCTGCAGTGACTTTAGGTTTCCACCAGGTCCTGTGTGTGCAAATGCAGTTTTACCAGCATCATTTCCCCCTGCCAAGCCCTGTATCTGCTGAGAGGCAGTGTGGGGACTTAGGCAGGAGGGAGACGTGCGGTTTGGCCAACCCGCAGGGTCCAGAACAGGGGATGCTCCCTCATGCACCAAACCCCAGGGGCTCCTCTGGGAAAAGGTGGCCTTGGGGGATTATTTCACCCCCCAGATCAAAGGCTGGTAAAGGCAGATTTTGTCCTTCAGCCTCATCACACTACGCAGGGAGTCGCTTGTGCCCATCCAGAGCTCTCCAAGCTGCCGGGAAGGATGGGAACAGGAGCTTTGCAGCAGCTCAATCCACCTGGGTCACAGCCTCGAAACCTAGAAAGAGCAAGCGAGGGTGATGGAGGCTTTGACGTTGCTCTGAACTGTGCCAAGGGCAGGATTTGGCCCTGGTGGCTCTGTCCCTTGGTGTCCCCAAGGCTGTGCTCTGCTGTGGTGTCAGAGTGGGTGACCTGATCCCGGTGGCCCTGCCTTGAGCCAGGTTTGGACACAAGAGCCTTCAGTACATCCTGCTACACATGATGCTGTCTGCAGAGAGGGCAGGGGTGGATTCAGCCCACCGATTCACCCCCAGAACAGGGCAGGAACGGGGTGAATCCATCAGGTAACTCACTTTCTGTGAGCCGTTTGACCAGTGTATTAATTATGAAGTAGTCTCCCTCGTAGAGTCAGGTGGCAGTGCAAGCCTCCAGGGGCCTTTCCACTTAATTATAAACATTAATTTGTGTGCCATCCAGCACCCTGCCTGCCCCAGATTTTGGGCTGAGATTAATCTGTCTCAGCCTATGCCTCTCTCCACTCAGCACACCCTTTGCTGGGACAGTTTGTGTGAGTGAGCTTCAGCAGTGCTCCCTGAGGGGAATGCTTGAGGGGGGCTCAGTTTGGGGTCGGGGGGTGAATTGAGGGTTGATCTGATCATTTGGGGTTCAGCCTTTGCTTGGGGTCTCTGGTGTGAAGCTCTTGGCAGTGTGGCCTGAGCTGTGTGTGCTGTCCCTTACGGCTGAGGGCTGCTGGTGGGATGGGATGGGATGGGATGGGATGGGATGGGACGGGACGGGACGGGACGGGACGGGACGGGACGGGATGATGGGGATGGGAGCCCAGCAATGCACAGCCCCTGGCACAGGTAGAGGAGGCACGATGGGTGCTGTAAAGTGAGATAGTGCCCAAATTCAGTGCTGACTTTTTGTGGGCAGGGTCACAGAGCATCACTCATGCTTTATTCTGCATGGTCCCAATGAGCAGGGAATCCTTTAAAATGAGATTATTCTTGGGGTTTTTTTCCTTCTTTTGACCCCTGGGTGAAGAGATCTAAAGGTGCAGGTCTTCCACTGGAGGCGAGGGCATGTGCTCTGCTCAGCTGCTGTGAGCTGGAGCGGCGCCTGGGGCTGAGCCAGGCTCTGCCGAGCCCCAAAGCCCACAGGTGTGGGGGCCCCAGCGGGAGCTCGCCCTCCTCCCCAGAGCCTCCAAATAAATAAAACAAAATAATTATCCCGGTTGCAAACACAAAGCATTGGATTATTATTTTTTCCTCTCCTGAAAGAGTGTTTTTGTCTGCTGGTGATTGCTCACTATTCAATTATACTTCGGGGGATTAGCATATATTTCCCATCCTGCCTCCTCTCTCATTTGCATCCTTCCAAAAGCTCCTCTCTGCTCTTTTCTCCACCTGAAGTCTCTCTTCCCCCTTTCCTCTGAAGTAAAACTAACCCCTTTGCCTGGGTGACCTATAAAAACGCCTTCACTTCTTTTTTTCCTTTCTTTTTTTCCTCCAGTACATATGATGAAAAGCATGAGATCATTGGGTTTTTTATAGCCTAAATCTGGCAGCTTTTTTCAAATAACTTGGATAGTGAGCTGTAATTTTAGTTTGGGTCCTTGCCTAAAAATAAAGAATAATTATTAGCACATCAGACGTGGATATTGTAAGTGATCGAAAACGGTTTAAATTGTTCTACAGATACCGGAGCCGCTGCCCTGTGGCAGCACAAAGGTCTGCCACAGCCTGAGTCCCATCTCAGGAGCTGTGAGAAACCTTTATTCAGAAACTGGGAGTTCTGGGTGATATGATTTAAAAAAAAAATTAATAAAAGGCATGATTAGAGGGTTAATAAGCAATTGACAGGTGAAATACGCTGAAGTCCGAAGCAGCAAGGTGTGCTTTGAGCACTGGATTTATGATTAGCAGTGATGTGATAATGGTGTCTGTGCCTTCCAGCAAGCCTGGGTATCCAGGAGAGGGGATGTCTGTAACTTCCAGCCACAGAAGGGCTTGGGAAAAGCAGCCAGCAGCCGGTCTGGTGTGTCTGCAAGCTTGGTTAGCTTTTCCCGGCCACTTTACTAGGTGTGAGGGTGGTCCGGGGCTGCTCAGACCCTGCCCCGAGGCTCTGGGCTGGATGGGTTTGCCGTGAGCAGCTCCTGCCGTGTGTGGTCCCAGCACCTCTGCCCCCGCCGGGAGCCACGGCCGTGCCTGCGGAAGGATGTGCAGGCACCTGTGTCACAGCAGCGGGTCAGCTTTTTGTCCTCGGTTGGGTGACGGGTCTGAGTGCAACCGCCTCGGTCTGGTGCTCTGTCCAGACCTCCTTCCCAAAGAGCTCGTGATGTCCCCTATCCCCCAGCGAGGACAAGGAGCATGTCACCTTGCCACAGAGAAGTCCCATTCTTAGCAGCTAATTTAGAGCGCGGGGAAGGAGTGCCCTGAAATCGCCCGAACCTTGCCTGGAGCCTCAACGCGGCGGCTCCGGAGCCCTTCAAACAAATCTGGGTTTGCCGAGGACTTGGCAGTCGGGGCGCTCCCAGGCGCTGCTCCTGCCCCGGGGACGGGGCGTGTGGTGAGGCTGCGGGAGGCGACGGCTCCACCTTCATCGCTCCATCCGTGTGGGACCGCGGCTCGCGCCGGTCCGTGGTGACAGCAGCGAGCTGCCCGTCCCAATCCTGTTCTGCTGCCAGGAGCCTTCCGGCTGGGCTGACTTTGGCAAGCCCTGGGGAGAAGGGCTGGAGCCTGCATCCTGCCTGGGAGCATCCCCGACCTCCTGGAGGTGCTCGGTCCTGACTGGAGTCAGCGCTGGGGCTGTTCCTGCCCCTTTGGGATGCCTGTGGCACTCCAGGGGCTGGGACACGAGGAGCAAAAGCTAAAGGAGGGTGTCGGGGTTTCCAGCATGACATTGGCACAGTGTGTCCCTGTGCTGGCATTTTGTGGAGTGCTGGGGTACCCTGCTCTCACTGGCAGAGTGTGTGAAAGGGCTGGAAGTGACAAGGCTCCTCTCCCTCCCTCGTGCCGCCGAGTGGCCGTACTTTATCATACTTACTGATTTTGATCTTACAACCAATGTAACAGCACAGCTCTCCCCAGCCTCTGGGTGCTCCTGACTTAATTAAGTCCCTTTCTGCTCTCCTGTCAGCCCAGTGGGCAGCAGGGGCTGGGCACAGCCTGGGCCACGGAGACTGTGTGGAAAGGGCTCGGGGGAAAGGGAAAGTGCCAGCAAGGGTGAAAGATCCCTGTAAATATCAGGGATGAGCTGTGTGATACACAGGGAGTGGTGGGCGATGCATCCCTACTGCTGCTGGGGCCAGGCTCTGGGGCGTCAGGTTCATCCCTTGCCCTGGGGCAGGGAGGAAGAGGAGACCAGGAAAAGCAGCTGAAACAACATGGTTTGCAGATGTGAGAGCGTTTCTGCTGCCAGGGTATCCTAGGAAACCCAGCCGCCTTTCTGGAGGGACAGGTTGGTACCTGCTGTACCTCAGGGAGAGGGTGAGAGAAAGAGTGCTAATTGCTCAGCGCACCAGAGAGCTGCTCTGGCCTGTAATTAGATGAATTAGTGGAACAATGACCCAATTTCCCTCAGTTTTTGGATTGCTGCAAACAACCCTGAGGTTGCTGCCTCCCTCTGTCCTGTTCTCCTCCCCATCCCCTCCTCTTCCGCCCCTGCTGCTCTACGGCAGCTTCCCTGCTCCTCACCCAGCACCCGGGGACCAAGCCTGGATGGGAAAGGGTTATGCCAGCATCCCTGAGGTGCAGCATCCCTGTTCCCAGAGCAGGTGCAGGGGCCCCGAGTGTTTCCACTGCTGGATTCGGTGTGCACCAGCTCCCTTCTGCCCCAATTTGTTTTCCAGAGACGGGCTTGAAAAAATTCTTTGTGTTTTAAAAGAAAACCTCTGGAGCCCTTCCTGTGCCTGCCAGTTGCCTTCCAAGGTCATCAAACCTTCATCACTATAGATTTTGGAATGTGTGTGAGGTTCTCGGCTCCTTCTCAGCAATCCCAGAGGCGGGACTCTGAGGAAGCTCCATGTGTGGAAAAAGTCAGGGCAGCTGATAGCTGGAGGTGCTGCCATGGGAGCATGGAGGGCAGTGACTCCCATCCCTGAGGCACTGCTTCTGGTCCATGTGCCGCCTTCCTGGAAGGGATGTGGATCCTGTGCAGCTGGGATGAACGCGGTGTCAGTGGCGTTGAGACCCCACATGGAATCCATGGGTGATGCAGGGCTGTCCCCAGCCATCCTGGCATGTGGGGGGCACTGATGGGGGGCTGCTGAGGCTGGGGAGCCCCTAGGTGGCTTTGTCTGGTCATGGTGGCCCATGGACTTGGGTGCCATCACCAAATGAGGCTCACTGATCTTTGGGAGGAGCTGAATCCCTGTCCCTGCCCAGGGACATGGTTTTCCTCGTGGCTTCCCCCAGCCTGGGGTGAGAATGTGGCACTGAAGTGGTCAAGGGCTTTCCCCGGGATAACTCTGCTCTGCCCCTGTGTGCCCGCAGCATCCTCGCCACGGCCGGGACACACTTCAACACCCACGTGGACCTGCGGACGCTGCGGGCCGTGCGCGTGCTCAGACCTCTGAAGCTCGTCTCGGGCATTCCCAGTAAGTTGGATGCTCCTGATTTTCCTCCCAGGGTGTCTGCATCCATCCCTGATGTCCTTGGAGTAAGAGGGGTCCTTGTGCCGCCTTATTCCACCTCTCTATGCAGTGGGAACTCCAAGGTGGCAGCACGTGGTGTCCCCGGGTGGCACTGCCCCCTGTCCAGCCTGCTCTGTGCTTGGCACAGCCCACTGGCAGCTCCCCTTCCCTGGCCAGAAGGCGGTGGGTGGATCCTTTCAGGACTGGGGTTTATTCAGGGGAGATTTCTTGGGTTTTTTTTCTTTTTGTTGCAAGATTTCATCTGTTGGCACAGGGATAAATAAAGAAACTAGGCTGTGCTGGCACAGGTCCTCCCGTCCCTCCTGCCCTGGGTGCCAGCAGTGCTGGATCCGTACCCTGGGGGCAACGAGGGGGACAGGGCTGCACCAGCCGTGTCCCACCACGTCTGGGTGGGGCAAGGACAGGCAGGACATTGGAGTGGGAACCAGAAACAACCTCTCCTGGAGCCGTGCTCTGCAGCTTGGCTTTCCCTCCCCTGGGATGGTGCTTTCCTCCGGGATCCTCCTGCCCAAAGGGACCCTCCAGGCTATGCCGGCCTCCTGCATCTCTCTGATGACTGTCCATCCTCTCTGCTCCTTGTGTTCCTCCTACCAGAGGTGGGATGGATGTGTCCCTGGTGGAGGGTTTGCATTGCTGTTCTGAGCTGTGCCCTTTCTTTCCTCTCCCAGGCTTGCAGATTGTCCTGAAATCCATCATGAAGGCCATGGTGCCTCTCCTCCAGATCGGCCTGCTGCTCTTTTTTGCCATCCTCATGTTTGCCATCATCGGCCTGGAGTTCTACAGCGGGAAGCTGCACCGAGCCTGCTACACAAACAATTCAGGTGGGGACAAGGGCTCGGCACCCTCTTCACATCCCACGAGTGGAAAAAAGCTGGGATGAGCTGTCCCTTACCTCTGCCTCCTTTGGCTCTCTGCTGTGTGCTTTCAGGTGAACTAGAGGAGCTGGACCCTCCCCATCCATGCGGGGTGCAGGGTTGCCCCCCGGGCTATGAGTGCCGGGAGTGGATCGGTCCCAACGATGGGATCACGCAGTTCGACAACATCCTCTTTGCTGTGCTGACCGTCTTCCAGTGCATCACCATGGAAGGGTGGACCACAGTCCTGTACAATGTGAGTGTGCTGCTCTGGGGGCTCTCTGGGCAGTGGGAGGTGGGCAGCTGGAGACTGTTTCTGCGTGCTGGAAGCTCAGAAGATCCAGAGTTTCCTTCACGATGGGAATGGGGTTAGTCCTTCCCATTTGGGCAGAAGGTGGGGGACAGAGGGGTGTGTTCCACACCTTCAGGCAAAGGGAGCCCTGAGGGCCTAGTCCCCATCTCTGACGGGGTCGTGCAGCTCATTGCAGAGAGCAAAACCTCATGGGCCTGTCCTGCAGCAATCCTTCTGCTTGGAGGCTGACCCTGGGGAGGCATCCTTCCTTGCCTGCTGCTTCTGTGCTCTCCAGGGCAGCTCTGTGAGAGTGGACATGCTTTCTGGGCTTTGCAGACCAGGCGGAGGATGTCTGGTGGCCTGGGAAAGCCTCAAAGCTTAGAGGGGCTCAGACCCCTTCTCTGGGGTGGGGACAGCATTTCAGTGTCCGACAGAGAGCTGGGATCTTTGTGCTGATGGAGCAGGGAGTGGCTGGGCTGAGTTCCTGTGGTTTGCAGCTGCTGGAAGCTGCTAGTGTCCAAGTCCTTGGGATGCCCAGAGAGCAACTTGGGGGCAAAGCTGGAAGCAGGAAAAAAGCTCCAGGCGATCCCAGAGTGCAATCTCACCGTGGGCGATTGGCCGTATAAGCATGCTTGAGTTTGTGGGCTAGAAGCAACCATGCCTGTTCTGTTCCCAGCCTAATTTCAGCAACAATTTTGGCGTCATTGCACCGGGAATGTTTTTATACCCTGGTTCCCATAACGCCCGGAGATTTGCAGGGTGGCATTGCTCTGCGGGAGGCAAACTGGGGGCACGTGGTGGGGAAACTGCTTTGGGAGGGACTCTGCCACCAGGGGAAAGGCTGCTTTTAAACCGCAGGCCGGTGTCAGGCTGTCAGCATTGGGGCCCCCTTTCTTGCTCAGTCTGTCACAGGGTCCCTCTGGGGGTGCAGGGTGGCGTGCAGGGACAGATGGATTGTGAAACCTAGACTGGAGTGGGAAGGGGAGAGTTCACTGCAAAAGCTTGACCTTTCTGTGAGGATTTGGTTTTCCTCTTCCTGATGGCAGTGTCAGGATCTTGCTGCATCAGTGGGGGAATTAGGCAGGATTGAACCACCTGAGTGTTCAGACCAAAAAACTTGAATTTTGTGTCTGTTTCTGGTGTGTCAGTGGGATTAGGGCCTTGACCACAGCACCTATTGCCCAGGTATAATTGAGTGTATCACGAAGGTGATTTTCCAGTGCCCTGGGCAGCTGCTCCCACTGTCGTATGCAGCTTGTGCACGCCTGTGGCTGGTGCCAGCCCCTGCCCTGAGCCTTGTTCTCATGTTGATGCCTGTCCCCTGCAAAACCTGCTTCCATCGGCACTCCCTGTGTCTCCCCCTTCCCGCCCTTGGTGCCTGCAGCAATTAGCAGCAGCACAACCTGTGCTGGAGCCCTGCTGGTGGGGTGTGAGGGGACAGGGAACAGATGGGCAATTTGTGGTGTGATGGTCCTCAGGGGTTTGTTTGAGTGTGTCTGGTCTCCTGCTGCCTGGGATGTCCTTGCTGGGAAGGCCGGAGCTGATCCCTTCAGGGTCCGGGATTTGCTGATTCATCACCTGGGTCCTACTGGGTGGGAGGTGCTGCTGGGAGCTCTGAAAACTGTGCCTACCCTACAGGAACCCCTATTTACTACCCTGGCTGCTAAACTGGGGGCTCTCTGGGACCCCTGTGGGGAGCACGGCCCTGGGATCCAAATCAACTTCCCAGCACCATGAGCAAAGCTGGCCAGATGAGCTCTGTCACCAATGTCACTGTCATGCTCTGTCACCATGTTCCCAATGGCCAGGACCATAAATAAGGTGCCTCCCTTCCCTGCTCCTCTACAAAGAACCAGCTGTTACTGGCCAGTTACGGAAGGGAGCAGGGACCTTCCTTGGCTTTTAATTGAATGAGGATTTGGGGCCTTGGTATCATGAAATGCTGCTGATTCACCTCAGGGGGTGGCAAGAGCCGGTGATCCTGGCACTGCTGGGCTGCACATCCTGTCCTCCCCAGGGACCACAGGCTGCTTCTCAGGGGGCCTCATGGTGCAAAGGTTGTGGGTGCTCAGTCCTTTTGCTACTTGGAGAAAGAAAAATGGATTTTTGCCCTTTCATAAATAAAAACGTGAAGGATGCAGTCCCTGGGGGATGCAGGAGGAGGGCTGGAAAACCACAGGGATGTTCTGCCATCACCTTCATCACTTGGAGCAGCAAGCCAGAGCAGGCTCCTGCTGCTAACCAACGTGGACCTTGCCCAGCCCATGCCCCACATTTGGGGGGCTCAGGAGAGGACTCTGCTTTCCCACCGGGATAAAGCAATGGGAGGCTGCGTCCTTGCGGATTAACGCTACAGGGGAGAGGGAGATGGCAGGAAAACCACTTTAGCAATCTCTCAAAGAAATTGCTTACTGTAGAATTCCCCTGTGTGACTGTATCATGACTGTAAGATCTGTTTTTCCACCGTTCTACCAGGTCTAGGAGTGTGGCTCCTGGAATTTGCAGGCAGTATTGCAACAAGCTAATTTCCACATGGGTTATCTCATCTGTGTGCTCACTTTTGCTTTCTTCGTATCAGCTTTGCCTTCGTGAAGTAGAAATCACAATGTGGGCTGAAACAAAAGAATTGTGGGGTGTTATAGCTTTTCCAGCTCCTGTCCCTGGGAGCCTGGGGGACTTTGATTTCTTTTGGAGGGGAGTTGGACTTTGAGACTGCCTCTGTGGTCCGAAACAGGGCCTAAGAAGTATTTTGGTTTTCTTCTTATCCTGGAGCAGACACCCCTTCCCTGGGCTGGCTCCAGACCAAGCCTGATTTCTGTAGGAACCAGAGGGAAGTACAGTGCTGGCAAAGAGACTCACTGTCCTACTTCTCCGCCTCTGCAGCCGTGCTGGCACGGGGCAGGGGCTGGGATGCGTTTTGTCATTAAACAGCGATGCTGGGGCTTGGGGGGATGGCAGGGCCGGGGAGGGGCTGCCCGGGAACAGCTCAGGCACTCGGTGATGCTGGTGGCTTCAGATGCTCAGCCCGGCTCCCAAGATCCCAGGAAGCAAACAGGCAAGGAGTTTGAAATCGATATTTCTTCCGAAACGCCAGCTCGGAAGGCCGTATTTATTCACCGCAATTGTTCGTTTGTGTTCCCGTTCAGAATTGCTCAGCTGCTGTGCTTGCAGGTAGTGAGAAGGAGCGAGGAGGAGCCCGGCTTGCCGGGATCTGACACTCCCCTCTTCCCCTCAAGCTGCCAGGAGCTGAGGTGGGAAGAAAAACACCCATAGCAAGGATGTGCTGGGGGCAGGTGGGCTCTGTAAGGAGATGCAGGCAGGGCATCCAGGGCTGCCTGCTCCTCCCAGGGCAGGTCTGGAGCACAACTCAGAGGAGGAGCAGCTGAAGGAGCTGGGAGAGCTCAGCCTGGAGAAAAGGAGGCTCAGGGAGGACCTTCTTACTCTCTACAACTCCCTGACAGGAGGGGGCAGCCAGGTGAGGATTGGTCTCTTCTCCCAAGCAACAGGGTGAGAAGAATTGTCCTCAAGTTGCACAAGGGGAGGTCCAGATTGGATATTAGGAAAACTTATTCTCCAGAGGGGTTATCAAGCCCTGGCACAGACTGCCCAGGGAAGTGGCAGAGTCACTATTGCTGGAGGGGTTTAAAAGCTGTGCGGATGTGGCACTTGGGGACATGGCTGGGTGGTGGCCTTGGCAGTGCTGGGTTAATGGTTGGGCTCAATGACCTTAGAGGGCTTTCCCAACCTGGACAATGTTCTGATTCCTGCTGGCATTGCTCACGGGGTCTGAGCCTGCTGTGTGTTCCCCTGCCTGGGTCTGGCTGTCAGGTTGGACTCCTCATCCTCTCCTGGCACGAGGGATTGGGACCATTGGGAAGCAGGAGGGCAAAACAGTACAGTGAGCCTTAGGAGACGCCAGGGCTGAGTGCTGAGAGCCTTCTGGGTGCTTTTGCAGCAGGAGGGGAGTGTCTGCTGGGGGAAAGAACATCAAGCTCTTGGCGGCTTCCAAAAACACCTCCCAGAATGCAGTGGTGGTGGGTAGAGCTGCGTCCATGGCCTCGGGGGAGGTGGGTCTGTGTCTTGCAGCCCTATGCAGAGCTGAGCAGCTGCAGCAGAGAGCCAGGAGGCTGCAGGGGCGCGGGTTGGGTGCCAAGCGTGAGCTGTGTGTGCAGGGACGCTGCAGGAGTGGCTGGAAAACAGGAGCTGCTGCAAGGACGGGGGTTTGCAGCATGTGTGACTCAACCCCCACGTGCTTCCAGCATGCTGGGGGAGCTGGGGCCGGGAGGGGAGGACATCTCCTCTGTGTTTAGGATCTCCTCTAAGTGTGGGATGCAAAAGGGTTTCAATGAATCTCACCATGTGCAGAAGTCATTTCATGCTGCTGGACGCAGGGCTGGGTTTGCAGAAGTTGCCTTGGACTGGTTTTGCCTGTGAAGCACCAAACTTGAGATCACAGGATCACAGGATGGTTTGGATTGGAAGGGGCCTTTTAAAGATCATCCAGTCCAACCCCTCTGCCATAGGCAGGGACACCTTCCACCAGCCCAGGTTTCTCAGAACCCCATCCAACCTGGCCTTGAACACTTTAAGGGATGGGGCATCAACCACCTCTCTGGGAAACCTGTGCCTGTGTGTGACCACCCTCCTTGTAAAAAAATTCTTTTTTGTATCTAATTTAAATCAACCCTCTTTCAGATTAAAACCACTACCCCTTGTCCTGTGACAACAGGCCCTGCTAAAATGTTTGTCTTCATCTTCCTTACAAGCCCCTTTACAGTACTAAAGATGTTCTGCTGGAGCCTGGCTTTGAAATGCAGTGACACATCCATCCTTTTTGGAACAGGTACTGTTCAGGCAGGCCTGATTTGGGGTGCTGGGAAGGGCAGGTGTATTATATCACTGGTCATGCTGGAGCACATGGATGAGAGATGTGAGCAGGTCTTGGCTGTTCTGCTTCCTGCCCCATCCCCATTTGCCCCAGTCAACCTTGGAGGGGGTCAGAGGAGGCATCTGTTGCAAAACAGTTGTTTTTCCATGTGTGTGTTTGCGCAAAATTGCTCATTGCATGTTGGCATCAGTTCCTGGGGTTTCACAGCTCTCCCTTGGGATGCTCAGCACTCAGCTGCCCTCCCCAAAGCACCTTTGTGTGCACAGTGTGAGTGAGACCTGAGCTCTGGGTGGATTCCTCCTCAACCTTCTGGAGAGTGAGGACAGTGCCTGGCTTTCCATGGAGCAGCCAGGAGGCAGCAAAATTAATGACTTGACCGGAGAGGGTTTTCCTCTTTTTGGGGGTTTGCTCAGACCTGAGATGAGCTGGGAAATCTCCCTGAGCCCCAGTACTTCCAGGAGCTGCTGCAGCTCCTCTGGACACCGGTGTCTGTCTCCTGGAGTCCCAGGGCAAGAGCTGCAGCAGTGCCAGCCAGGCACCAAGGGCGGTGGGACCTCTTCAAGGCTCGTGGTGCAAAGATCCCCAGAACAGCCCTGATACCGCAGTGACAGGCAGAGCACCGGAGCAGCTCAATACAGCAGGAAGCTGGGAGGGTGATGGATAACGGTTTCCTTCCCAGCAAGGAGCTGGGAAGAGGAGAAGGAAGAGGAGGAGGGAGAGAGGCTGGAGAGCAGGGCAGGTGGGAGGGATGGCAAAAGAGGGAAACCACCTGGCTTTTTATCCCTCTGTGCTCTGGGATGACACCAGGCTCTCCAGCCAGAACGCTTGCAAAGGGAACAGGAGTCTCTTCTTATGTGTTTTAAATTAAAACACAACGCACACAAAATATCCTGGCGGGGAGGTATGAAAATTTAATCAGCACCCAGAGCTCTGAGCAGCTTGGCAGTGAGCACAGCCCGTAATGCCTCTGCAGCTATTCCTGGCGGCTCCCAGCCGCGCGGGCACAGTGGGATGGGCTCAGGGCTGGGGAAATGGGGGCTGCCAAAGAGTCCCCAGCACTTGTGACACTGCAGGACAGAGCCCTTTCCTCCTCATTCCTCCAAAATGCTGCATGTTTTAAACATGGTTAGGAGCACATTAGAGCAAATTCAGAGAGGAGACTTCAGATTCCACCTTGAAGGTTCAAACCCTTCCAAATTCAAAAAATGAGCTGTTTTTCCCCAAATGGCTCCAGTTGGTGCCCATGCTGCCAGCCGTGGGTGCTGGAGCCCGGCCCCACCAGGCACATGTGTGGCAGCCAGCCTGCTCTCCCCTCTCCTCCCTTTGAAAGAACAGCTCTTTCTCCACACTCAGCAAAGCCAGACCCTCACCAGCTTGCCAAATGTTCCTGCCTTTTTTTTTTCCTTCCCCTTTTTCCCTCTGTGTGTGTGTGTGTATGTGATGAAATGACACAGCAAGAAACAAACTGTGTCTGCTGGATCCCAGCTTTCAGGCATGTTCTATCAAAACCTCCCTGCCCACACCCTCCTCCCTGCCCGCGCAGGAAAGTCTCACTCCAAGACGGTCTGCTGGAAGCACCGGAGGAGTTCAGAGAGGCTGCTCGAGCTACCAGGGCTCCAGCACAGGTGCTCTGGCATTGACCAACAGCTCCAGGCTCAAGGGTGGGAGGTGGCAGGGGGTCTCAGTGCTGCCTTGCTCATCTTTGTTAAGTCCAGGACTTGTAATTCCATTAGTGGGTTTGGTGCTGGAAATCGCGTTGGTGAGGTGTTGGAAAGCTGTTTCCATGCCTCTCGGTGAAGGTGCTCCTGTGCTCCAGGGTTGGGTTATGGGGCTGTTGGGGTCCATGAGTGAGCTTGTGCAGGGGTCTGTTGCCCCAGAGCAGCACAGCTGAAGCCGGGGATGTTCCTTCATCTAGGAACGCCATTCAGTGATGAAAATCATACTTAGGAACAGCATATCATGGGGCCCGAGCTGCCTCCCTAGGCTTGCAGCATGCCCAAAACAAAGTAGGGATCCAGGCTGGAAATAAGCAAGCCCCGTGAGAAAACAGCCCCGAGGCTGATCCTGTGGAAGCCATGCCCTGCTGCAGCATCTAGGATCTGGGTCCAGCTGGAGAGGCAGCAGCCCTGGCACGGGGCTCAGCACTGGAAAGAGCCGTGAAGCTTTGCAAATGCTCCGTCAGGAAAAGTTCATCTTGCTGCAGAGTGGTGAGGGGGGTGCTGGGGAAGGTGCAGGAGGGGTCTGGGTGGGGGGAAGGTGAAGGTTTGGGAGCAAAAGTGGAGGGATCACAGTGAGGGATGACTGTGGGAAGAGGCAGAGCAGGAGGCACACACGGAGACTGGGTTTGTTCATCAATGCTGGGGCATCCGGGTGCAATTTCTTGATGGTTTGGAGGAGAACAGAACCAAAATTGGTCTCAGTGCCTATTTCAAATATTTTGAAAATGCTTGATTTTTAGTAATGTTCTAGCAACGCATTTGTTGCATTCCTTTGAGGAAACAGAGAAATGAAATGCATTGTGTCCTTTTCCTGTTTCCCCACTCCCTCCCTGCGCACACTCTGATAGAAGCATGTGCTGAGCTTTGTGTCCCCCTCTGGCATTGTTCCTGCCTGTCCCTGGCACCCCAGACCATGCTAGGGCCAGTGAAGGGCAGTGCTGAAGGAAGGGAATGGGGCAGGAGGTGCCCACCCTGCCTGAAGACCCTGACACTTGGCCATGGCAGGATGTGTCTCACCCCGGGCCAGTCCTGGCCTTGCAGAGGAAATGCACCAATTTCCTCATTAACCTGATTTGGGAAAGCAAAGCGTTTCCATTCAGATCTTGTCCAGTGCTGGGGTCGCTGACGGATCCCAGGCAGGGAGTGAAGCATGGCCCTGCATGCAGGAGATTCAATTACTGCTATTAAAGGGAACAAGGAGATCTGTTACTGCTCTGGAGAGAGCAGCAGCGGGTGTCAGGCTCTGGAGGGAACTGCTTAGGCCAGGAAATCTGCTGTAAGGTACTTTTATAATTAATTTTCTCCCCCTTTTGCTGGGATATGAGGCTGTGACTGCTGACCTGTGTGTGATTCTCAGCTGGATGCAGCTGTGGTTTGCAGGGAGGGGCAGGTCAGGGGCTGTGGAGGTGATGCTGGGGGGACACCATCAGCTGTGGCAGGGGCATGGTGGGTGCCACTGCAAGACAAAGACCATCGGAAGTTGCCGAGCCAAGGATCTGGAGCACAAATCATGGAAGCTGTGGTGGTTTTGCACCCACTGTCCTGCTCTGCAAGCGCCCGAGAAGTGCTGGGGAAGGCAGGCGCAGCTCCCAGGGCAAAGGCCCTTGAGATCCTGGCTTTTGCCATCATCCCCAAACCCTGCCAGTAGGATTGCAGCCAGTGAGGGCTGACAGATTCCTCCTGCCCAGCCACGGGGTTTGGGACAGTTGGGTCACCCCATCCCTGCCCTGCAATGCAGGAAGAACTGTGGATTCCCACGGGAGCTCCCAAAGGACAGCGATGAGAACAGGATGGTGCTATCCATGCTGCTGGAACCCCATGGATTTCCCTCACCCTCCCCACAGTGGCTGTATCTCCCGAGCACCCCACCAGTCCATACAGAATGGAACGTGCGCTACCCCAGTGTAGTTATGAGCCGTTTCAGTCCATATTCAAAGAGAAACCACAGAAGCTCTTTCCTGGTGCAGGTGGGATTTGAGAGGGGACCTGACTGCGTGCAGGGCATCAGTGTGTGCTGCTGATGTTGGCCAAGCTGGAGGTGGAGGTCTCCAGGACACATCTGCTGGGAAGGGGCAGAAAGCTCCCCTGCTTTCCAGGGAAAGCCTCAGGTGGGAGCCCAGCCCTGTTACGAGAATTAGTGAGGGTGGGTCTTGATAGGACAAGGGGGAATGGTTTTATCTGAAAGAGAGTAGGTTTAGGTTAGATACTAGGAAAAAATTCTTCCCTGTGAAGATGGGGAGGCCCTGGCACAGGTTGCCCAGAGAAGCTGTGGCTGCCCCATCCCTGGATTTGTTCATGGTCAGGCTGGATGGGGCTTGGAGCAACTTGGTCTAGTGGAAGGTGTCCCTGAACATGGCAGGGGGTGGGAACCAGATGACCTTTAATGTCTCTTCCGACCCAAACCATTCTAGGAATTTCTGTGTGAACGAAACCCAGTGGTCCCCCACATCCTGCAGCTCCATGAGTGCTTTGGGTGCCCACAGGTCCCCATTTCTCCTCCCCACCTGGTGAGCAATGAGTGGCCATTAAGGCTCCCTGCACCAATCTGAACCTGCTCTCTTGTTTATTTTTAGCTGGGAGAGACTGAGTTTAAGGGGTTTATTGAGGTTTTCCCCCCTCTCTTCCCCTATAGCAAAGAAATCCTGAAGGTTCCCATGCACCGCAGCCTGAGGGAGGGGACGTGTGGGCTGTGCGCTTGTGCTGTGCATTCAACTTGAGGATATATTTAGATTTCTTTAGATTCCTGGCCCCCCGAGTGAGACCTGCTTTTGCAGCTTCCTGCACCTTTTCCTGCCCTTTGGGGAAAAAATAAAAAACCAACAAAAAAACCAAACAAACACGACAAGAGCTGCCTGAAGAATAACCTTATGCTTGGGGGTTGAGAAGCAGGAGCTGGAGGGGGCTCCTTCTTTGGGTGAGGGCCTGTCATGCTGGCCCCATTCCCTCAGGAGGGCCCTGCTCCCAAGCCCTGGTGATGTCATTTACAGACTCAGGGGTCTTTCCTGGAAGCAGGATGGGTTGTGCCAAAGTGTGAGCATGGTGGTTCTTAGTCTGGTGGCCACAGAAGAGTTTGGGGGGTGGTGATGGAGGCTGGTGGGGTGCACAGTGAGAAGGAGGTCTCTCAAAGGGAAGGAAAGAAGCAGCAAAGACTGGGTATCAAGCAGGTCCTCCATTTCCCAAAGGAATATAAAAAGCCCTTCCCAGAGGGCTTGGGTGAGTGATGGGGCCTGGTCAGCTGTGCAGGGAGCAAGGCAGGAACCAGGAATTTCTTCATTAATGTGTAGTTTAGGGATTAAAATGCCGGTGCCCACCCTGAATTCTGCAAACAACAACCTCCTGGTACCTTCCACAAAGGGGAGAAAACCTATGGGAAGGCACAGTGGACCAAGATGATGAACTACTGCCTACAGAGGGATATTGAGAAAAAATGATGCCCCAAAGGAATGGGAAAAGAGGCTGCTCAGTCAAGACAGTTACATCTTGGTGCCAGAAAAGTTGGGAAGTGCTATGAGGGCCTTAGCAAAGCTGTGTTGACACAGACTTCCTGGAGGAGCAGAGAGCAGTTCCCCACCTCTGCAGATGGAAGCAAGGCCCAGTGAAATGACATCTGGAGAGATTTGGGCATGGATGGATATTTCAGCCCCACTTCTGGTCGACACAAAGCAACCAAAGGCTTGATACCAGGAACGAGGACATGGCCAACGTGAAAGCCCAGCACTGGGACCACGGCACCCACCGGCCCAGGTGCTTGGGATGGCTTCCCCCCATGCTCGGAGGGAGCTGGCACATGAAATGGCAGGTCTGGTAACAAGTATTTTTAACAGCTCCATCGAGTTGGGGGAGGCACCATCTGACTGGAGAACAGCGAATGCGATGCCTATATTTAAAAGTGGGGGGAGGAGGGGAGGAAAAGTAAGGCAGGCAGGAATAGGACTGTGAGGCTGACCTCAATTGCATGCCATTTCGGAACAGATTTGGGAGGCAAGAGAGGAAAATGAATCATGGGTTTGCCAAAGGTAGGTCACGCCAGGCTAACCTGGCACTGCAGGCCTGGAAACATTGTAGAGCTGCTCCTTGTAGTAAAGGGTTTGCTATGGGAAAGTGGCAATGGAGAGGGGAAGAGGGGAAGGGGATGAGGAACTCTGTGAGGCTGGCAGGGAAGCGAGCAGTGCTGGGATGGTGCTGGGGGGACACAGGGGATGTCATCGACTCGTGGAGTACTTAGGGATGAGTCATGGGCTTTCCTGCTTCCCGCATCCACTGGCTTCCTGAAGCTGGAGGGACAGAGGCTGCCATCCCGGGCTGGGAGGCATTTGAGGGCTGGAGGAAGAGATGTGCCATGCAGTGAGAAATGGAAAGCCAAGCACTTCTGAGGAGCAGCAAAGATCTCTCCTTAGAGCTCAGGTCTTTTTGACTGGGAAGCAGCAGTGTGGAGGAGGAGACTGGAGGGCAGGGGTGTCACAAAGGAGGAGGGAGGATGCTGGGGTGCAGGTGGGGTGGTGAAGTCTCTGTGGCATCATGCAGGGATAGAGTGTGACCCATCAAATTGCTCACTCAGGTCTCCTGTGTCCAGGGAGGATGAACTGAGCCTGGACTGGAGCAGGGAAGGGGCTACTGGATAAAATAGGGCAGGAGAGCCAGTCGGGCAAGAGAGAACTGGAAGAACCTTGCTTTGGCCAGCAAAGCAGAGGCTGGAGATGGCTGTGATTGCTGTCTAAAAATAGATCAAGATGGGAAACAGGAAGGAAAAGAGCTATTTCAGCCAAAGGCCAGTGCTGGCAAAAGAATGGAGTGGTGTAGAAAATGACCACAAATAAATTTAGGCTGGAAATTGCAGCAGCCATTGGAGCATCTGCTTGAGGAGGCTTCCAGTGGGGATAGTGAGTTTTTGGCAGTCTGAGTGGCTGAGAAGGTACCAGATGATGGTCTGGATCCTGACCGGGCATCACCAGCTCCTGGGTTTGTAGGGAGCATTGGGATGTCCCCTGAGAAATTTTATGTTCGGGCTGGGGGCTGCCACCAGGAGGACCCGTGTGGCTGCTGGTGGCCGTGCTGCTCCTGGGGCTGCTAGTGTCAGCCTGGGTGGTTGGGACCCTCCCTGAGCTCACTGTGGCCAGTGCTGTGTCCTTGAGTACATGGGTCCATGGCCACAGCTCTCCAGCTCCTCCTCTGCCCTAGAAGTGCCCCTCCTGCAGCTGCTGGGTGAGAGTGGTGCTTTTGGTGACCTCCCAAATCCCCTTAAAAATCTCTCCAACCCCCTCTGCCTCCAACTCCAGAGGAGCCAGGCACTCAAATGCCCATAGAGGTTGGGATCACCGTCAGCCCATGCCATCGGAGTCCTGCCAAGCCCCTGCCTCAGCTTTCCCTGCTGCAGGTCCCCAGTGACACCAGCTTTGCTGTGCCTGCAAAATGGACAGGGAAGAGGTGGTCTGGGCACTGATAACCCTGGGGAAGCTGCCCTCTGCTCCATCATCTCGTGCCCATTTTCCCTCCCTCTCCTGGTGAGATGGCTAAAGAAGGGGTGGTGATGGCCCAGTTCTGGGGGAAGGTGTCTTGTTCTCCTTTAGGAAAGCAGCTTGTCTGTTGTGCATTCCCTACGACAAGGGCCTCGGGGAAAGCCTGTGTTCTTTGGGCAGGAGCCAGTTTCAAAGGAGAGCAGTCCTGACATGGGTGGCAGGTACCTGGTGGCATCTTGGCAGGGAGCTGAAGCCCAGCCAAGCTCGGGCTGAGGGTTGCACGATGCCTTGAAGACTGATGCTGTGGGAAAGGGTGCTGTCAGAGCAGAGCAGTAGCCTGGGTGTCTCTGGAGGGCTGCGGTGACCATTGGCTCTCTGGGATTCCCATGCATCCTCCCTTCCTTCCCTGCATGGCCCTAAAAAAAGGGGCTGGAGGTGAACTGCGGCCCTTGAAAGAGCAGGATCTGGAGAAGATGTGTGTGGTTTCCCTAGTGCCAAAGGAGGAGGGCAATGAGTCCTTCTAGGTGCTTTCCCAAACTCGGAGCCCTTATGGCTGCTGTGTGCCAGGTGCTCCTTGTCACCAAGATCTCTGCCAACATCCCCTGTCCCAGTGCTGTGGTCAGTGCCTGTGTTGGGGTGTGCTGGTGCCACTCTTCCTGCCTTGGGCTCAGTGCCAGGGCGATGGGGACACCCAGCTGAAGTTCCCACAGGAGGAAGACTCCAGCACGGTGACTTTCTTTCCTCCTCGGAATTGTGCTTCTCCCGTGGCAGGGCCTCGTCTCAGCTCCTGCACTGGCCGACCAGGAGACGTGGTGCCAATGACTCAGATGAAGATGAGGGCTTAATTAGCACAGGGAGAGGGGGGGAGAGAGAGAAAAGAGAAAGAGTCTTTCATTGCAAGAAGATTGATACCACCTCCCCCAGACAGTCACGTTCTGCCGCATCACCCTCAGCCCGGCGTCATGCGCACCATGCCTGACACCAGAGGACAAACGGGGCCTGGCAGGCAGCTGGGAGGGACAGAGGGGCACTGCTTTATTAAAATCCCTGGTGAATTCGTGTCTGGAGGTATTGAGCAGCGCTCATCATGAGCCTTTGCCGCTGTCTGGCTGTGCCCTGTGCTCAGAGCTCCTGTCTGATCTCAGCTCTTTGGCTCTGGGGAACGTACCTGGGGTGGGAGGGTGTCTGCAAGGTATTGGTGATGGTGCCAGCAGCAAAATGCCTGTTTGAAGGTTCCCCACCATGCACGAAGGGACAAATGTTGGCTGCCTCTTCTTCAGACACCACTTTCCCTGGTCTTAAGGTACCCTATAAATCTGTGCTCAGCAGGCCATGCTGCCATGGGGCTGCTTCGCCCCATCCCAGTGGATGTGCAGGGAAGCACTGGATCAAACTGCTGGGGAAAACATGCTCAGGGTGGCCTCTTGCCCTCAGCACCCCAGTTTCGGGCTGCAAGACCCTGCACCTCCAGCTATACCCATGTATGACAGTTTCTGCAGGGATGGTTGAAGGAGACGGAGGAGAGCAGTCCTGCCTGATGAGGGCTGCAGACTGGAGAGTATGGCTGGTGCAGGGTGCCTAGGGGTGCCAGGGCTCTTCTGGTGGGGAGCTCCCCACAGGGTGCCCACCAAGGCTTGGCAGGCATGGCCACATCACCCTGAGGAGCCTGGTGTGGTCAGCCTGGAGCACTGAAGTTAACACACCCTCCCTCTGCCCCATTGCTGGTGTTGAAGGTAACGTCACACATGTTTTTTTCTTTCCCCTGCAGACCAATGATGCCTTAGGAGCCACCTGGAACTGGCTGTACTTCATCCCCCTCATCATCATTGGATCCTTCTTTGTCCTCAACCTGGTCCTGGGAGTGCTGTCAGGGTAAGCGATGTGGTCATGCCCCCCAAGCCATGCCTGTCACTCGTTTCTGAGACCCAAGGCTGGTCCTAGCACTGCTGTGTCCCTCCATCCCCTCCATGCCTGCCTGCCCCACAGCAAGGGACTGCCCTCGGGCTGTGCTTGGTTCTTTCACTCCCTGGGGAGCTGGGAAAGGGACAGCTTTGAAGATATTTGTTATTACTGTTATTTCACCTTGCTGAAGATCTTGTGGTTTCGGTCACCTGGGAGAAATGGTCACTGGGGATCTTCTGGCTGCTTGGGACCTGCAAGAGGGGAGAGACATGGGGAGATCTCTGAAAACGTGTTTGAGTCCAGGCTGTTTGTGGTGGGGTGTGCGTGGGTTGGGATGGGTTTGGGGAGTGATACAGAGCACCTCTGTGCTGTGACCAGAAAGATGTGCCCAGCACTGGGGGGGATAGGGGTGCTTGGGGTGCACGTGGATAAGCCCAGAAGATAAGGAGGTGGAGACAGTGCAACTGTCCCTGTTCTGCACTTCCCAAGGGAAAGGCAGTTTTAATCCAAGCTATTAAGCTGGGTTTGGAGACAAAAACTCTTCTTGTCTCCATGACGATGAACTGTGGTTGCATCAGCACATCCTCAACTGCTGGCAGGGGCTGGTGAATGGGGAGAGCATGCCCTCTCCTGCAGTGGGGGAAGATGTGGGCTCCTCTGCTCTGACTGAAGCAGGTCATTTTTTAGCTAATTACCCATCATGGCAAAATGCAAAAGTCATCGTAACACCAGTTTGGTCAGATGGAAAGCCCTTAGATGCAAGGGTCAGGGTGGAGAACGGCCTTGGTCGTCTCTGTCCCTGTCCTGGGTGTCCCTGGGAATTCAAATGTCATGGTGGTGGTTTCAGGAGTTTCTAGAGTGGCAGGTTGGGCTTATTTGGTGTCAGCTGGGCTGAATTTTCCCAGCTCTCATTCTGGGGTCTGACTGAGTCCAGGGGCTCTGGGGACAGGCTGTGGGAAGGGCCTCACATTGCCCTGCAGAGAGGGAATTCTTATGGGAGACAAAGAGGTCCAAGCAGTGTTGGGTGGAATTTGTATTTCTTATGCCACATCCAGCTTGGGTATTTGGGCAAAGTCCAGCTGGGTCTTGGTGCCGAGCAGGAGCTTTCCTACAAAAGCCTGGAGAAGGAAAGTTAGGGAGCTTGGGACTCGGCAGCTGGGAAAGCCCCTCATTACGACGTTAGATCGTGCCAGTGTGGTGTGCTGTGTGGACACCGAGGCTTTTAGTGCTGGGGTGATGCTGAAAGCACCTTGGGGACACAAGCCAGACACTGGCCAGAGGACCACAGGGGGGCTGGTGGAATACCTGGCCATGCCCTGGTCCAGCTTGGTGCTTCCCTGCACCAGGACTGCCTGAGACAGCTGTTTCCATGCCCACTGAATTGGATGCAGTTGTCTAGGACTCTTCCCAGGCACTGGCTGGCATTTCAACTGTTTGTTTATTGCTAATAGGGTTTGTACTGGGGAAGGATGCAAGTGGGTGGGTGGCCTAATTGGCAATGGAGACGCTCTCGTGGCGTGCCAGATACCCAGGGTAAAGCAGGACTGCTCAGCTCCCTGCAGGGCTGAGCGAGGTGAGCGCAGGTGGCGAGCTGGGCTCTGCCACTCCGTGGCAAGGCCACCGTGCGTGTCCTCCTGCCTGGACACAGCCACGTCCTCTGTGGCTCAGTGGATGCAGCACCCTGGTGGGGTGAATCATCCAAAGCTGCTGCTGGAGCCATGGAAGGGTAGGACCTAAGGCAGGAGAAGGTACTTCTGCACACAAATAGTGTGTGGCCTTGAGTGCAGTGAGAAGGGCTTCATTCCTTGCTCTGTTTGCTGAGCTCGTCTTGTTTTTAGCACTCACTGCAATCCTCTTGTGCTGAAAGAGAGTACTTGGCTCTGCTGGGGGATGGGAGGTGTGACCTTTCCATTGTCCAGCTCTGAGCTGGATGAACAAGCAGGGCGGGCTGGATACCCTACATGTCCCACAGCTGTGCTGAACTGAGAAGAGATGGTCACTTTGGGAATGAGCTCCATGGAAACACCTCCACTGGAATGCATTCTTTCTCTGGCAGTTACACCCCTGCTTTGGGGGAAGACAGGCCGTGCTCAGCTGAAATCCACATGTTAAGGTGGGGTGCAGCAGGGAGCCACGGGAGCCTCTTTGCAGAAACCTGGCCCCATGTTGCTTGCAAACCACACCATCTGCATCGGCGGATAACAAGGTCCACTTGGGATTTCCAGCATTTTCCTCCAGGTTCACGCTCAGGAGCTGCTGCTGAGCTGCCTCTGCCCTCGCCTCATCTCAGCAGCAGCTCCCTTTGGGGAAGCAGCCGAACACCCAAGGCGGGTCCCGAATGCGAAGAGGCTGCAGGAGGACATTTGTGTGTTTCGTTTGCCACCAGCAGAAGTTTGCCGGAGCCCAGATTTAGCAATCTTCTGGTTGCGATGAGCATGTCTCCTAACAGTCAGTTCCCCAACTGTTAAACTGAGGCGTGACCTCTGTGATGTAAACAGCCTGGATCCATCTGCTCCTTAAGCACAATGTGGGAGAGGAAAAGAAATGATTTTCATCATAGCAAGGCTCCTCAGTTTTTCTCCCTAGATACGAACAGGCACACATGCACTGGAATCGCATGTGACTCTATTAAGAGGAGATGGAGCTGCTCCAGGCAGGGGCTTGGAGAGCCAGTTCTGCTGTGGCTTTGGCATTTATTACTGTGTCTATTAACTTTCCCCCTCTATGGGTGCAATTATGGATCAATTAATTCTGACTGAAAGCAGGAAAAGATAAAAAAAAATTGGCCCTGTTCCTCTTTGGGAGCAGGTACGGAGCCCAAGGAGATGTGACTGCTCAGCTTTTAAAGCTACCTGAGTTACTGAGACAATCCTGGCAGAAGAGAGTCAGTGGAAGCAGTGAGGATGGAGCATCCACTGAAATGCTGTTTTCTACCTGAGGCTGCCTTGTGGCCTGAGAAGTTGCATGTGCTGGAGACTTGCAAAGTTCTGCTCTCCCTTTTTTTTGTGAAACTGTTGAGTTTTGGGGTTTTTTTCCTCAGCTGTTTCTCACATAAAACAATTTGAATATGTGCATTTGGGCTCTGTCTCCAGAGCAGCAGAGGCCCGATGAGAGCCGCGCTGCCCTGTCCCTGTTGCCAGTGTCATGTGCCAGTGCCACCCCGGGAGTGACCACAGCCACTAGGACTGGTCCTGTCCTAGAGACTGCAGAGGCCCTGCCTGCTTTGCCCCTCCTGGCAAGAAGATGGCTTGTGTCTAGTTTGTCATTGGGAGCTAGAAGATGAAAGACTGAGGATAAAAAATAAGCTGTGCTTGGAGGTGTAGCACTGAGGACTCACGCATAGCTTCCTGAGGACTCATACAGAGCTTCCAGTACTGAACAGGCTGCATTTTGACTCTTTCCCACCTCCCTTTCCACAGCCTCTGCAGAAAAAAACTTGGTTTGCAATCACCTTCCTCCATTCATTGCAGCAGCATCCTCCTGTCGAGGGCTGGGAGACTCCATTCCCATATCCAGTCTTGTACATCCAGCCCCTTCCCAGGGCGGCAGAGCTGTTATAATCACTGGTATTTCTGGTCTGCAGCAATAGCTGAGTGGGTGCACAGTGGAAGGGGATGCTGCCTGACCTGAGAAGACTGGGCCCTCGGGCCAGCCAAGGAGAAGACCTCTGGAAGCTAAAGGCAGAGCAAGAAGTCGAGCACAATGGCAAGAAAAATGAAATCCATCTGCCTTGTACCAAACAAGAGAGTAATTTAAATCCTCCTAATTGCTTCCACTCATCCTGGTGATGTTAAGTCTTTTCTCCCTTTAAGTCTTTTCTGCCCCCCACCCCCAGCTCTTACACTAAGCGTTTGAAAGAAACGACTAATGTTATAATTAAAGGATCAATTTGGCAAGATTTCTTTGTCTTAAGATCTTTCTTTCAGGTTGGGTTAGCACTGCATTCCCAGTCTCCAGAGAGTTTTCTTCAGTTCCTTCAGGAGCCTTCTGTACCATCTTCTGAAATCTTTTCACTTCAGTTAATTTGAATTTTTTTCCCTATCCAATTTGGATGCATAACAAACGATGAATAAAATTAAGTTTTATAGCAATTAATAATAAGGATGTTGAGGGAACAAGTGTACATTTTCAATGGAGAGAGGGTTCTTTTTGCCAGCTCCACACAAAAACCTGGGCCCCACGCAGTCGAGCAGGATCTGGTGCTTTGAAGCCAAAAACACTGGGAAGAGGATTAATGTCTCGAAGATTCATGGAAGGGGAAGTGGGGGACACATCATGATGCAGGAGGACTCGTGGGGAGACCATGAGTCCACAGCAAGATGTCAACAAACAAAATTCTTTGCGGTAGGAATGGTCAGGCATTGAACCAGGCTGCCCAGGGAAGCAGTGGAATCACCATCCCTGCAAGTGTTCAAAAACCTTGTGAGTGTGGCCTTTAGGGGCACTGTTTAGTGGTGAACATGGTGCTGTTGTGTTAATAGTTGGATTTGAGGATCTTAGAGGGCTTTTCCAACCTGAATGAATCTGAGATTCTATGCTCAAGAAATCAGAGTTGGAAGCATGAAAGCTTGGAAGCATCACATTGGCTTTTTCCTGGAACGGTTGTAGGATCTCAAGGCGTGGCTCGGATGAGATGTGAAATGTCTGCACTTGTGTTGTGCTTGGGAACTCAGTAGCTGAAATCCCTTTTGAAGGGAGGTGTGGGTGTCACGAGGAGGGGGCTGTGATGCTCCTCCCTCCCAGGTCCCCCAGCACCACCACGGGATGCATGAGAAACATCCACGCTCTTTGTCACTGCCATGGTGTTTGAACACAGCCCGGCAAAGGAGCTTTGGGGACCTTCATCTCTATTCAGCAGGCAGGTGGGCATCTATATTCAACGAGTGCCTCTCTGCCGTGCTCTGCTGGGCCACCTTTCTGCCGAGGGCTCCAAGCCCTGCACAAACAGGCTGCCTGACAAGAGGTGTGCGTGGCTGCTGTGCCGGATCCTCTGCTCTTACAGGGAATAATGACTGCTCTTACAGCTAGCTGAGTGAGAAGAAAAAAAAGAATCCACAACAAAAAGATGATTCGCTGAATTTCCCCTTTGATTTCTCCTGGCAAATTATTTGCCAGTATGGCTCCGCTGCTTCAAAATTGCTCTTATTTGTGCCTCCTTGCAAATCTGCTCCATGGACTGCCTGTGGTCTGCAGGCTGGGGGTGAAAAGGCTCCGTTTTGATCCTCTCAACAAAGCACTCAGCAGATAGCGCTTGCTTACAGATTGCTTTTGGAGTTGTTTGTTCCAGATTATTGTAATTTCTGTCCTCCTGACTGATGGCAGCAATTGCGTGGCCGTGGCTGCAGCAATTTGAGCTGGTGGATGGCTTTGGAGATGCCCAGTTCCTCCAGGAGCAGCTCCACCCTGGTGCTGGGCACTGCTCTTGGGTGATGCTGCCGGGACTCCGGTGGTGTAATCAATTCCCTGAGCACCATAGGCTGCTGTTTGTTTGTTTGGCAGTGGCAGTGGCACGTTGAACAGTTGCATTGCGGGTTTCACACTTGATGGCTGGTTCTGAGTTCATGTCCATGTGTAGAAGGTATCAGTCGGAGTGCTGAAAGCTCCTGGGAAGTAAATGTGATGAAAGGTGGAAAATCGGTGTGGGGCTTTTTTTCCATACTACATCTCACCTGCAGTACTGACCACACACCTTTCATCTGCGGATTGCTGTCACACACAAAAGGAGACTATAAAGATGTTCTCTGCTTGCAGAGGATAGAAACTGGAGCATAGGAGGGAAGGGGAGGAGTGACATTTTCCCAGCACTGCATGAGCCAGTGGGAGTGATTGTGAACAAAGCCCGGGGCTCTTGAAGCAGTGAAGCTGCGCTGCTCATGCCAGCCCTGCCTGATAAGATTGAAACACAATCTCGAGCTCCCATCTCTGCTCCTCACTGCTGGGGCTGCCAGACCCTCTGCCACCCTTCTGCAGCTTCCTTGCAGCGTGGGCTGAGTGTGCTGGTGCCGCCTTTGGTGCAGTATTGCAGACAAACAGAGTTCTCTGGGCAGTGGGAACAGCGATGCAAACCTTGGTGGTTTCAGCCTTGGAAAAATGATGAAATTGAGAGTCTACAGCTAGAATGTTTGTGGCTGTCTTCTCTGCTGGTGATGCCCTTGTTGATGCAGCCCAGCACCCTGCTGGCTTTCTTTGCTGCAGCAGCACACTGCTCACTCATACTGAACTTGTCCCTGGGACCTGCAGGTCCCTTTCCACACAGCTGCTCGCCAGCTGGGTAGATCCCGGCCTGTGCTGCCCTCCTGGATTATGTTTTCCCATGTCCAAGACCTTGCACTTGAATCAGAGAATGGCCTGGGTTGGAAGGGACCTTGTAAAGATCATCTCATTCCAACCCTCCTGCCATGGACAGGGACACTTTCCACTAGACCAGGTTGTTCCACACCCCATCCAGCCTGGAACATGTCCAGGGATGGGGCAGCCTCAACTTCTCTTCATAAGGTTCTTGTTAGTCCACTCTTCCAGCCCGTCCAGGTCTTCCTGCACTATTGTTCTCCCTTCTGAAGTGTCCACTTCCCCACCCAGTTTGGTATCATCAGCACACTTGGCCTTGGAGAAATCCAGGTGGACAACCACAGGTTTCCTGCAAGGTAGAAGGTACCCGTCAGCATCTGCCCCTTCTTAACTGGGACAGTGATGTAATGGGTAATCTCAGGGCTGGTATCTCCCAGCTCCTTCCCGTTTTACCATTCCATGTCACTAACAGCTTGTCAGCTTTTCCTTCCCCAGCTCGTGTGACTGCCAGTGCTCTATAAATGTACTCTCTTTAGCAGCGTCAGCTGTGTGCTCCCACTGCAGGTTTGTCACACCGCGGTGACACAGAACTGCCGCCCAAGTACACAGGGATGATCAAAGCTAATGGACAGGGAATACAAGAAACAGGATGCTTCTTTTTGCCTTTCTTTTTGTACACTTTCTTTTCACCACTTAGTGCTTCAGAGCAGACTTTCTTGAGGCAACAGAGCTTTGTTAAGGAATCATAGAATGGTTTGGGTTGGAAGGGGTATTGAAAGGCCATCTGGTATAACCCCCTGCAGTGAGCAGGGACATCTTCAGCTAGACAAGGTTGCTCAGAGCCCCATCCAGCCTGGCCTTGAATCTTCTCTGACTTTGGCAGTTCAAGTGAACTCAAATCAAGCAATCACCCTTGCTGAAAAACTTGTTGTCGCCTTCAAAGCAGGACAGCTTCCCCCTGCAGAGGTTTTTGTACCCTTTGGAAACTCTCTTTCTGCCTCTACCATGGGCTCAGTGCAATAATCCCAGCCTGCAGTGCCAGTTCTGCCTGTCACTGTCTGTTTAAGTTGAGGCTCCAGGTTACAGACTGCACAATCAGTTCAACACTCTCACTTCAGTTCCTTTACACCTCTTGGGTAAATACCATCTGATCCCCCCAGTCTGCAACTGTCTCAGCTGTGTTTGCCACACCGTCTGTTGTCAGTTCTGTCCCATAACCTTCTCTGACACCCTCCTGGAGTCTCGGAGGCAGTTTTTCCTCAGACTGCGGTGCTCAAACCTGAAGTGGAGCCATGAGCCGAGACCTGAGGAGAGCAGTAGTGTTACCTCATGCCTTACAGATGGTCTCTCTTGTTATGCATCCCATTATATTTGGGTTTTTCCATAGCAGAGTGGTGCTGCTGCCTCATCCTCAATGTGGAATCCAGTATTTCTCTGATTTCCATCCTATCCTTTCTGCTGCCTCAAGTTGTTTTAAGACCAATTTGATAACTGGTTTGCTGGAAGCATCTTTAATAGAGGCAAAAGGTGATGAATTGATGGGTTTGAAGACAGATGGTTTGTTGTTTCACAGCATGGAGGCCACAATATTGATGTGACCAGCAGTATGTACCTGCTATGAACTCAAAGATGGTCTAAAAAGTAGAAAAATGGATTGTAGTATCTGTGATACTCTTTTTTCTTAACTTGTTCTTAGTTTTCCTGTAGTTGGTTGTTTGGGGATTTTTCCTGTTTTCTTGTGTTTCTGTTTTTTTAAAAAGGGGACCCATTTTCAAGCTGGGTGCTTGCATGAGTGGTTCCCCCATGGAAACCAGGCCTGGGCTTTCCAGTCCTTAGAGCAGATAACGTTGGAACAAAACTATCGCTTCCCGGGTGTGAGGGTGGCTGTAGGGGCCTGGAGAGGAGTGTGACTGAGCATTATGGTGTCCCCAAGGGCCTTCTGCCAGAGATGCTTTCAGACCACATGAGGGAAATTCCAAGGCTGTGGAGGAGAATTTGCAGGCAGCGGAGGAGCGAAGCATCTGTGCTTCCATTGCCCTGGCAGGCGGGGCACGGGGTGTGGAGGAATGGTGCCCTTGGGAGCAGGAGGACAGATGGCACATTGGTCCCCAAACCCCACCAGAGCCTTTAGCAATTACCTCTAGAGCTCTCTGAGTGTCTTTGGCTTCATGAGGCTGGGCAGAGAGGGGCTGCAACAACACGAGGTTGGCATCGTGGAGCTCAGCTGTTGGCAGGGGGTATTTTTGAGCTGCAGCCATCAGGATTTGGGGCCAGAAGACCCAGGTGGACAAGCAGAGGTGTTGCTGGTGGAGGCTGTGCAATCTGCTGGGGTGCTCTGAGCCCTCTCGCAGGGACCCCATGGGGCAGCACTGCCCCAGGCTCTCTGCAGGGCAGAATTGGGCCATCCTTGGCGATGTGACCCCAAGAGAGCGGGAGCAGAGCCCTCCAATGGGAGGCAGGTGCCCCCTCTCTGGGCAATGCGAGGCTGCCCTGCCTGTGACTTGAAGCCTTCCCAAGCAGCTGTCAGTCACCATGGTTGGTCCTGTTCTCACTCACACACAGTATTATCTCTTCCCGCTGCTGCAAATTGGCTCTGAGCAATCCTTGATCTGTCAGCATCGCCTACCCACTCTCAGATGTCACCAGCCCCCGCTGCTGCCCTGCTCGGGAACGTGTCTCTCTGAAATGTAATAATTCATTAAATTGAGATTAATTTTTTTTTCCTCCTCCCCTTTCTGCCACCCCTTCCTCCTTCTAATGGACAAAAGCAATTAAGCTCCATTAGGGATCAAGTGAGTGGGAAGTGACTCCGTCGGAGATGCTGCCGCAGCTGCATGGACCTTGTCCCTGAGTGCGTGTGGCACCAGCCTCCTGTGAATTAGTGCTCCATGAGCAAAAGGGCTGGCTAGGGGGAAAGTATTGCTTGATGAGCACCTTTTCCAATGCCCCCACTCCCTTCTGCAGGAAAAGGCAGCTTGGGGCTCAGCTGGTCCTTCTGGATGGCTTCCACTGCAGGCACATGATGATGGTTTCTCTTGCCATGCAGCAAAAGGAGACACCAGCGCAGGAGCTGGAGGACACAGGGATGGGCAAGCAGGAAGCAGCAGAGAGTGGCCAGGTTCCCAGCTGATATAAATCAGGGGGATTTCAGGAGCACTTCCCAAGTGCTCCCTGTTGCACTCAAGCTGAGAGAGTTGGGGGTGTTCAACCTGGTAGTGGAGAAGGCTCTGGAGAGACCTCAGAGCCCCTTCCAGTGCCTAAAGGGGCTCCAAGAGAGATGGAGAGGGACTTTGGACAAGGCCGTGTAGTGACAGGACAAGGGGGAATGGCTTCCCACTGACAGAGAGCAGGGTTAGATGAGATATTAGGGAGAAATTCTTCCTGTGAGGGTGGGGAGGCCCTGGCACAGGTTGCCCAGAGACACTGTGGCTGCCCCTGGATCCCTGGAAGTGTCCAAGGCCAGGTTGGATGGGACTCTCAGCAGCCTGGTCTAGTGGAAGGTGTCCCTGCCCATGGCAAGGAACAAGATGGTCTTTAAGGTTCCTTCCAACCCAAATCGTTCTAGGATTTGTGTAGTGAGGGGTGATAGCACAGCCAAAATGCTCCTGCCTTTCCTCCAGCTAGAGCAAGGAGGGGTTTTGGCATGGCATGCCCAAAACTGAGAGTGCATTTCACTGTTGGCTGGGAAGGTCCCTCCTTCTTCCCCATCTCCTCCCACCCTCCTTCCCTTCATTTAGGCTGCTTTTCTCTTCCTTGCCTTTTGTTTCCCCCCACTTCCCTGCCCCGGGAAGAAAGTCTCATTTCAGTCCGAAAGCCAGTACTAGAGGGGGAGTCATTTGAGGCTTAATGCCAGAGCGGCAGGAAACTTCACCTTCCTGGGGTGGAATTAAAAACGCTTGAATTGTCTGGGGATCTCAAACAAGAGATGCAGGGAACATTCCGGGCTTTCCACACAAACGCATGCACACACACATGCAGAAGCCCACACAACATCAGGGTGTAATCGCTCAGCTGGGGTAATGCACTTGAACGCTCTCTGTAGCAGACAGACCAGCTCTTTCAGTTCTTTGGAACAGTTTTTAATTTTTGAGGCCCGAGATTGCTACTGGTCTATGGGGAGAGAGATGTTCCTCTCGTGGAGAGAACAGTGCCATTTGCTATTTGTAATCATGCTTCCCTTGGAGCATCCTGGGACCGGGACAGGGCTGAGGGCATGGGCTGGACTTCTGTAGAGGCTGGGACTCAGGGGTGGGACAGGGAGTGGTCATCACACCTGGACAACTCTTGCAAGACACTGAGATCCAGAGGAGGACAGGGATGTCTCAAGTCCTGGGAAAATACTCCAAGGAGAGGCTGGAAAGGAAAAGGATTCAGAGGAGGAGGTGAAGGCAAGGGATAGGGCCTTCCTTCCTCCATCCCCTCACTGCCTCTTCACAGTGCCCAGTTATTATTCCCTGAAGGGACACACAGAAGCTGAGCTGGCTCTGGATTTGGGTGGCACTGGGAGCATCCTCCCTGAATGGCAGCAGCTCCCAGCTGGAACATGCAGGACTGAGCAATCAAGCAGGGTGTTTGCTTACATCCATCCATTCCTCCTTTTCTCTTCCCTGATCATTCACCCATCCCCTGGCCATGCTTTGGCTGGGGATGGCCGTGCATGTCCCCAGCAACCACTTTGGTCCCTGCTTTCTGTGCCGTGGTTCCCCAGCCCCCTGCTGCCCCTCGGCCCTGCTCTCACCCCTCCCTTCTGCCCTTCCCCAGGGAGTTTGCCAAAGAGCGAGAGCGCGTGGAGAACCGCCGAGCCTTCATGAAGCTGCGGCGCCAGCAGCAGATTGAGCGGGAGCTCAATGGCTACCGGGCATGGATAGACAAAGCAGGTAAAGGATGGTGGCCGAGGGGACATCAAAGGGACAGTGGGCACCACAGACTACTGGTCGTGTGGAGTGGTGGGGATAGAAAGGAATCCCTGAGCCCCGAAGTGCCCCCAACGTGCTCACGTGGTGATGTTGAGTGCACGGGTGAGCTTGGTGTGATGGTCTCACCAGGCTGCGAGCAAGGACACCACCAACCTCTGGTGAATCCTCATGTTCTGTGGCATGAAATTGTCACATTCTGTGCATGAGGCATGTTACGTCTCCAGGGAGGCTATGAGCAACATGGCCATCAGCTGTGCTCTGCCATGGTTTCCTTCCTCCTCGCATTTGCTGGAGTCCCCTGCAGTGGTGGGCAGTGGGAAAGAAGAGCAGTGAACAGGGGTTTTCCAGTTAAATCTCCTCCTGGAGCCATCTGGAGAGAATGCACTTACTGGTTCCTACCTTGGGACTCCTGGACCTGGGCTGGGGGTGGTGGAGGTTCCTCCTGACACCAGGCATGACAGCCCGTGGGAGTTGGTTCCCAAACTGCCACAGCCCATGTCCTTGCTTGCTCCTCGTAGGAATCAGGTCAGTGCAGTCAGCTATGGGAAGGGAAGATTTACACTTTCATCCAGCATTCAGACTTGTAAAAGATGGGTGTCTTGAAATGAGTCCTGAGCACCAGACCTCAGCTTCAGCCCTGGGCTGGGTTGTTTGAGCCCCAGACCTGCCTGCAATTTTCAACTTCTTTAATTTGCTTAATGACGGTGGGGAGAGAAGGGCTGATTACAAGTAATTTTTCTTTGTGATGCAATGTTTGGTAGCTGCCACTTGTCACCCTCCAGAATTTGCTTTTGGGCCCTTAACCAATGCTTGGTAAGAGTTTGCAATCTAGAGCCAGCCTCTGGGCTGGGAAAAGTCCTTAGGTACAAGGCAGTGACATCTGACAGTGCCTTGTCCCCTGATGCTGAACTGTGTGTTTTGCATAGAGGAAGTCATGCTGGCTGAAGAGAACAAAAATTCGGGGACCTCAGCCTTAGATGGTAAGACCGGCAATGCCCTTAAAATCTGCCTGCCCTTCCTTCTGCCTGCCTGGAGCTGGAGACTCAGACCCTCCAGCTGTGATGGGAGGTCTGGGGAGGCCCCAGTGGGGTCTGCAGAGGGGTGAGGGGAGGGGGACTGGCACCATAACCCCTGAGAGAGCATGGAGGCTGGGAGGTGTCAGATCCCACATGAGGGATAGCTCTGGACTAGGATCACCTGGGTCTCTCTGTCCTGTTAATAGACCTGAGTACTGATCACCAGGTCCTGATTCAGCAAGCTGGCTATTGGCAGAGTTGGGCCACTAGGACTCCAACACCTGTTCCTCTTGCCTTCCCAGTGCTCAGGCGAGCCACCATCAAGCGGAACCGTACGGATGCCATGTCGAGTGACGAGCACTGTGTCGACATCTCCTCCGTGGGCGAGCGGAGGCTGGCGCAGAGAAGACGTCTTAATCCAACCTTGGGTCAGTGCAGTCTGCAGCTTGCTTTCCCCAAACCTTTGCCAGCTGATTGGGTTTCCAGAGTCACACCCATCACAGAGCAGCCATCTCTGCTAGTTTAGCAGCAAACCTCCCGCTGCCCCCTGTGCCACATAAAAACTCTCTGGACAAGTTGTGCCCCATAAGAGCAATGTCCATGAGCCATCTGTCCTGTCTCACGTTGCAGGAGAGGCTGGAGCATCCAACTCCTTGTTCCCCTTCTTTTCCTTTAGGTAACCCCTCGAGTCACTCTGGCCTCAAAGGCGCCAGGGTGGACGGTGCCTCCTACTTACGGCACAAGGAGCGGCTCTTGCGCATCTCCGTCCGCCACATGGTGAAATCCCAGGTCTTCTACTGGATCGTACTGAGCCTGGTGGCTCTCAACACTGCCTGCGTGGCCATCGTCCATCACAACCAGCCAGCCTGGCTCACCCACTTCCTCTGTAAGTCCCTGGGCTTGGTGTAGGTGGGAGAGCTCTGCCTGGGCAGGAAAAATCTTATCTCCAGTGGCTGGAGGTTGCAGTACACCCTCACTTCTTGCCTCAAGGCACATAGGGATGAGTCTCACCACAGTCATACTGGTGTGGAGCTGGGTGGGGAATAACCTCAGCTCCATTCACTGTTGATAACAAACGACCATGCACAGATATTTAATTCAGCTTTGCCCTTGGCCCCATGGCCACTGAGGGCTGTCTCAGCCTTGTGAGCAAACATGGAGGAGTTGTGCTGGCTTCATGTCCTTCAGGTCTGATGTATTTGTCATGAGAGAGAAACAGACTGCCAGTCTCAGTGGAGTTTATCCCAAAATTGGGAACAGTGGTGATGGAAAGCTTGCTGGAGAATGTGCACAAGCCATTGCTGGAAAGGCGTGAATTTGCAGGAATGGGACTGGTCATGGCAGAACACCCCGGTTAAAATCTTTGTGCAGAGTATGGTGAGGAAATTCCAGGCTCAAAATCGGTTACTGGAGCCTCCCTGAGCCCACCATGAGCCAGGGCACAAGGTCAGGTCTCAGAAGCACTGCAGCCATGTCCTCTGCAGCGTGGGCTACTGCAGAGCAGCGTGGTCAGCCCCACATATGTCACTCCTGAGCTGCTGCAGTGGGGACAGGGCTGTTTTCTCAGACTTGTTACTCTTCCTCACCTTGAAAATGTCCCTGTCAAGCCCCAGCTCTACCCAAATCTCCAACAGTAGGCTCAGGCCTGCCAGGCTCTCAGCACGCCACGGTGTGGTACGGCAGCTGGTCGTGGTGAGAAGCATCTTCTGGGAAAGGTGAAGAGCCAGGCTCTTGCCCGCTAAATGTTCATGAAATAGCTGGAAAGGCTTTTCACTGGCTCTTGGCTGTTCGGCTCTGTTTCCCTGGCCAAGTTCCAGCCATGCAATGATTTTAATCCAGGTTGATAATATTTCCCTACATTGTCGTGTGGCTGATGCCTTTGCAGGCTCCTCAGCCACTGTGGTTTAATGCCAAAGAGCTTCTCTGCTCCGTGCTGGCCATGTCTGGTCCCCTCAATCCCCTGGGACACTGGTGCACCTACCCTGAATGATTAACTCATGGGCTTGATGCTCTGTTACGTACGGTTTAGCTCCTCACAGATAAAATTCCCTCATCCCAAACCCTGAGAGCTTGGGGATGCAGCAGGGTCCTTCACTCGTCCCATCTCTGTGGTGTTCCATGTGGTCAACTGGCGGGTGTACGCAGGGTGCTCCACACAGCTCGGTGCCCCAAGCCCACTTGGGTTTTGTCTTTCAGACTATGCAGAGTTCCTGTTTCTTGGGCTCTTCCTTCTGGAGATGTCCTTAAAGATGTACGGGATGGGGCCACGCCTTTACTTCCATTCTTCCTTCAACTGCTTCGACTGTGGGGTGAGCGGCCCCAGGGATGTTCTGGGTGTGGGGGGAGATGCTTGGCAGGGGTCTGCAATGCAAGGCACCAAGGGAGAGAAGAGGATGGCCCGCACAGTGGGCAGGGAGCACTTTCTGCCAGGACAGCCTGAGACACCAGGTCCTGGACTGGGTGGTGGGTGCCTCATCTTCAGGGAGGTTAAGATATCCTGCAACAGCTCATCCTGAGCCTGTCTTTGACTTGTGGCTGTGTCTGCTTCTCAGGTTACAGTGGGAAGCATCTTCGAAGTGGTTTGGGCTATATTCAGACCAGGAACCTCGTTCGGGATCAGTGTCCTACGAGCTCTTCGTCTCCTGCGGATATTTAAAATAACCAAGTGCGTACCCACTGTCAGTGCCTGTCATCCTCTGTCTCAGACTGTGGCTGCAGCCCAGATCCAGCTGCTTCTGCACTCCTGCTGATGGTGTCAGCATCACTGCCAGTGCTCCGGCAATATCTCTGTTTTCTAGGTACTGGGCATCCCTGAGGAATTTGGTGGTCTCGCTGATGAGCTCCATGAAATCTATTATCAGTCTGCTCTTCCTCCTCTTCCTCTTCATTGTAGTCTTTGCCCTGCTGGGAATGCAGCTGTTTGGAGGCAGGTAGGTCATTTCAAGGCTGAGGAACAGGAATTTCTTGGTGTTAAAGCCAAGTGATGACACCCTCTTTAGGGGCCCAGCAAGACTGTAGC
This sequence comes from Aleadryas rufinucha, assembly GCA_013397815.1. Lineage (NCBI taxonomy): Eukaryota > Metazoa > Chordata > Aves > Passeriformes > Aleadryas > Aleadryas rufinucha. The sequence continues at coordinate 57,972 of VZTH01018855.1, forward strand.
CTTCCCCCTCAGTCTCCTCCCAGTGGTACTTCTCCAAAAGAAAAGTCCCTGCTCGAGGGCTGCCTTTGGGCTGTGTGGGTTCTTCTAGCCAGGAGATCTTCTTGTTTCTGGCACCAAATGCTCACGAGACGTTTTTTGGAGTGGGGAAAGGTCCTCCTAAACACAAGAGAACTGACAGCACAGCACCTTGGTGACCTCAGTATTTCATCCCATTTATGTTCACCTGGTTCTCCTTCCAGGTTTAACTTCATGGATGGGACTCCATCAGCCAACTTTGACACCTTTCCTGCAGCCATCATGACGGTGTTTCAGGTAGGAGCTAGGCTGCCAGGAGACACAACTAGAGGGACTTAGGACCACCTGTTTACTCACCCATGGCTGGGAGGGGCTCTTTGCACCAAACTAGTTCCCCTCTATCAGCTGTTAGGTGTAACTTGCTTCCTCCCTCTCCTGCACAACAAAGCGGATGGAAAGAGATGGAAACTCTTCCACCTCTGTTACATAAGATGAAGAGTTTCAAAACTCTTCTGAGGAGACTTTAAATCCTCATCAGTGTCCAATGGGATCTCCCTCGGGTGCTGCAGCTGCAGAGTTGGGTTATCCACTGCACAGGGTCTCCATACTTGGCTCCTGTGTGTTGGTGGCACAGATGCCCAGGTGATGGGAAGGTGCAGGTGACAGAGCTGCTGCCCTGTCTTCCCACAGATCCTGACAGGCGAGGACTGGAACGAGGTGATGTACAATGGCATCCGCTCCCAGGGGGGCGTGCGCTCAGGGATGTGGTCCTCCATCTACTTCATCGTCCTCACCTTGTTTGGAAACTGTATCCACCGGGCTGCTGTGCTTTTAGCGGTGACAACTCCGTCTCCTCACCTTCCCTGGGGGTGTCCCCCTCCCCACTTGCTGCTCCTTCTTCCCCTCCCAACTGAGGGAGACCCACTACACATGTGTGGCAGCGCTGGGTATCCCAAAGGCAGAGAAGGAGCTGGGTGGAGGTGTGCTGAGGGCTGTTTCTGTGGGATGGGAGAGGAGTTTGTGCCTTTGGCTGAGCTGGCGAGGAGCCGTCAAGGCCACCCTCCCCTGGGAGCTGCAGATACACATGTCCTTAACACAGGGCTTGTGCATCCTTAGCTGCTCTCAGATACTCTGCTGAACGTCTTCTTGGCCATTGCTGTGGACAACCTGGCCAACGCTCAGGAGCTCACCAAGGTATGTTCCTGCTGCTCCTTTTCCTTCTCCCATGGAGAGAGTGGGGGAAAAGCCATTCAGGCTTTGATTTAGAAAAATGCTTAAACCTGCTGGTCTTTCCAGGAATGCCCGCACTTCAAGAATGGCTTTAACTATTTCTCCGTTTAAACTCCCCAGTTCTGTTTGCCACCACTCAGATCGAGATAACCCTTATGTGTTGGATGGGATCTGATGTGGGGACTGGTATCTGCCCGAGCACTCTGGAGATGTGGAGTGGGAAGCATTTTCCAGTGGTGTCAATATTTATTCCCCATCTGCCTACAGGGCAGCAGATGTGATTTAGGATTCAATTTAGGCTGGTGCTTAGCTGCTTTTAAGACCATGCTGGGAAATATTTGGGGAATGCTAAATTGTTGGGGCACCATCTGGATAACGGTGAGTAGGAGAGATCTGCAACGGTCGTTGCCACTCTTTGGAGCAGACCAGTGATCCTGTGGTACCCAGATTTTTGTGGAGGCCATGCTATCACTCATGTCCCTGCAGCTCTCTGAGAGGCTTCCACGCCAGCGTAAATCTGACCCTAAACGGGGCATGTTGCTGGTTTGCCTGAGGGGTGTGTGCAGAGATCCCCGTCCTGCCTCAGTGGGTGCAGATGGCACTTCCAGGGGCTGCCGGCTGCCGCTGGGGTGCAAGGGATGGGAGAGCCCCACGGGTACGGGCAGCATCATTTAAGAGAGCGCTGAGGTTTTGAAAAGGCTGAATGCTCGCTAATGACTCCTAATGACATTCTTTGCTCCAGAGACACAACCGTACTCATTAAAGCAATCCGGTCTCCAGGCAATCCGGTCTCTGCCGGGCAATCCGGTCTCTGCCGGGGTCATTCATGGATGCCTTACCTCCCACTCCGTTGTGGGGATGCCTGTCTAGCCCCTGTGGCTGTGAGGAAGGGAGGGCTGAGCTGGTCTGCGCTGTCTGTGGTTGTTCCACCGTGCTCAGCCCAGCTCTTGCCTGGACTGGGCTGGGTTCGCTTATTAAAGCAGCATTGACGCCTTGGGGAAGATCTGGTGTAGTGGGGAACCTGCATCCCCATGGCACAAGGGAAATAAAGTGTCTCTGGAAGTACAGGTCACACTCTGTCCCTCAAGCATTGGTGTCAAGGGTGGCCCTGTGCATCCCTCACTGCTCCCAATGGCTGAGCTCTCCCTCAGAACCCCGGCATCCCACTGAGCAATGCCCCTCTTTTCTCCCCAGGACGAGCAGGAGGAAGAGGAGGCCTTTAACCAGAAGCACGCCCTTCAGAAAGCCAAAGAAGTCAGTCCCATGTCTGCCCCAAACATGCCTGCTATCGAGTGAGTGATTCCCCAGCACCACCCCTGTGACCCCCCAAGCCCAGCCAGGCTCAGAAGGACACAGAGCTGCAGCAGAGCCTGGCATGGCTGGCTGGGAGGGCTGCCACAAGAAAAAGGGGTCCCCACATGGGGTGACTCCCTCTCTGGGCATCCTCCTGAAGATGGATGGAGGTCTAGGAGTGTGCTCCCCATGAGCAGCAGTGCTTTTAGGGAGGTGACAGCATGGGGAGCAGGTCACCAGGGGAGTCCTGAAATTGCCCATCTCTACGCTAAGCTGCAGCCTCAGTACTTGGGCATGGCAAAAGTATGCTAAAAGAGGCTTTCTGCCCCAAATATAGAGCTCAAGCACTCAGGGCTGATGGTAGGAGGCTGGAGAGGAGGAAGGTATCTCAAGTTATTCTTGAGGAGGGGTGTTATTTGTTCCTGGGGAGTGTTTCTTCATGGCAGAGCTGCAGGAGAGCAGCCAGGGCTGGGTGAGAAGGGAGCAGTGGTGTCACAAATCTCCCTCGGGCTTCTTCCTTGGGAGCGAATGCAGTTAGGAAAGATGGAGCATGTTTGTGAAACCATGTTTGATTGTACAAAAATTTGATTTGGGTGAGAAAAAAAAGCCCCAAACCACATAAACCTCCAGCATGGTGTTAAGAAGCCTTGTCTCTGCATTTCAGCAGGAAGATTCTGGTTTTTCCTTCCTATATGCCTTTTTTCTCTTTATTTTGAGGTGTCATATGGTCTAAATCACATAAAACTTTCAAAGTCAACATTGGAACGAGGCGTTTTGATTTGTTTCCCAAAACAGTACATTTCAGTACAGCTGAAGGGATTTTTTTCCTCTTTTTTTTTATTTTTTTTAATAGAATCCCTTCCCAGGGAATTTCAGGTTTCGTTATGCTTTGAAACCCAGCCAAGCTCGTACATGGCAGAATCTCTTGCAGATTTGCTGAGAGAAACTGCTGTCTTCAGGCGAGTGCTGATCTGGGGGGCTCAGAGGCAGCCTTGGGAACGGCCCCCTCCCTCATTTGGCAGTGGTGGGATGCTGTGGTCCCGCATCCTGCATGGTTTTAGGGGCAGCAGGAATGGGGGGTGCTTGTAAGCCCTGCCTGATCCCCCAGCAGCCACAGAGTTAGCCCTGGTTTGAGGGTGATGGGCTGTTCATAACAAATCCATGTCTAGCCAAGTACTAGGGGGGTTTAGGGGAGAGGTGGTGGAGTCTGTATGTTGGCTCTGTTTCTGGATATAAGTGGGAATGTGTTGGATAAAGAGAGGGAATAGAGAGCTTTAGGCTGCAGAAGAGGCTGAGGAATGGACAGATAGGAGAGAGGAGGAGGGGGAGATGGAATATTAGGGCAGTAAAGGATTTGTCCACACTGCACATCCCTGATAGAGCTTTCTAGTCATTGTCAGACAGAGCTGGTTGGGAAAACAGATCTTTTAAACCTTTCCTTGTTGTTCTGGTGGCATTGAAAGGGGAGGTGTTGGTATTCACGGGGCTTTTTTCCAGCTCCTCCCATTCACCAGGAGGGGTTGGGATCAGGGCCAGGCAGTGCGATGCCTTGGGTTAGGCTCAATGATGTTGTCAGCCTCAGGTCTGGTGTGCTTTTGGTGGTGCTGTGTTTGTGCCAGCAGCTGGGGAGGGACAGTGGGGACAACACAGAGGTGGACAGGCAGAGCAGAGCTGATACAGAAGGGCTGCTGGGAGCTCAGAACCAGGCTCTGCCTTTGGGTGTGCGTGGACACAGATGGCTCCATTTCCATGGGGGTACCTGGTGCAGGCAGCTTGGTGAGGGCGTTCCTGCCCACAGAGAGGTCCGGCAGCGTGGGGATGGACGGGTGCTCCCACATGGCCGGGGGTGGGCGCTCCCAGGTGGCCAGGCTGGCGGGGGGTGGCCATGGTGCCCATCAGAGCACCGTGTTCGGAGCCGGATGCAGATGGCTCGGGGCTGCTTGGCGCGGGGGCGGCCAGATGGGCGCGTGTGGGCGCTGCCGTGCGTTGGTGCTGAACGCACTGCGTGGATGCATCTGGAGGCTCGGCCACTTGTTGTGGGAATGCTGTGGGTGCCTGCAGCTCCATCCCTGCTTCAAGTGTGGCACTGGGCCCTTCCCATGTGCAGGGCTCCATGGAGACCATAACCACCGGCGTGACTGGAGCACCTCTCCCGTGAGTTCAGGCTGGGAGGATTGAGGTTGTTCAGCCTGGAGACCTTAGAGCACCTTCCAGTACCTAAAGGGGCTATGAGAGAGCTGAAGAGGGACTTTTGAGAAGGTGGTTTTCTGACAAGTGATAGGACAAGAGAAAACGTCTTCAAACTGTTAGGAAGTGGTCACAACACCAAGTCTGCGAGAGCTCAAGAAGCATTTGGACAACTCTCTCAGGCACATGGTGGGATTCTTGGGGTTGTCGTGTGCAGGGCCAGCAGCTGGATTCAATGATCCTTGTGGGTCCCTTCAAACTCAGGATGTTCTATGTTTCTATGATTGCATATTCTCAGGGCAGTTTTCTTGCAGCTGTGTGTATCCAAATCTATTCTATGTGGATACAGAGGATAAAGCCTGGAATCTCCCCAGCTGCTACTGTGTGTGAAGGACTCTGCCAGCCCTGTTAACCTGCTCTGTGTGGGGGCTGCTCAGTTGACAGGAGCTCTGTGGCATCTCAACCTGGGCTTGTGCCTAGTGTTTGCCGGGGAACTTCACATTCCCCTCTGTGCTCCCAGGGCAGCATCAGCCCACGGTGATGGCTCTGAGCAGCTCAGGGTTGGCCTGACGCATGGCTTCCTCTTTCCAATTGCCATGTGTTTCTTGGGAGAAGTGAATTTGGAGTAGTTGAGACAGCTGTTTAATATCCAAGGATGTCTCGGAGCTCTGAAGGACTGGAGCCTGCATTGCTCTCCCTGCACAGTGTGGGGAAGGCTCCCAGGGAACATAGTGTCAGTGTGAGCGTGGGCAGCCTGTGGCCAGTGTGCCAGTGGGGGCTCACTGCGTGTGTGCAGGGCTAGGATGAGGCTGCTGCGCTGACCGGCTGCCCAGGGAGGGGGGACAGCTCTCTGCGCTGCCCACAGGAGTGGAAGGAGGGGATTCAACCCGTTTGTTTTTCCTCCCCAGAAGAGACAGGCGGAGGAGACACCACATGTCGATGTGGGAGCCACGCAGCAGCCACCTGTATGTGGGCGGCGGGGGCGCGTGTCCGTCTGTGGCTCCTGTGCTGTCTGTGCGTCCGCGGGGCCGGGGCACACCCCGCTTCCCTCCGGCCTCCCCGGCAGGGACGGGAGTGGGAACTCTGTGTGTGTGTGTGTGTGCGCGTGTGTGCGTGTGTGTGTGCGCGTGCTGTATCCGTGTGCCCCGCGCTCCCCGTCCGTGTGTGCGGTTCGGTGTGTGCCGATCCCCCGTGCGCGGTGCCGCTATGCCGCCGCCTGTCGCTCCCCGTGGGTGTGCGGTGCGGTGTGAGTGGTGCCCGTGCCCGTGTGTGCTCCCGGGTGGTTCCCTGTGCCGCGGGGGTGTCGGGAAGGGCACGTCTGTCTTCTCCTGGGTGTTGTTTTACAACACTGCAAAGGTTTTGTGGCATAGCCCAGTTCTCCACATAGAGAAGCCCAGTGCAGCTCCTTCCCTTCAGACAGTCAAAATCGCTGCTCGTCAAGCCTCAGGGCAGGCTTTCTACCCGGGATGTGCCGGGAGAGAGGCAAGGAGAGGTCCCTGGATGCAGCAAGAGGGCTTGGCCCATATTTAAGGTGTCCCCAGGCAATCACACGAGAGGAAGGTGGTCCCTGCCTGTCTGGGATAGGGCAAGCCAGGATGCTTGGTTTGGCTTCTGCTCCCAGAAGCTGGACATGCTGCCTGAAAGATACAGGGGCTGTATCATCTGTCAGCTTGATGACTTCTGAGGGGCGCAAGCAGAGTCTCAGCCCCATTTCCAGCCCCTGCCAGCACCAGAGGGACACTGATGAAGTCTCAGCACAGCCTGTAACCCTGGCAGTGGCACTTCCTTCTCCCTGGGATTCCCAAATTAAATCCAGGGTGGGTGCTTCACTGGGGGATGATGTGGACAGTCAGGACAGTGACCCCTCGCTGTCCCCCGTTGCAGGCGGGAGCGTCGCCGGCGGCACCACATGTCAGTGTGGGAGCAGCGCACGAGCCAGCTGCGCCGGCACATGCAGATGTCCAGCCAGGAGGGCATCAACAAGGATGAGCCGCCCCTCATCAATCCCCACGCCAGCATCTTCCGCAGGAAGAAACCCGGGGATGGCGTCACCCTGGAGAAATGTGCTGAGGAACAGGGCAAGGGCGAGCGGCCGCTGGCCGAGGGACCTGAGCAGCCAGTTCCAGGGGCCAACCCCGGCGGTGGTGAGGACAGGACATCGCCCCGGGCCAAGCGGGACAAGGACATGTGGCAGCAGAAATCTTGCCACGGAAACTGTGAGCCAGGAGAACAGGACGGGGCAGGAAGCAGCATCGAGGATAGGGCCAGGATGAGGCAGAGCCAGCGGCGCAGCCGGCACCGCAGAGCCCGCATGGAGGGGAAGGACATGGCTGGCATCTTGGGGAGCCGCTCGGCCAGCCAGGAGATGGGGCTGGAGGAGGCCAGCACCATGGAGGGGGCACAGGACGGGGACCAGCGTGGGGACGTGGCTGCAGCAGAGGCACTGATTCCAGGGGAGCCAGAGGCGAGCGGGGAGTCCATCAGGTTGGTACCTGCAGAGGGCATCTTGCCATTCCCACAGCTCCTTGTATTTTCTTCTCATGTCCCCGTATCTTCTCACACCTCTTTCTCTCCCCCGTCCTTCCTGCAGGACAAACGGAGTACCTGCCGGCGATGCCGATCTGATCGGGACTGCCAAGAAGGGGAGCCCCCCACATGCCGCACCCGAGCTCTCCCAGGGGAAGACGGGTAACCTCACAGAGCAGGACTGCAGCAGCCCAGACACCAGTGAGCAGGCGCTGCTGGAGCCCAGCCGCACTGTGAGCCGCAGCGAGCCCGACCTCTCCTCCATCACCCCCAACACCGAGAAGGCCACCGAGAGCACAGCCATCATGATCGATGTCCACGACTCCGCTGTGGTACAGAGTGAGGACCCATCTCTCTTTCCTGAGCCCCTCTCCCAGCCCTTGGGGACTCTGCAGGAATGGAAAGCCGCTTGCACGGCTTTTCCTATCCACGTCCATCAGCTGGGGGGGATCTCCTTGCTGTTCCTTGCAGTACCTCCCTCCAGCACCCCAGTTTTGCAGGGGAGCCCAAATGCAGAAGTGCCAGCACCCCCTGGGGCCCATGTCCCTTTCTCGCCTCTTTCCATCCACCCCTTCATCTGATCCCTCATTTCTCCTTCCTCTCTGCCTGGGCAAAACTGTTGTGTTCCCTGTTTTTCCTGGCACATCTGTAGCCTCCGGCACTCCCTGTCACTCAAACCCCTTAGCAGCATCCTCGCTGTCAAGGTGAGCTGCTTTAAACAGTGTTATTAACTAACCAGCAAGGTGAAAATTGGCCTTGTTAAACCCATATCACCTGCTCCATCCCAGCAGCTCGTGTGTTTTCTTCCTGCCTAGTCCCTCTCCCCGTAACAGCACAGGGATTCAGAGCAGGAATGAGGGGGTTGCCCAGGTTGCCCGGGTGGCAGGGACACCCCAGGGTGTTGTCTGTGTGCAAGGCCAGGCAAAGGCTCTCGCTTTTCTGCAGTTAGCAACAAGACAGACGGCGAAGCCAGCCCCTTAAAGGAGGCTGAGACCAAAGAGGATGAGGAGGAAATGGAGAAGAAGAAGCAGAAGAAGGAAAAGAGCAAAACGGGCAAAGCAATGGTGCCACACAGCTCCATGTTCATCTTCAGCACCACCAACCCGTGAGATGTTTTTCAGACTGGGACTGGGGAGGGGTGTGAGGGGAAGGACCCCAGATGTCACCAAAAACAGGGAATCCCTGTGGGAAGGGAGCTGACTATCTCCCAAACAGGCTTGATAAGCAGCCACAGTGTTCCCCAAGCCCCACACTGCTCTCCCTCTGTGGCAGCCATGCTCATGGCTCTCTCTCTCGACTGCTGATTGCTGAGCTGGGATTTTTGTTCATTGATTGTTATATCTACCTGCAGTTTTCTGCTCTACTGTAGCTCTTTCCCAGCTCCAGCAGCCTGGAAGAGTGAGCACCCCAATTTCTCAAGGACTCTCCCTGCCTGGCTGTGGGGCTGAGACAGCTGAGAAAAGGGATCAACAAGCCCAAATGCCCCTGAGTCTCCCTTCTTTTGTTCCTCAGACTTTGCTGCCCATCTTCCCACCCTGGAAGGTGGCAATGTGGGGTGGCCTTTGCACGTGGGCTGTGGCTGGGGCCTGTCAGGGGCTCACAGGTGGGGTGTGGGCTTTGTCCCCACAGGGTGAGGAGGGCCTGCCACTACATCGTGAACCTGCGCTACTTCGAGATGTGCATCCTCCTGGTGATTGCCGCCAGCAGCATCGCCCTCGCCGCCGAGGATCCCGTCCTCACCAACTCCGACCGCAACAAAGTGATTGCAACCCCCTCCTGCTCCCCCCAGCAGTGCAGGCAGAGCTCCTGTAGGATTTTAGCTCCTGTGGTGGGGCGCAGATCAGGGCAGATGGTGGTGGCACTTGCGCCACACCATGGAATCTGACTTCTTCCCCATCATCTTCCTTTATAAACCGTGGGAGTCACTCGGCTTCCCGCATGTGGGGTTTAGAGCCTGGGGAGGGACCAGGATGCCTGGTCAGCTGTACAGTGACTTGAACTTTATGCTGGTATGGGCACTGGTATGGGACACATGCTCCTGGCTAGCATCACTATTTCCAAGCCATTTGCATGGGGAACGATCCCCTCCTCCCTGCACAGGCTGGGTTTAGGGCTGCCCTGAACTCTTAGGGACCAGGCTGGGTTTGGGACAAGCAAACCAACCCTGTGTCTGCTCCTGAGCCAGGCAAGCTGCAGGAGCTGGGTGTCTGGCTGGGCAGGGCTTGCTCAGCAGCAGCTGCAGAGCACCTGTGCCCTCTCTCTGCAGGTCCTGAGGTATTTTGACTACGTCTTCACTGGCGTCTTCACCTTTGAGATGGTGATCAAGGTAAGAGCCCTGGCAGGCTGCAGCATCCCTGAAGCCAGTGGGAAATAGCTCCGTTTTGCAGTTCTGGTCCTAAATTTAGATGGTGGAGACCTTAAAGTCTGGTTCTCAGCAGTGGTGGTCTGGAGTGCTCAGCACCTCCTTTATCAGCCTCAAGGCTTCCACAAAATATGAAGTCCTACACCCAGGACACCAGGACGAGTCTGCAGTGTCTCTGTCCCCCAGCTTGTCCCTTCCACTTGATGTCTAAGCTGCTCATTCTCTGCCTGTTTTTCTCTCTGTATCTCTCCTCCAGATGATTGATCAGGGCTTGATCCTGCAGGACGGCTCCTACTTCCGGGACCTCTGGAACATCCTGGATTTCATCGTGGTGGTGGGAGCACTGGTGGCTTTTGCCTTGGCGTAAGTGGCATTGTCCTGGTCAGCTCCCTGCCTTCCCTTGGCTGGGGTGGGAGAAGGATGCAACCATGTGTCATGGCTACTAGACTCTGATTTCGTTTTGTATTTTATTTCTCTGCACCCTTCTGCTCTGCTTCTGGGATGGCTCCTGGCAGTGGTGTGTGGCTGCTCCAGAGATGTATTTCTCCTTGTTTGTCAGAAGCTGGTGAGCAAGAAGGCAGGGAGCAAGGCAAGGCAAGCTGGAGATGCTAGGAGGAAGTTGGCAGTGAAAGTGGATTTGAAACAGAGCAGAAGGGGCTGTTAGAGAGGGGGAAAATGGCCTAAAGGTGTCAGAGCTGGAGTTATACACCTGCTATGCATCTTGGGGTGCACAGAGACAGCAAAAGCAGCAGCCTGCCAAGTGGAGCTGCCCTCTGAACATGTTTGTGCTGGAAATAGTACTCCTGGCTGGTAACCTTTCCTCTGGTCCGAGGGGGACATTGCTCTGGAGCCCTGCAGGAATGAGGATGAGGCCAGTGGGGTTTGTGCCAGCGTCCTCTGCGGCATTGTGCAGAGGGCTGTGTGCTTGTTCTGCAGTGTCCCCACTGAGCATCGCATTGAGATTGGGCTCTGGTACCGAACTTGTGGCACCTGTGGGTACTGGGATGTCCATGGTGCCCATGCCGTGGAGGGCAGGAGCACCCAGGGACGAGTTTCCTGCTGCTCTGATGTCCCCTGTGCTGCTGGCCGGGGCAGGTGGTGCAGAGAGCAGAGGGAGGGATGTGTGGTGCCAAGGCGGTACTTGCAGGAAAAGGGGCATCCCTTGGTCCCCAGGGCTGTGCTGCCCCATTGGTGCCCAAGGAGGGAGGTGAGGAGAGGCTGAGGCTTCTTTGTCACTCTCTTTGTGCCTCTGACACTGGCAGCAGTGGCTGGTGAGACAGGAGGGCCTGGCAGCCACACAGACGGGAGCCTTGTCCACAGCTCAGGTACTGTGCGGGGCTCTCGGGGTGGCCGGGTCTAAGCCCCAAGGTTGCTGGATGGATTACAGCCCGTAATCCATCCCTCCCATCTCACCCTGGACTGGGCAGCAGCTCCTTCTCCTGCTTCTCACCCACTGGTACCCCCCTGACTCGTTGCTTGTGCCTTCCTCACCCTCCTACCCCATTCCTCACCCGGTGCTTTCAGCCCCTGCTCTCTCCTCAGGAAGAGCATGGGAGAATTCAGCTCGCTCAGCACAGGGATGTAGCAGGCCCTGGGCAGGGGAGGGGGCTGACCGCAGACCCCAGCATGAAGAAAGGGCATGGGGTAGGTTTGCTGGCTGGGGACAATGCTCTGAGCCTCTGGAAGGCCACACAGGCCACTGGGAGGGTGGATTGAGCATCTCCAGGGCCTGGCTGGTCCCTCCTCTGCCAGGGCAGCCCCTCAGAGTGTGTCTGGCAGGACTCAAGGGCATCAGCAGCCTGAAGATGCACTGAGTGGTTTGAGGAGGACAAGGGAGCCTTTTTCTTCCAAGGCAACTTCCATCAAGGATTTTGATGACTGAAGGAGCACAAGTTGTTGGCTCAGTCTGCTCCTAGGTGGATGGGTGTCCTCACCACTGTACAGTAGATGTTTACTGTCCCCTCGCCCCCACCCCACAAGGGTGGCCCCTGGAGCTGGCAGGGCCCAGCACTGAGCATGTGGGGAAGCTGCCCGGCACCTTCCAGCCCTGCTTGCCACCTGCCTGCCTCCGCCCATCCTCCCGAGGGAAGGACGTTCCCTCTGGGCATTGGGCAGCTGAATTCTCGAGGGTGAACACCCCCGTCGGCCGTGGCACCTAAGTCCTTCCCATCGAGAAGGCCTTGGCATCTCCACACACATTTGCAGCAAGCATTGGTGTCTTCTGCTCTCTCTTGTAGCCATAGCTGGGTAGATACTGAGCTGCTTGTGCCATGGACAGGGGGCTCTTTATAATGTAAACCTGCAGGATTGTCCATCTGCCCCGCCTCTAGCGTGGCTCCTGCTGGAGGAGATGATCTCATGGCTTCAGGAGTGAAGGGAACAAAGGCACCACAGCGGTTTCCAATGGGTTCATACATTATAAAGCATTTATAAGACCCCCTGCCTCTCCCCTCAGCAGCCCAGCACCGCCACAGCCCTGGGAGCTGCAGGTTGTTCACCAGCCTTCCATGTCCCAGCCCACTGCCCTCCCTCCCACCCTCCCTCCTGGTCTCCAGGGGAAAACTCTGGCGGTGATGTTTCAGTCTGTCTCCTTTTCTTCTCTCTCTGTGAGCTCTTTGACGTGGGGCCAGGGCAGAGGGAGTGTTCTCCTTCTCCTTCTCCTTCTCCTTCTCCTTCTCCTTCTCCTTCTCCTTCTCCTTCTCCTTCTCCTTCTCCTTCTCCTTCTCCTTCTCCTTCTCCTTCTCCTCCTCCTTCTCCTCCTCCTTCTCCTTTTCCTCCATGGTGCTGGGTAGGAAGAGCAATGCCCATGGAGGGGCTGCGGCGATTACTTGGATGAGAGCAGCTGGTGACGGAGTCCAGCATTTCCCAGTAGGAGTGTTGGGGTGTGCCACACAGGTTTCCTGCCCCTTTTGCCTCCCCTCTGTGCCCTGGTTTTCCCACAGGGGTCCTGGGTGGCTCTGGGCACAGCAGGAGCTCTTTGAGCTGGTTCGGCAGAGCCACCATCACCCACTGGCTGTCCGTGCCACGTCCAAATCACTGCTAATCAAGTGTCCACCCACAAAGCCATCTCTCTGCATGCCATTGTGGCTTGTCCACTGCTCCCTTGGAGCCCACACATCCTGAGAGAGAGGCTGTCTCCATTAACGGTAGCTCTCCACATGGAAAGTTAATACATCAATCCATACACAGCCTAAATAAAAAGCTGTAAATCTCTAAAGAGTTCATATTAAATTAGCTGAAATAACCAGAACCACAACTAAAGGCCTTGCTCGCCTTCGCCTCTTTCCAAGGAGGCATTTCACAGCAGTTTTGCAGAGCTGCCCAGAGGTGGTGGAAAGGTTGCTGGAGAGGTTGAGGGGTCAGTGTGGAGGCCTCACCCTTGGTGTGCAAGGGCAGATTACCCAGCAGAGGTGCCTCTTTCCTTGCAGCATCTCCTTGTGGCCATTGGCACCAGGGTCTGGAAGCAAGAAGGACCCCTATGTACTGAAAACCTGGTGTAAGGCACGTCAGGACAGAGGTCCTGCCACAGAAGTGCTGCAAAAACTGTCACCTTTTCAGCACACCTCCCACATGTTGGACTAACACACAACCAGGGGCTGGGGTTAGTTTTATGTGTTTTAGATGTTTTACTTGTAGGCTTTGCCCCCAGTGCTGAGCACACTGTGTGCATGTGGCAGGGACTTGGCTCAAAGAGGGACAGAGGCTTGGTTACAACCAGGGACCTTGGAGCCCACCTTGGCTTGTCCAAGTGAGTGTCTTGCTGGACATGAGATCCTGCACTGCAGCTCAGGCTCTTAATCAGTGGAGTTCTGAATAGAGGTGATTTAGCAGAATTTGGATAGGAACTATTGAGGCTTTGCAGATAGGTTCCCCTGGAGGCCCTGCCTTTGGCTGACGGTCCCCCCACCACTCTTGGCTAAGGAGGACCATGTGCCTTCCTGCTGTTGCCCACTGTCCCACTCCATGCAGGTTCGTCACGCAGCAGAGCTTTCACTGTGTGGCCCCCACCCAAAACCTCCAATAGAGAGGGCAGAAGGGGCTTCTGGATGAGTCCCTCCCTGGAGATGTGCCCCATCCTGAAGGGCCCAACATGGTCTACTCATCGTGCCTTTCACCCAAGCTCTGGGGTGGTGGACAGCTGCTGCAGGGTCCCCATGAAGCTCCCCTGACACTTTTCTTACCTTCCTCCTCTCTTTCTTTTTCCGTCTCTCTGCTGGTACCGCTTGGTGGCTGCTGGGCTGGATCGCCGACAGGAATGCTTTGGGGTAACTATGGCGCTCGGGATATTGAGGGATGCTGTTCCTGGGAGTGCAGGGGGATGGGTACGGGTGGATGTCAGTCTGTATGACACCTGAGCTGACCCTTAGCTGCATTTTCAGAGACTGCAGCACGCTGCTCTGCAGGCACTCCTGAAGGCTGAAGAGATCCCCCCTCAGCAGATGTTAACCACTGCAGCTGGGGTGGCTTTGGTGACAACTTGCACCAGCTGAGTGCTGCCCTCAAACCCTCACCCCAGCCCTCAGTCAGATGCCCCAGCCCCTTATCCAGGCCCTGATACTGAGCAAAGCAGGAGCAAAGCAAGTCCTAGGTCTGTTTGTACAGTTGCTTCCCGTGCATGTGAGGGCTGTGCTCCTAGGGAGGACTATTAATTAGTGGTTTTGTTTACATCTCGTAATGATTAAGCCCATTATTGTACTCCCTGTTGCATTAACCCTCGCCAAGGAGCTGTGTAATTGGGAGCATCTGTTGTTGCAAGTAATTTCCTTGACGTTTTTCAAGGGTGCCTGGTGGATCCAAGCTGTGCCACCTTCACCAGGACCTCTCTGCGCCACCCTGAGATCCAGCCTTTAGTTAAAAGACAAGAAAACCCACCCTGATATTGTGGTTGGGGAATAATCACCATATTCAGGAAATGAGGGTCATGAGGGGGCTTTTCTAAAGAATTCTACTGGTAAGCTCTGCCTCCCTCAGCTGACTCGGGGTGAAGGCAAGAGTAGCCCTGATCTGGAGAGACCCTTCCGAGGATCCAATCCCTCTGCCTTGGGCAGGGACACCTTCCACTAGACCAGGTTGTTCAGGGCCCCATCCAGTTTTGCCTGGAACACTTCCAGGGATGGGGCATACACAACTTCCCTGGCAAGGCAGACCCCATTGAGAGCACCTCCCTCATATTATTATGAACTTCTTGCAACTGGTAGGAAAAAATTTGCAGTGCTGGTGACCCTGTGCAAGCCCCATTTGCAAACAGCACGTGCCTGATGGAGAGAAGCAAACCTCCTTGTGCTGCCTTTGCCCTGCAAACCTCCTGGCACTCTCTGCCCCGGTGCTGGCACTGCTTCCTGCAGCCAGGGGTTTGTTAAGGTCACTGGAAGTGTGCTAATCCCAGGAGAGAGAGGATCGCCTTGTTTTCCATCTCTGCCAGTTGTCAGCGCACGTGTTGGAGGAGCCACATTTAGGTGGGCTGAGCGCTCAGCAATTGCGTGTTTGTGCCCCTCCTGTTCCCATCTTCACACGTGCTGGGGGGGTGTTGTCGGCAGTTTAACGCCCCAGGTCACTCAGATCTACAATGTTACTGTCTCTCTGTTCCATTTTTGGGTACGTGTGCCTCCCTCCAACATGGCAGGACCAACAAGGGTCGGGATATCAAGACTATCAAGTCCCTCCGTGTGCTGCGGGTCTTGAGACCCCTGAAAACCATCAAGAGACTGCCCAAGCTGAAGGTAACAAGCTCCATCTCCTGCCTTACATCCTCTTCTCCTGCATGGACTGCTGGGAGCAGGGATCACACACAGGGATTTGCTTGTGAGCGATCAACAAGTTGTTTCCAAAGCTTTTTGTGTGTTTTAGGAGCCCCATCTGCAACCATGACACCCTTCAGGCTGCTTTGTGTCTGGAGGTGCCATGAGTTATTAAAAGCAAGCCTGGACCACTGCAAGGTGTCCAGAAGTAGTTCCTCCGCCAGGGAAAGTGGGGCTTGAGTGGACAAAATGGAGCAAAGCCCAGATGTGCTCCTGAAAAATAGGCTGCCCTAGTTTTGGATAACTCAAATCTCTTTGCAAAGTTTGTGATATTTCCCACCAGAGCAGGTTGCAAACAACTCAGGGTTTTGTGTGCTGTGCTGTCATGGTGTTGCGCTGGAGAGGGATTTCCCATCTCAGTAATGGGATTATTTCTGCATCACAGGCAGGATTATCAATTTCCCTACTTTAGCTGACGGGGTACAGAGGCAAAAAAAAGAGTATGAGACCGAGGAAGTCCTTTTTTCTTACTTGTAAGTGGTTTGGCTGATTGATGAGACCCAGGGTGGCAGCCCAGAAACACGGGGTTTGACCCCAGCTTTTCTTCCTGATCAGTGGATGGAGTCAGCCCATGTCAGTTCATTTCTGGAAGTGCCTGTCTCCACCATGAAACAGGGATAAGGACAATCCCCACTCAAAGTGCTATGAGAACCAGGGCTAAGGGCACTAAGGGACGTGCTGCTGTGGCAGGCAGAGGTATTTGCTCTGCCTTGTTATTTGGGGTGATGTGAAATGATGAAGTGCTTACTAATTAGTCATGAGTGCTGCTAATTGCATCATTAGGATGGTCCCTGGTTGCAGAGAACACTGAGGATACAAATATCCATCCCTGGTGCTGTCCCAGGGGCTGCATGGTGCCTACATGTGTGCTGTGGGTGCTCTGGGTGTTAACCTCATTCACAAAATAGCTTTTGGCCTGGGGGAAGGCCCAGCTCTTTCCCTCTTTTCCCACCAAGCAGCCTGGTCTTGGTCCTGCCCTTTTGCCAGGGCTGTGGGGTCCCCAGGGTGAGCTCTGCCCACTCTTTCAGGCCGTTTTTGACTGCGTTGTGACGTCTCTCAAGAACGTCTTCAACATCCTCATTGTCTACAAGCTCTTCATGTTCATCTTTGCCGTCATCGCCGTGCAGCTCTTCAAGGGGAAGTTCTTCTACTGCACTGACAGCTCAAAGGACACCCAGAAGGACTGCATGTAGGCTCCCTGTGCAGTGGGTCTGGTGCTGCTGATCCCTCTGGCAAGGGCAGGGTGCTGGGTCATGTCCGCTGTGGTTCCCCATTAAGTCCTTGGCCATGACTTGCTCGTGGGGTGGACGGCATGGGCTGACCCTGTCCCCAGGGCTGTGTTGCATCCTTCTATGGGGTGCAGAGGCCCTCAATTTGCTCCTGTCCTTTCCTCTTTCTCTCTTCTGTTTTACTTTCCCCTTCTCTCTCCCCTTCCTCATGGTCGTTATCCAGTTTCTCCCCATTTCTCCCTGCAGGAGGAAGGGTGACCCCCACACACACCCATGCTGCCCCCAGGGTTCAAACCCATCATCCTGTACTCTGGCAACCCAAAACCCAAGGTCACTCTCCCTACCAACCTTGCAGAGGGAACTACGTGGACCACGAGAAGAACAAGATGGAGGTGAAATGCCGGGAGTGGAAGCGGCATGAGTTTCACTATGACAACATCATCTGGGCTCTGCTCACCCTGTTCACAGTGTCCACCGGCGAGGGGTGGCCCCAGTGAGTATTCTGCTCAGTCTGTCCTCTTGAATGGGGGTGGTCACATTCCTGTTGGGGTGGTCAGGTTACACCCAGTGGGACTGAGAGAGGAGCTGCTGGGCAGGGAGGTGGAGAAGAATAACAAATTATACCAGCATAACAGAGCTTTTAGCTCCCCTATGAATCTGGGGCCATGGCTGGGGTTAGTTTCTTCCTTAGGGAGTGAATGATGGATAATGCCTTTTCTGCGTGGCCCGGAGATATATTTGAGGTCAATACTAGGGATAACAGTAGGACTAGGCCTCTCTAAATGCTCATGTGAGTTGGACAATATTTTCTCTGTGTGCAGAGCACAGGAAAATCCATTTTTCATCAGGGACACAGCAAAGCACCGTAAGACAAGCTGCAGCCATTTAAAAGGGTCATCCTTGAAAGCAGATTAGGACACAGCTTTACCTTGTCATTACACAAGCGTGGACAGACAGAGCTGGGTTCCCTTGGAAGTGATGGACATATCCCTGGTTGCTTTTCTTCACCTCTCTGCCCACAGGGTGCTGCAGCACTCAGTGGATGTGACGGAGGAGGACCGTGGGCCCAGTCGCAGTAACCGCATGGAGATGTCCATTTTTTATGTTGTCTACTTTGTGGTCTTCCCTTTCTTCTTCGTCAACATTTTCGTGGCTCTCATCATCATCACGTTCCAAGAGCAGGGAGACAAAATGATGGAGGAATGCAGTTTGGAGAAGAACGAGGTATGGTCTGGAGAGGGGGAATGAGGACATTTCCATGGGGTTTTTAGCAATTTGGGAGCTTGGAACTCCCTTGATATTGAAAAGGTGAGAAACCCATGAGCCAGCTGCCTTCCCAGATCATGGAGGAAAGAAACATGGCAGCCACCACCTCCCAGGTGTCCATGGGCCGGGATCTGACGGGCGTTGTTTCGTTGCAGAGGGCCTGCATTGACTTTGCCATCAGCGCCAAGCCCCTGACGCGGTACATGCCTCAGAACAGACACACCTTCCAGTACCGTGTGTGGCACTTTGTGGTGTCCCCGTCCTTCGAGTACACCATCATGGCCATGATAGCGCTTAACACCGTGGTGCTCATGATGAAGGTGAGCTGGTGGTCAGAGTGAGTCTGTTCCCTTTGTTTGGAGCAGCGGAACCAATCAGGATGGGAGCAGAGGGCATTTTGGTTGTGGAGATGCTTTGAGACAGCGTCTATATGTGTATTCCCTTGGCATGGCCGCTTGGAACAACACAGGACCCAAACTGGAGGTGGCATCTTTTCTAAAATAAATTACCCAAATTATTCAGACCTCTTAACTACTGGAGGCAGATCTGGATTTCCTCTGTGCTCCATTCTTAGAAGACGTGGCATCTGTCCTGGGAGAGGGGTGGAGAGAGTAAGGAGGAGATGTTCTGGATGCCCCCAGGGCAAGGAACATGGACCACCACAGCTCTGTCCTGAGGGAGGGTTGAAGAAAGGAAGGAGTTCTTGAGGCAGCCAGGGCAGCAAACAGGCCACTGTCGGGTCTGTGCTGGGACAGCCATCAGCCAAGAGGCTGGCAGGCCCCCTCCTGGCTAGTGCTGTCTCTGTTTCCTTCAGTACTATTCTGCTCCATACACCTATGAGCTGGCCCTGAAGTACTTGAACATTGCCTTCACCATGGTGTTCTCCTTGGAGTGCGTCCTCAAGATCATCGCTTTCGGCTTCCTGGTGGGTGCCTGCTCCTGTTCTTTATGAGGGTGTTAATTTGGACTTTGCACAGATCACAGAGGGAAGATGTTAATAATGTGAGGTTGCTGCTACTTATTCTGGATCCTGGCCTGAGAGCTGCTTTTGGGCTGGAATCCTTTGCTTCTCATTGCACTTCCCACTACTGGATGCTGCTGGGGGAAGCCACACTGCTGCTCTACTTCTTGCCTGGTGCTCTGTGCCTGGACCATGCATGTTGTGTGCCACTGCTCTGTTAGAGCCCACTGCTGCTGCACATGCTGGTGGCCATGCTCCATTGTCCCCACAAGTCAGGAAGTGCTGGTGCACTTCTGTCCTTGGGCTGTACCAGTTGGACCAGACCTGAGCAGCAGTGAGACCTCCTTGACCAATTCACAGTCCTCAAGTTCTCAGCTGCTCATTTGGGATTTGAAAGCACAGATTGCTTTTTCTTCAGCTATTCTTTGCTGCTTATGGGAGATAAAGTCAGGAGGGTTTCTAGCCACCCTTCTTGCTCCTGGTAGCACCAGTCATGGTCATGCTCAGTCTTGCACCAGCTGCTGCACCAGTAGCAGGGGCTGCGATGTGTCCAGGTGTGTCTGTGAAGAGGAGGGCAAAGCAGCCTCCTGGCTGTGAAGGTCAACGTGTCAAGCTGTTGCAGCCTGATCTGGGCTGTGGCTACTTTTCCCGCTCCCATTTGCCAGGGGGTCTGTTGGATGCATGAATCATCTCCCAGGAGAAGCTGCTTGCTGCAGACATGCTCAGGTCTGCCACTGTCTCAAACACACGACAGTGTTCCAGACCATGGCTGCATACAAATGGACTGCGAGGTCTCCACCACTGCCCACAAGCAGCTTTGGCCCGTGGCCCAGCACCCTTCAGACCTGCCATCCCTGAGCTCAAATCCACGCTCCCTCTCTCCTTTCTTTTGCAGAATTATTTCCGGGACACGTGGAACATATTTGACTTCATCACAGTCATCGGCAGCATTACGGAGATCATCCTGACGGACACCAAGGTGAAGCAGGGGCTGGGAGCAGCAGGGTGTAGGGTGGTGTAGGGTGTAGGCTCCCATCTCCCCCTGACCCTCTCATCTCCTCCCAGCTGGTGAACACCAGCAGCTTCAACATGAGCTTCCTGAAGCTTTTCCGGGCTGCTCGGCTCATCAAGCTGCTCCGCCAGGGTTATACCATCCGCATCCTGCTCTGGACGTTTGTGCAGTCCTTCAAGGTCAGTCTCATGTGGTGCTGCTCTCAAATACGGGCTGTTCTCAGGGTCTTGTAGGAGAGATGGATCAGCACAGCTTACCTGTGTGCTTTGTACTCCTCTGGGGCTGGAGCTGTAATAGATGAGATGACTCATCTGCTTCTCTTGCAGGCACTCCCCTATGTCTGCCTCCTGATTGCCATGCTTTTCTTCATCTATGCCATCATTGGGATGCAGGTGAGACAGACATGTCCGTGTGCGTTCCTCTGGCACGGACAGTGACACCAGCACATCCCCAGCATTACAGACAGGAGCAAGCCTCGTGCCTTCCTCTCATTGCTGCGTCCAGTCACAGCTCCCAGGGAGGTGCCGAGGATGGAGCAGCTTCTTTGGGAGCTGCAGGGCCACATGCCCTGGGGAAACTGCCATGGGCTTGTTCAACCAAGCTCCATAACTGCCTTCCCAACTGGTACCTTTGGAGATGCGGCCTTGGGGACTCCGCTGGGCGCCCACCATCCCTCTTGTCCCTGTAGCTGCACCACTGGTGGTCTGTTTGGGTGCTCACATTTAGGGCCCTGCCACGACCTCCCAGCTGGTCAGGGATCTGCAGAGCACGGGGTGAATAAGAGGCACGTGAGCTGAACCCCTCGGCTCCGCATGTGCCACGGGGCTGGCTCACCTCTGCTGTGACTAAATCCCATGCTGGAGATGTGACAAAGTGCCCTCAACAAGCACTGGGGATGTGGAGCTGCCCGATGAGCTGCCACAGTATCAAAATCAGGAGCTGATTTTGGGGTGACAGTGGCCCCTGGCTTGTGCTGCTTGGCAGCGCTGCTGTTTAGGATCTTCCAGTGCCATGGCTGGTTTTTGCCACCCTGTCGTATGCACCTCAGCACCAGGTCCAGGTGTTCTCCTTAACAGCCACTATCTGACTCAGCCCCCTTGCCTGCCGGGTGGTAGTACTAGATTTATTTTTTAAATTTTTTTTTAACACCATTGTGAACAAATCCCCAAGCAGTAAAGTCTGTGGGTGTTATTTGAGCAAAATAGCTGGAGGCAGAAAATATTCTACAATTACACATTCCAAAAAACCTGTACTGGGAAAAAATACTCTGCAGTTGGTGTATTTTTAGGTTCAGGGAAAGGGGAATAAATATTTAACAGTAATAACAGCACATTTTTCCAATTTCAGGCACTTTACAAATGTTCGTTATGTCTTACCACAGCCTTGGCTGAGGGCTGTTGCTAGAATATTGTCCATTTTTTGATCTTTGTTGCCTCTCTTGGCCCTGGGGATGGTAGGGTCTGTCGCTCCCTGCCTGAGCCCTTCCCCACCCTATTTGCACTGCTGTGCCTGACCCCAGCATCACGGACCATTTCTCCACTCCCTCCCCTCCTGGGAGTGCCCAGCCCTGTGACCCAGCACCCACCCAGGATGGTGGGACTTTGTCCCTGTACCTCCAGCATACTTGGGGTTGCTGGGTGCCGTGTGGTGCTCAGATGGCGTGGAGGGATGGATGTAGAATGGTTGGACTCAGCTGATCCCAGGCCCTCCATGCTCCTGTTTCCATGGTAGCTCAGCCTCTCACAGCCTTTGCCACCCACAGCAAATCCCTGCCAAGGAGAGGAGAGTCTCCTTCCCCGATGGCTGCCTGGCACCAGCTCTTTGGCACGCTGGCTGTGCACCAGCCTGTGTTTGCTGGGGTACTTTTCATGGAATCACAGAGTCAGAGAATGGTTTGGGTTGGAAGGGACTTTAAAGGCCATCTTGTCCAAGCCCGTGGCAGGGACATCTTCAGCTAGATCAGGTTGCTCAGAGCCCTGTCCAACCTGAGCTGGAATGTTTTCAAGGACCCAATGTGAACGTGCAGCTGCTTCCCTGGCTGACAAGCTCTTGCCTGAAGAGCTGAGCCCTTTTTCTCCCTTCTGTAGGTTTTTGGCAATATCAAACTAGATGAGGAAAGCCACATTAACCGGCACAACAACTTCCGCAGCTTCTTGGGCTCCCTCATGCTCCTCTTCAGGTGAGCAGCCATGGAAGATGTTCCTCCACATGCCAGAGATGTGTTTAATTAGGGCAGGGGGTGGTGAGGTTTCTCCTGGGAGCATCCTGCCTCCATCCCGTGCCACCACGAGCTGCTGACAGGTCTATGTTGGGAACAGGAGTGCCACCGGAGAGGCGTGGCAGGAGATCATGCTGTCCTGCCTGGAGGGCAAAGGCTGCGAGCCGGACACAACAGCGACGTCCGGGCAGAATGAGAACGAGCGCTGCGGCACCGACCTGGCCTACGTTTACTTTGTGTCCTTCATCTTCTTCTGCTCCTTCCTGGTGAGTTGCTTCCTCAGAGAGCTCTGGGGATCCCTCTCATCAGCACCCCAGCCATCAGGTCATCTTCCATCACCTTCCCACAAACACTCTTTCTTCTCTGTCCCTTCCCTTCTCTGTTCCCTCTCCCCTGCCTTTCCTTTCTCTCTGCCTTTTTCCCTTTCATTCAGATGCTCAACCTGTTTGTGGCAGTCATCATGGACAACTTTGAATACCTGACACGGGATTCCTCCATCCTGGGCCCTCACCATCTGGATGAGTTTGTCCGGATCTGGGCAGAGTATGACCGAGCAGCGTGGTATGTAGCCAGCTCCTTCTCTCCCGAACAACCTCTCAGAGCTGGTTTTAAACGAGGGTCTCTGTGTTCTCCTACTGGACCCACAGTTCTCAGTGATGACTAGCATGGTCAGGGACGTGCTGCTGTCACCCATGGTCATTACAAGGGCAGCAGCTGGTTCCTGTGGTGGTTGGCGGCACAGGCGTCTTGGGTGATGTTCAGTTTGCCATGGTGTTCATCCTGAGTGCTGGATGTTCCTGCTCTTCCTCTCCTCCCTGCCTAGCAGGCAGATCTCTCTCAGCCCCCTTTCCTGTCCCCATGCACCAGCTGAGAGCTTTTGCCCTGAGACCAGCTCCACCCCTTGGTCCCCAGCACCCACAGCTCCTGATAAGAGCAGGGCTGAGTGGAGCTCGTTCCCACTGATGGGGATGTGCCAGGCTTCTGCCAAGCCAGCTGCAGAGGACATTGTGTGGGGTGTGTTCGGGGAGCTGTGTTCTTGTGCTGCCCAACCCGCTTGCCCCTCTGGAGATGGGAGGGCTTTGGCTCCTGCACTCCTGCCCTTGCTGATGAGGACCTTGGAGACCAGGGCTCCCATTTGGAGGCAGCAGCCTGTTCTCAGCAGTGGGATGGACTCACAGGGGCCATATGTACCCTGCATGGCCAGACTTTGGCTCAGCTCCTGCTGCTGCTGCTGCAGAGGCCTTGCTCTCCACTGCTCCTCCTCCTTGGATGGCCCCAAGCATCCCTAGAGCAATGGGGGACCCTTGGCAGCTCTGGGAGCACGTTTGTCCTTCACTCAGCCCCAGCACCACCAGGGTCCCTTGTGTGGCCCCTTCCAGAGCCTGGGGCCTCTTTGGAGCCACGATCCACTGCTGCCAGGGAGCCTGTGCCATCTTGACTCCAGAGCCCTTGGCAACCGCACACACACCTTTTGGAGACTCTTTGCCTCCACTCTTCATGTCCTGCCCTCAGGAGACCAGCCCCAGCCAAGGTATTTTTTGATGCCCAGTATCAGCTCCAACCAGAGAAAGGAGAGGAGGTGGAGCAGTGAAACACCCAGTTGCTCGCTGTGAGGTGGCTCTTGGGAAGGGTTTCTTCACACCAGGCACTTGATCCACTCTCATCCCCCATGCTGGTGGCCTCAGTGTTCAGGAGTCACTGTAAAACAAGCCTGAGCTGTCCTATCCATGCCATGTGCCCCTCTGATTGCTGAGCAAGCCATGCTTGCAGCCAGTGATTAGGGGACACAGGAGACAGTGGTGGCAGCTGTGGCCCCCGGTGCTGGGTGAGGAATGGGTGAGTACATCCCAACAACTCCCAGCACCTGCGTGGGGCAGAGCGCTGCATCCCAACAGTGGCACCAGCACACCGAGCTCTCATGGAGGGAACATCCAGCACCAGGGGGGAGCAGGGATGGGTTTTGTCCAGATGGTTGGGTTCTTGTCGGTTCTTCATCTCTGCCCAGCGATGGAGAGGGGATGGAGAAGAGCAAGGAGAAACCAGAGGCAAAGGAACTGGGTAGACAGCGATGCTGCTCTTTGCCTCCCCGAGTGGTTTCCCTCCAAGCGTGTCCAAGGATGCCCGGGAGGCTGCAGCAGCAGCACCTCAGCACTTCCACCCCACGTGGTCCTGCTTCCCAAAGGGCTCTGGGCTGGAGCAGAGTGGGGAGCTCATCATCCTGCACCCCCTCCTGCCAGCTCTCTGCCTCGGCTGCTTCCTTGTTTCTGTCGTGCGGAAGGATACGGCCGTATCCTGGGATGGCTGCACCGGCTCTGGGCAGATGTGCTTCCGTGGGAGAAAAGGGGTGTGTGTTTGGGAAGGTTTGCTTCTAATAATGTGCACCCTTGGCAGAGCTGGTGGTTGGAGCACAAGACTGGGCTTGAGAGTGCCAGGTGCCACAGCCACCAGCTGGTCACATTATGCCTCCCTGTCTCAGGTTCCCCAGATCTTGGAGACACAAGTGGCTCAGCTGCCAACCTCACTGGGACCATGTGGGTCTCAGAGAGTTGGCTGTGTGAGGACAGGGGCTCTGGTGATGTGATGGGGCACAACCCCATGGGTTAGAAGCCAACCAAGCTGCAGGCTCACCCTGTCTAAAATCCCAGCCCTCTCCCACCAGGCGCAGGGGTCAGGGGCACAATGAGGAAGGGTGATGGGATTGTGTCCACCACCAAAACTGTCCTTCTCCAGGGTGAAGATGGGACAGTGTGAGGAGATATGAGCCAACTCTCATGGTGGAAAAGGCAGTAGCTGATGCTCACAGCTTTCTCCTCTCTGGGTCTGACAGAGCCAGAAGGAGAAGAGCTGTGCTCTGCTAGGGGTCTTGCCCCACAGATGCCCCCAGCATCCCCCCGTTAAGCCTCTCCATCCTCCCCTCCACCCTCTCAGTGTCCTATTAACCCACCTGTGCTTCCTTTGCAGCGGCAGGATCTCGTATAAGGATATGTACAAATTAGTACGGGTGATCTCGCCTCCTCTGGGCCTAGGAGAGAACTGCCCCTACAGGGTGGCGTGCAAGGTTTGCCTCCCAGTCCTCCGCCACAACCTGGCCACGGGACACACCATCCACCCCTCCTTCCCCCTGCTCCACTGCCACCGCACCTCCCCAGGGAACCCTGATGTTGCTTTCCTTCGAGTTTAAAGAGGTCCACTGCCTCCCAGAGCCAGCAGCTGTTCCCCTCCAGGGGAGGCATCAGTGGGGGCTCAGAGCCTTCTGGGGTGGTTTTTGACAAATTGTGCCCCCCAGCCAGCCCCCTGCCCCAGTTCCACCAGTGCAGAGAGCCCCGAGGGGC
Source organism: Aleadryas rufinucha (assembly GCA_013397815.1). Lineage (NCBI taxonomy): Eukaryota > Metazoa > Chordata > Aves > Passeriformes > Aleadryas > Aleadryas rufinucha. Next base: position 83,401 of record VZTH01018855.1, read on the forward strand.
GCCAGGCCAAATGCCACTGTCCCTGCCCGACTTCTCAAAGCACGTGGAACAACAAGGCTTTTGGGAGGGCTTAGATGGGGTTTGCTCCTCAGGAGGGAAGCGGGGAGCAAAGGCTGGAGGATGTTGGGGACTTTCCTGTTGTTTTGGGCTGGGAGAGGATGAGGAGGCCAAGGTGACCCCTGTCCCTGGGGGATGCTGCGCTGTACTCAACAACCCTGTCCTCAAGCATGGCACTTTGGGGGACAACCAACCACATCTCTGGGGAGCAGGACACTTGCTAGTCTTGCACGTAGCTTGCTGGATCTGCCTGGGAGATGGTGACACCAGGGCACGCCTCTGGAGCTTGACGGTTCCTCTCCCTTGAGCTCAGTTCCTGGCTGCTGACCATGTGTCCAGGGCAGCGATTTGGTCTCCTTGTGTCTTTCTGACTTGCAGGGGTTTTTTTAAAATTTTATTTTGGGGTGACAGTTGAGCAAAATCCTGCACCTGCCACGTTCTCTGAAGTGCTGTGACACCTCTGTCTGTGCCTATGGCATGGAAGGATGAATCACAGAGCTTGCTCTTCCTTCTGCATCACTCGCGGCATCTGAGGTGTACGAGGGAAGCTTAGACAACCCCAGCCCTTGCTCTTGCCTCTGCAGAGGAAGAGGGTTCCTTGGAGCAGCGTGGTGTAGTCACTACTTCCTTCTGGAAACATCAGAAAGGCATTTCTTCCAGCTGACATACCTGGCACAGCTCTGTCACCATCCACAGCTGGACGGGGGGATGGTTTTGCTGGAGGCAAACAGCACGAAGAAGACAAGGCCTGGATGATGGGTCATCCCATTTAGGAAGATGTATTTAGGAACAGAAGACATCTTGCAAGAATCTCAGATGGCTCATCTGTTCCAGAAAGGGCTCCTTGGAGTCTTTCCACTCTTCTCTGCTGCTGCACCCCTGGCAAAAGACGGCAGCTTGGCTGAGGACACGTGCCAGGTCCCTGCAGGCAGAAGACACTTTTGGGAGGAGCGGTGGGTCCTTCTCAACAGGGCTCCCCTGGCAGATGCTGCTCTCCTCAGCTTGGTCACCGTGGGCTCATGCAGGTACCTGTAATGCTTCCTAGAGAGAGGGAGTTCTGGAACGATCTGGGATTTCTGCGGGCTGTGGATCGGCAGAGCAGTGAAGGTGGATAAACTCAAGGAGAGGCAGAGGCAAAGAGTACTGAGAACAGCTTCTGTTGTCATGTGGGGGAGACCATCCCCATCTCCACCTTGTGTTACCTCGGTCTCCTCCTCCCTGTGCAGAAGATATTTCAAGAACATAAGATTTTCAGGGGTTCCTATTGCCCTGGAACAACTCCCAAAAGATGAAAAATCCATGTGATCTTGCCACATCCCAAGATGCCAAGCCAGCTTGCACACCTTTCAGTTCAGCGAGCCTGCCCTGCCTGTCCGGTGAATGCTCCACAGACGATATCCCTGTGGACACCACCTCTTCCTGAATCTACTCTCACAGCACTCGCCATCCTGGTGCTCCCTTCCTAACAGCAAGTACTGTGTGGCACAGTACTTATTTCCTAACCACAGGAGGACAGATGTCCTGTCTCCCATATTTCCTCCTCTGCCACTCCCAGGGTTCTCCCAGGGTCAAGCCATTAATCCCTGGTGGTTTTACAGGCTGCCTTGTGCCGTAGCCATGGGTCACATCTCTGTCCAGACACGGATAGATAGGTCAGATCCCCCACCCCAGATGTGCCTGTGCTTGGACCAGCTCTTGGGAGCCATCCTGCTCAGATGGATGTCATTCCACGTGCCTGCCTGTGTTTCACTCCATGGGGAAGTGGTGTCTGGACACAGCTGTGCTGCTCAGAAAGCTCCAAGAGCTCTGCTCTGAGGAGCAGCAAAGTGCAGTTCTCATGTGATCCGTCTTGCTCACTGACACAAACTCTTCCTTTCATGGAATCCATTCCTCCTTTGTTGTGCATCTCAGTGTGAAAGGCAGTGGCTGTTGAGTGCTGGGTTCCCCAAAAGCACCCCTGCCAGGAAGGATGGGTGGAAGATCACTGTCTTGCTTCCTTTTTTGCACTGAATTCATACATGAAAATTTTAGTCATCTCACCCTGAGTTGGTGCACACCCAGCTCTGACAAGGTGCTGCTTACGGACTCCTGGATATTTCTTCATGATCATCCTGCTTATCATTCTCCAGTGTTCTTATCAATCATCTTTTGTGTGTGGCTGGCCCAGCGTGTTTGTGCCTGCAGCCCAAACAGCTCCTGTCACCAGGTCTCTTCACATCTGAGATGTCAGGACTTATCTTGGTAGGGGCCTTTTTGGCCAGGGGGCTGCTTCCAAACCCTGAGAAGAGGAGATCTCATCTCCCCTTTCCATGCTGCTCTGAGCGCATTCTAGGGAAGAAGCCAAGATCCTGTGGGGATGCTTGAGTTTTCAGCAGTGCCCTCTCTCCCACAGCACTCCAGCTGAGATGGGCTCCTCTCTTTGATGTCACGAGGTTGCCCTGGCCTGCTGACCATCCTGAACCTTGCAGTGCAGGCTGGGAGCCTGGCATGAGCGGAAGAAGAGGTGACCAAGCCCAGGATCCCTGGGAGATGTGGATGTGCAGAGAGAGGGAGGCACAGCCCAGCTATCCCAGTCTGGCAGAGGGCAGCACCGGGTGGCCCTTTTTTGGTAGCACTCTTTGCTCAGCAATCCTAGGCAGGTCCTTACGGAGCAGAGGAGTGCGAGGGGGGGGTCCTGCCCTAAATGCTCCTGTGGGAAACCCAAACAAACCCCAATGTTGGAAGGCCCAAACAGCTGCCTCTGCTGAGACTCTTTAAACTCCAACCTGGTGGAACTTGCAGCCGCATGTGGGAGAGAGCCAGGGCGGGAGCATGGCATGCCCAACTTTTCCTCCCATTTTTTTTTTTTCCAGCCGATTCAGCATGCCTTTTGCACTGGTGCATGGTGGGAAAGTGGTCCATCCGCAGAGCCAGACGGAAGCAACTGGGCATCTTCCTTTGACAAGTGACCCTGGCCCACTGCCTTCTATGCAAGATGCTGCCTCCCAATTGCATAGACCCCACGAGCTGGGGATACACAGCCTTTGGCTATGGGTTAGGTGGCCATGCCAAGCGATACCAGGCACCCCCCGGGAGGGAAGACGTTCCGGAGGCCACAGAGCACCGTGATGCAAACTACCTTTATCTCAAATAACCCATGGCTCGAGCGCCGTGTATCTGATTTATACCACTTGCACACAGCCCTGGAACCTGTGGGACAAAGTGAGGGCTGCTGGAGGGCTTTAGGAGAGGGGTTGAGACCAGAGGTGTTGTCCCAGGCTGGTAGCGAGACAGGCACTTGAGGCCAGCAGCAGAGAGGAGAGGGATGAGTTGCTTTCTGCCAGCATTCCTGGGTCTGTGTGAGCAGTGCTATAAATCCACATCAGGACAGTCTCTCATGTATGATTTGCCTTGATTAATGGGTTTCCTGTTCTTTTCCTGTTTGTCCGTTTGTTTTTTTTCTCTCCTGTTTTTCCTGTACTATTTTTCGTTTGTACGTTTTTCCGCTCTCTGGGAATGCCTCCTCTCTCTGCATCTCCCTCCCTCCCCTTCCCCCTCCATGAGCAGTGGCCGAATCCATTACACTGAGATGTATGAAATGCTGACTCTTATGTCACCACCGCTAGGCCTCGGCAAGAGATGTCCTTCCAAAGTGGCCTATAAGGTAGATCAACCCTTCCTTCTCTAGGGGTTAGAGCTGAGCAGGAGCCGGGGCACCTGCGGGAGATGGGACCGGGGGAGCTGGGGAGTTATTGGGGTGTCCAACGTGTGTTTGGCTCACTCCTGGGGAGCCTGGTGTGCCCACAAAAGCCCTGGCCATGCTGGCTGGTCTCCACTGCCCACATACGTGACGCTGCTGTGGTCACTCGCAGCTCCAAGGGGAAAAGGAGGGGCAGGATCAGCAATAGTGTGGAAGTGGGAGGGTTGGAGGAGGTTAAGGTGAGGAGCAACCCTGTAGCATAGTTAGGAGAGTGAGATGTCTGTCCTTAGGAGTTCATCCCCAGGGGCTTGAAACCATCCTCATCCCAGACGCTGCAGAAGATGCAGATAGGAAGTAGGTGGGCAGTGATTTGCTGCAGGAGCAGAGATTTGCTGTGTGTGAAGAGCCAGGAGCATCAGCATGGGCTATCCCAGGGATGGCTTGTGCAAGGCAAAGCCAGGTGCCTTCCAAAGGCACCTCTGAGCTGTCCCACCTGGAGCAGTGGCTGTCAGCCAGCTCCCAGCTCCCGGCTGTGTAGGCAGGGATCAGGAGCATGGGAAGCCGTGGAGGACGTGCCGTGGGAGTTGCACGGCTTTCTGGGGGCAGCAGCTGCCAGGACAAGACGCAGAGCTACAGGAGGATCTGTTGTCCAGGAGGAAGTTAGATTTTTTCTTGGCCATGGGCTGCTGCCTGCAGCCCTTTTAGCAGGGCTAGCACAAGGGGATTCCTGCACACTTCCAAACACGCTTCCACCCTCTCCAGCTCTTACGTGTTTGCTCACACAAGCATACATCTACCATCACACTTTTCCAGGGGAAAAAGGGAGGCTTGAGAGCAGGAAAAGGACATGAGAAGCCGGGCGAAAAGGAATGGGCAGGGAAGGGCTGACCCAAGGTATTCACAAAGCAAAATATACTCTCTGGAAAGTGGATCTGGTCACTTTGGTTTGCACCCCGCCTGCCCAGAGTGGGGAAGGAGCATGGTGTGTCTAACCTGCCTTGGTTGCCCTTTTCTCTTTCCTCCTGCACTTTTTCCACCCTCCCCTTCCCTTCCTTTCCCTTCCCTACCCATGGATAATTTGGACCCCTTGCATGTGCTGGCAAACTTCATCTCTGAAAGATGCAAAAAGGGAGCACTAGGATGTAGCATGCTAGAGGAATCCAGCCAAGCTGAAGTCCCTGAAGGTTAGGGACCGTCCTCTCCCCTGCCCCAGGTGGGAAGGGTTGAGAGCTGGAAAGCCAAACCACCCGGGAACAGAAACCTGAGCCCCACCTCCCCTTCCCGCACATCCCACATGCCTGCATCCCTGATGGATCAGGTGTGCCTTCCCAAAAGTGCCAGGGGGTGCTGTGGCAGCCCCAGTGTGGTGGGGAGGGGGGCTCAGGGGCTGTTCCTGGGGTGCAGGAGGAGCCCTGGAAGGCAGTGAGCCGGTGTCCTGGGGTGGAAGGAGCCGGGGAGGGGGGGGTGGCGGGGTGATCCTTGCCCTTCTTTTTTGGCTGTGCTGTTTTGACACTCTTTGTTGCTTTTTATTATTTTTTTTTTAATTTTTATTATTTTTTTTTCCCTTTTGTTTAATGTTTAATTTCTTTTCCTCCAGCCTGGTCAATGTGTTTTTCGATATTGTTTTCCGTCCGCTGTTTTCTTCTCTCTCTTGCGCAGAGACTGGTCCTGATGAATATGCCCGTGGCCGAGGACATGACAGTCCACTTCACCTCCACACTCATGGCACTGATCCGCACGGCCTTGGACATCAAAATTGCCAAAGGTAAAGGCTGTGACAGAGAGGAGACAGAGCCAGCAGGGTTGCAAGAGTGACCATCGTCCTTTCATAGAATCCCAGAATGGTTTGTGTTGGGAAGAGCCTTAAAAATCATCTTGTTCCCCCCCCCTGCCATGGGCAGGAACACCTCCCACCACCCATCCAACCTGGCCTTGGACACTTCCGGGGATGGGGCATCCACAGCTTCTCTGGGCACCCTGTGCCAGGGCCTCAGCACCTTCTGAACATCCTCCTAATATCCAATCTCAATCTACCCTCACTCAGCTTAGAATCCTTCTTCCTTGCCCTATCACCTTGCAAAAAGTCTCTTTCTCTTTGGCCAGGCTGAGGACCTCACAGCCAATTTGGGATTGGCTGCCCAGAGCTTGGATGCACATGGATAAGAGCAGTTACCTTGAACAGGCAAATTTCTGCCACTTTCTGTTTAAAAAAAAAAATCTATTTCTTTAGGGAAGAGATAGAAACAGCTTCTTCACTAGAAGCTGTTTCTAGAGAAAAGAAACAGCTTGATGGCCACTGTGTAAAGGAGGAGAGAGAGAATTCCCCTTCCTCCCCATGTACAAAGCCAAATCAAAGATGGAAAATATGTGCTTGGCTTCCTTAGGCTGTGGGGAAAAAAACCCTCTCTTTCAGGGAAGATAAAACATTCAGATCAGGAAAACCTGCTTTGTTGCTGTTGCTGGAGAGGCTGTGATTCATCAGATAAAAAACTTCCTGCAGAAACATGGCATTTTCAGTAAAACATCCCCTGGGAACAGCTCAGCTATTGGAAGAAAACCCAACCCAGGGCAAGACATCAGCCAAAGGCCAGTGCTCAGACAACAGTGATGGGTTCAGGCCCTTCTAGACAAGGCAGAGATTTGAACCTGGGTCTCCTACAGCTCACCCAAATTGCCCTGGGCTTGGGTGACTCTCTTGGGGCATGTTGACAGCTTCTGATGAACCTGAGGCTTCCTAAGCTCAGCAAAGCCCTGGCCAGAGATCTCTGCTCTCCATGCACAGCCTCTCCAAGTGTCTCAGGATTTACCAAGTGGAGCTGCTCTTCCACCAGCACATGATCTGCTCACCAGCAAAAAAAAAGTGGGGCAGCAGCAGGTGTGTGTGGGCTGGAGTAGGATTGGAACTGCAGAGATGGACCCAAGGCAAGCTTGAAGGTGGCAGCTTTGAGTGGGAGGGCAGGGGATGGGGAGATGGAGGCACATATGGAAGGGATGGTAGGAAAGTTTCCCTGTGGGAGCAGGAGTCCAGGCTCACTGATGCAAGATGGCCTCCCAGCCCATCCCAGGGCTTGTGATGCTGCTTGTGAACCTCACTTCAGGATGGGAAAGGGGGGTTGGTTGGGCCCTGGTGCCAGGGCTTGATATGTGTGGGCCATTTTTGCCCCCCGCTGTTGAAGGTGGTGCAGATTGGCAGCAGTTGGACTCTGAGCTTCAGAAGGAGATCCTGACCATTTGGCCTCACCTGTCCCAGAAGATGCTCGACCTGTTGGTACCCATGCCAAAAAGTGAGTTTCTGGGGGGCTGTCATTTCTTTCAAATTCCCTTCATCCCCACAGCAGCTTCTTCCCAAAGGGAGGTGGGGACTGGCCAGACCCACCCCCAGCTCGGGAAGAAGTGGGGAAAGGGTTTGTTCTGCCTTGTTCTGCTTGGCTGCTTGGGAACTCTGGAAAATCACCCAGTTTGCAGGGATCTACTCCTGCCAAAGCCACAGTCTCCTGTAAATCCTCTCTGGAGCACAGCAGGGAGGGAGGCTGAGCACACCTGATAATGTGATGAGGATGTGTGCTTTGGTGGCTTAGGATGATGATTTCAAGCCATCTTCATCTATTTTATCTCCATGGGGAGTGTTTGGGTGCTCAGCACTCTCTCTTTTGGGACAGTGGGAAGAGTCTGAGGGTCACCAGGGTAACCCACAGCTGGGCTCTTCCTAAGATCCACACTGGTGCCTTCTCTTACAACATAAGTGACCCCACTTTGTTCCCTGTCATGCTCCCAGCCTCTGACCTGACAGTTGGGAAAATATATGCAGCCATGATGATCATGGATTACTACAAGCAGAGCAAGGCGAAGAAGCAGCGGCAGCAGCTGGAGGAGCAGGTGAGGCTCAGCGAGGGCAGGATGGGGATGTTCAGGTCACCCTCGCTGCTTCCCACCATCTCCCAACCCAAACATGCAGCCAGCTGGGGTGAAAATGATGGTGCAGGTTGGAGTTTGGGGATTACAAAGCTTGTCTGTGTTCGTCCTCAGTCCCTGACAAGGAACATGAGCATGGTGTCCTCTTTCTGAGTGGTAGGAGCTTGGTTGGTGAAGCACTGGATGTTCATCCACATTTCCTACAGGCTCAGTTTCTTCCTTTCTCCAATGCAGAAAAATGCCCCCATGTTCCAGCGCATGGAGCCGTCCTCTCTGCCACAGGAAATCATCTCCAACGCCAAGGCTCTGCCGTACCTCCAGCAGGACACCCTCTCGGGCCTGTGAGTACTGCCCGGAGAAGAGGGGCGATCCTGTCACTTTTCTGTTCCTGCAGCCCTTGTTTCCTTCTTGGAGCTGGCACTGGGCTGCAGAGAGGGTTAAATTGCTGCTGGGAGCAGGGAAAATTCTCCCAGCACAAAGCCTTTGCAGGATTCCAGGTACCTGGTGTGTGTCAGCATCACCATCAGCAGCAGCAGAGGTGGGAAAGGGGGATGGCCGGGGGTCTGTGGATGCTCCTCCTGCAGGATCATGCTGGCACTCTTACCTGGGAGGGTCTGGGGTGAAGCTGAACCCCAGGAGCTGCTGAGCAGTGGGTGGTGCAGGGTCAGTGGGGGATTCCAGCACCCTGGCTGGTGGGAACGAGTGATAGGGGTTTTTATCACTGCTCTTGGGATGTCCCACTGCTGCTGCGGGACTCGGGGCACTGGTGTCCTCTCTTGCCTGGGCACCACTTCAGCTCTGCAGGGACCATGATATTTGTCTCAAACATGGAGTCTCAACAGCCTGGGGGGCAGGCACGGGGCTCCCCAGCTCTGAGCTGCTGGAGAGGTGATCCCAGCGATGGCAGCACCCGACCTGTGGCCTCCCTGAAGCTGGGCTGTGTTTTCAGGAGCAGCCGAGGCGGGTTCCCCTCACTGAGCCCGCTCTCGCCACAGGAGATCTTCCAGCTGGCGTGCATGGATCCAGCTCACGAGCAGTTCCAGGAGCACCAGTCTCTGGTAAAGTCATGCACTGCTCCTCTGCAGTCCCAGCACAGATGCTGGTGGGCATGGGAAGGTGTGGGGAGTGAGCACAGCACAGGGATGGCAGCTGCTGGCTCATGCACACATCCAAAACGGGACAGATGTCCCTGATGTCCTCCAGCTGGGGCTCTGCCCCTCGCCTCTGGCACTGGGGACAAAGCCATCCCTGGACCTGCCCTGGTCCATGGGGCCAGGCAGCACAAGTGCTCTTGCGGCAAGAACCGTGACTAATGTCCTGCAGTAAAATATCCTTCTCTCCACAGGCTTTTTTTTCCACTGAGCACTCATTTCAGTGGGTTACCCCATGCTGAGTGATGGTATCTGATGTTTTTGGATTCGTGTTCATTTTGTTGTCAGTGGTGGTGTCCCCAGTCCCCAGCCAAGCTGTCAAACTGTCTCCAGCAGGAGCAGTCCTCTCCGGCCTCACACACATGCCGGCGTGTCTGTCTGTGTGTGTGTATATATATATCTCACATATTTATATATATCACATATCTATATATATCACACATCTCTCTATATCTCCATGTCTGTGTGTGCGTTCCTGCACCACCCGACGCAGTGTTGTACCACGGTGCGTCTCCAGCCCGGTCTGTGTCCCCAGGCTCTGCAGCTCTGTGTCACCCATGTGTGACACAGGCAAGCATCTCCTGCCTCGGCTGCCCTAGCCACAAGGGCAGGTGGCAGATGAGACTCCCCCCTCCCCCATAAAGCCACCTTCTAGCGACCTCCAGGGTCACTCTGTGCCTGTCTCCTCGACACCATGAGTGAACATGAACATCCACGGAGCCCCCAAACCGGGAATTAACCAAAGCACGTAAGTGCTGTGGGCAGTGTGTGCTCTTTTAGCAGGGATGTGGCCAGGAAGCTTTTGAAGCAGGGTCAGAGACAAAATCCCATCCATTTGTCCTCTCCTGGCAAAAGAAGGAGCTAAACCCTGGGCAAGCAGGGTGTCCCCAGACCCAGGCAGGGTTTCCACTGTCGCTATTAGAGGTGCAAGGGCAGCTGGCCATCAGGCAAGCCTGAGGCACCACATCAGGGCTCACCTGGGGACTGTGAACTGGAGAGTATTTTTCAGTGTCAATGTGATGAATTCTAATGGCTTAGACTCTGCTTTTTATAGAATCATTGAATACTTTGGGTTGGAAGGGACCTTTTAAAGCTCATCTAGTTCCAACCCTCCTGCCATGGGCAGGAACATCTTCAACCAGATCAGGTTGCTCAGAGCCCCATCCCACCTGGCCTTGAACACTTCCAGGGAGGGAGCATCCACCACCTCTCTGGGCAATCTGTGCCAGTGTTTTACCACCTGTTTTTGGCCAACTTAAATTCTGCCCCTGGCTGAGCAAGCAAGGCTGTCCCCTGCCAAGAGGGCCGAAGCAGCGCACTGCCCTGTTCCAAGCCCGTGCCAAGAGCTTGGCTGTGTGTTTATTTCCAGGAGCCAGAGGTTAGGGAGTTTCAAAGAGTGCAGCCCTCTAACCGTGGCAGCTACCTTCCCGTGGACACTCAGGACCACACTGTCTCTGGGAGGGCCTCCTCCATGCCTCGTCTCACTGTGGATCCCCAGGTAAAACCAAGCAAAGCCCCTCCAGGTGCTGAGTCTGATCAAAGCCTGCCAGGTAACAATGGGGCTTCTCTCTGTGCTGAGCCCTGTGGCATCCCCAGCATGCCAATATTGGAGCTTCTCCCCTTTGGGGTGCTGCACACGTAAGAGAGCTACTGTTCCCCTGCAAGGGGGACACTGGCAACAGGGAGCAGCCTGGGGGATCCATCTCCTGGCTCATGGGGGAGGTCCATGGTGTGGAGCAGGACCACACTGGGAGGCAGCAGGTTCTCCCCATGGTGGGATACCCCCTCCTCTCCTCTGGCCCTGGGCACTGGCTGAGGTTTGAGGAGCCCCAGCCCAGCTGTCAGATGACCACAGGTGATGAAATACCTCTGTCCTTTCCCACTGTCCCAACACATGCACTTCTCTGTCTGTCTAGGGGAACCCAGGCCACATCTCACCTCCTCATCTGTCTGCCTAGTTTCTCTGTTATTCTGTCTTGTGCTCAGCCTCCACTGAGACACAGATGTTTTTTGGGGTTTGGTGTTGCTGTGAAGTTTCTGGGTCTGCTTTCTCACAGAGGTGCTGGTGCAGGCACCAAGTCCTGGTGTGGCACTTTGTGGGGGTGTAAAGACCAAGGGACCTTTGTCTCATGGGCTTTCTTGGCCATTCAGCAGCAAAGGAGATGACCAGAAGGAGGGGATGGGAGCAGGAAGGTGAGAGGAGATGGAGAACAGCCTGAGGCTGCAGCAGCAAAAAGCTGCTAGAATAAAGCAAAGGAAGTATGGAAGAAGATGATGTTTTCCCCGTAACATGTGAAAACACAGGCTGGAACAAAGGGAGAAAGTAGGAAGGAGAAGCATGTGAGGGAGAAAGAAAAGGAAAGGGAAGATAAAGCAACAGCATGAGCAGGGAGATAGAGAATGAGTGGAGGGGAAAGGGATGGGGATGTGGGAACAAAGGAAGAGTAGGGAGGCATGTGGAAAAGTGGTGGCAGCTGGAAAAATGAACACAGAGTGAGGGGCCCTGGAAGACCCCTCTCTGTCAACAACCTTTTCAATGATTGCTCCTCTTGACCCTGTTTTCGAGGCGGGGAGGAAGCAACCTTGGGGGCAATGGTCTGGCACCCTCCATGGCCCCACACACAGGGGTGCTCTCCCCCAGCACCTGGGCTTGGATTGGGGTCACTGGCTTTGCTTGTGCAGCACAGCTCCAGCTGGCTGGGGAAGGGGAGCTCACGAGCACCAAGGCTAAACCCTGCTTTCCTCCCACCCTGAGTTGTGCAGAGATTATCTGGGGGGGCTGTTCTCAGGCTGGCTGCCCCCCACCCCAAATCTCCCCATCCCACAGGGTGGTGATCCCTGTGGTGGGGGTGAACTGGTCATTCTTGACCACCGAGGCCCCCAGTCCTGCCTGGCGCTAATGCTGTTCCCGGCTGGCCGGGGTTGCTTGCAGGTGGTGACAGACACCAGCTCCATGCGGAGATCGTTCTCCACCATCCGGGACAAGCGGCCCAACAGCTCCTGGCTGGATGAGTTCTCCATGGAGCGCAGCAGCGAAAACACCTACAAGTCCCGCCGGCGCAGCTACCACTCCTCGCTCCAGCTGTCCGCCCGGCGCCTCAATGCTGACTCGGGTGAGCCCAAAAAAATCCCCAAAAAACCCTCCAGCTGAGCATTCCCTGCTGCTGCAGAGAGGATGGTGGGGACTGATGTGGGCCTCCTACAGGTCACCGGTCCGAGGGGCACCGCTCAGGCAGGGAGCGGGGCCGATCCAAAGAGCGCAAGCACCTGCTGTCCCCTGATATCTCCCGCTGCAACTCCGAGGAGAGGAGTCCCCAGGCACACGAGGAGTCACCGGAGCGGCGGCGTGAGTCCCGGTCACCCAGTGAGGGCAGGTCACAGACACCCAGCAGGCAGGTGGGTGACAGAGACCCCTTCCTAAGCACAAAGGGAAACACAGAAAAAGCTCCTTGCCAAAACCGGGAAGATAAGCTCCAATTCTGGGAGCTCTGAACTGTCTCATCTCTTGCTGGTGGCATGTCTTGTGTCTCCTGTGAGTTGACCAGGCTGGGGCTGCTTGGGCACCCTGCAGAGCATTTGGGGACAGGGGTGGATCTCATGCTGATCCTCTTGCCACTATGGCATCCACTCCCTGTTAAGGTCAAGGTGTCCCAGCTACACAAGCCTTGAGTGAGCTTGAAGCCACCCATGGAGATGCCACCCACGGAGAGCCGTCAGCTCTTCCTTCAGCGAGTTTGGGGGTGCTTTTTGCTTTTGACCACCAAGAGCGCAGAATCATAGAATATCCCGAGTTGGAACAGAGCACAGGGACCATCGAAGTCCAACTCTTGGCCCTGAACGGAACAGCCCCAAGAATCCCACCATGTGCCTGAGAGCATTGTCTGAATGCTTCCTGAGCTCTGTCAGGCTGGTGCTGTGACCACTTCCCTGGGGCGCCTTTTCCAATGCCTGACCACCCTCTGGGTGAAGAACCTTTTCCTAATATCCAGCCTGAACCTCCCCTGACACAGCTTCATGCTGTTCCCTTGGGTCCTGTCACTGGCCACCGCAGAGATCGGTGCCTGCCCCTCTGCTTCCCTTGATGAGGAAGCTGCAGACCACGATGAGCTCTGCCCTCAGCAGGCATCGTCCTGTTCTCTGGGGCAGACCCCGAGACAGGGATGGGGCAGAATCCTCCATTCAAGAGGAAGGACTCTACGGGGAGACCAGGGTGGGGAGGGCGGGTGTGGTGTGGTGCTGCCCGTTTCCCCTGCGTTCGCCAGCGTGTCCTGGTGCATTGCAGGGCGTGGGCTCCCTGAGCGAAAGCTCCATCCCCTCCATCTCGGACACCAGCACGCCCCGGCGAGGCCGCCGCCAGCTGCCGCCGGTGCCTCCCAAGCCGCGTCCCCTCCTGTCCTACGCCTCCATGCTGCGGCATGCTGGGGACACCTCTCCGCCCGCCGATGAGAGCGAGGGGGGCTCGCCGCTCCTCTCCTCCACCCTGGATCCCAACACGGCCGGCCCGGCCGAGTCTTCCAGCTCCCCGGCGGGGAAGCAGAGCCGGCAGTCCACCCCGCAGCGCTATATCTCGGAGCCCTACCTGGCGCTGCACGACGACTCGCACGCCTCAGACTGCGGTGAGGAGGAGACGCTCACCTTCGAGGCGGCCGTGGCCACCAGCCTCGGCCGCTCCAACACCATCGGTTCGGCGCCGCCGCTGCGGCACAGCTGGCAGATGCCCAACGGGCACTACCGGCGGCGGCGGCGAGGGGCAGCGCAGGGCGTCATGTGCGGGGCCAGCATCGACGTGCTCAGCGACACCGAGGAAGACGACAAGTGCTAGAAGCTGCCCCCCACCCGACCCCACCTCGNTTTCATTTATTACTATCACTTTTTTTTTCTGCACAGAGAAGCATTTGATGGGCGATGAAGCGGCCCAGCTGGGCTTGTGTGCTGGGGGACAAGGGAGAGTCCCCCCGGCCCCAGCCCCTCTCCCTGCCTAAGACAGACCCCCGGGAAAGCTCATCCCAATGGTTTTTTGCTTCCTATGGCCGGAGAGTCCCAGCAAAGGGATGCAAGGGGCCCCCTTTGCTCTGTCGCTTGGGCTTGTTGCTGCTGTGGCTTTGAATTTCCCTCCCTGAGGGTCTCAACCTGCCTGGAAAAGGGGCAAGATGTGACGGTGGGGTGCAGGGGATGAGGGGTTGGGATGCACCCAGACAGACCAGAGCAGCTCTGGCTGCCAGAGGGGGCAAAAGTGGTTTGTACTGGGGCTGGGGGGCTCAGTGCTGCCGATTGTATCCTGTCTCCCACCGACATATATTTATTTATATACAGAGAACTCTAGGTGTGCCTCTGTGTGTATATACGGGATGTGTGTGTATATATATTTATATGCTGTATATATAAAGATATACACATACATAGATTTGTTTAATCATCTGACAATGCTGGGGAGCCCCCTGGGGCTCCTGTTGCCTGCACCCACTTCGGTGGGGGCAGGACCAAGCCTCCCTGGGGGGGCTGCTGTGCACCTGTCGCTGTAGCAGAGCATTGGGAATGTCACCTTGCTCCCTCTCCCTGGTGTTTCCAGCGGTGGGAATTGCATCTTCCCTGTTAGAGATGGCTGTGGCAGGGGCTCCTTAGGCAGCTCAGCTGCTGGCAGTGCCTGTGGGAGCAGGATGCCCAAGGGATGAGGACAGGGCTGTCCCCAGGAGTACGGCTCACTTGGCACTAGCAGTGCCAAGGGGGTAATGGCAAACCTCTCAGAGGCCTCTTTGCTGTGTGTTCCCAGGAAAAGCAGATATCCATGTCTGCAGGGGAGTGAAGATGTTGTGCGTGCATGAGGTACCTTAAGACCTGTCCTCCTGGCAGAGGAGTCCAGCTTTGGCACCACCCCTGCCTCAGTTTCCCCTGCAGCCATGGCCTCTGCCCTCTCCTAGGGCCTGGCACCCCTTTGGAGAAGGGCTGCCCATGGGGGACCGGGTGTGCAAACCCCATGGCCCCAGTGTGGGAGCAGGTGGGTGTCCGAGAGCTGGGGGGACTTTGGGAAGGAGCATTGTCTGGGGGGTGAGCAGGGAGGTTCTGCCCTCCTGCAAACACTGAAAATGCAGAACAGGGCCCCCTTCCAGCACTGGTCATTAATTAATCCAGTAATTATGTGCTGTCAGCTCTTAATGATCCATGCCGTGGGTGCAGTGCTGTGCCTGCCAGCCCGGGAAGTGCTGCTGGTGGCCTGTGGTGCTAGGTGGCTCACCCTGGTGATTAGTGGTGTGTTTCTGCTATGAGTTATGTCTGTCATCAGCCTGAGCATGGTCCTGGCGAGCTGGAGTGTGCAGTGCCGTTGGAGCCTCAGGGAATGGCTTGCTTTGTGGGCTAGGGGATGGTCGGTGCGTTTGGACAAGGCGTGGCCACGCATGGAGATGGGACATGGGGATGGGCAGGGAAAGGCAGAGCAGCCCTCATCCTGCTCTTCCTCCTGCCCGTGGCTTTGCTTTGCTGCAGGTTGTTGTGGTCTGGGTCTTTGGGGCTGTTGTCCAGCTGAGCAGCAGCTCTGGCCAGGCTTTGCTTTGGTCCTGGATAGCTCATGTCTTCTCCTGACCGAAAGATGCTATGGGCACAAACTGCCCTGCTCGTGCATGTGCAGATCAGCCCCTACCCTGATCGCTTTGTGAGCTCTCCTGAAGGAGCTCTGCTTTGTGAGAAGCAAATTCCACTGGCTCCAAAGGCTTCCTGCTCCAGGGCTCGTGCATGGACCAAACCCCCTCTTTCTGATGGGTGAAGTGCCCTCTGTGTACCCACTTAAAGGGCCCACAGCTCCTCCCGCCTCCAATGGTCCCTGCTGGTGGGTGGCGCCTCTGCTGTCCCTGCTAACCCTGTGCTTCCCAAACAAGACACTTCCACCTGCCCAGGGACCCAAAAATTCCACAGGCAGCCCTCTCCATGGCTTTGGCTCAGATCCTGCATCCACCCTCTCAGCTCTTGGGCACAAACCATGTCCCGTGCAGCTGTGGGGAAGGTCCCTGGTGCTGGCTGGGGACACGGGCATCACCTGTTCCCTTCCAGCCATCCGTGAGCAGTTTGTAGCTTCACCCTGAAGCTGCCGGAGCGTTGCTCCCTGTGGCGGAATTTGGGACAGCCGGGTCTGACGGGCAGCGTGGGATCGCCTGGGATCGGGGACCAGGGACGTGGTGGTGCTGGGGGCCGGGGAAGGCGATGCCATACCTGCTCTAAATATAGGTGTCAGTACCGTCTCCTTCTAAATGCGGAAAGGTGTCTGACAATGCGCCGGGCTCTGAGTAAGAGCCCGCAGGGAGGGAAGGAGGCGGCTTTTTGTGTCTGTGCCTGGCGGGTGGGAGGGAGGCAGCGATGCTGTCGAAGCGGGGGCACGTTTCATGCGGATTTCGAGCTTTTTGGGCGCTTTTCTTTCCTCGGCCCCGGCATGGGGCCGGCTAGCGGTGTTGGTGATGCTGCACAGCGGTGGCACAGGCTGGGGCACAGCCCCCGGGGCGCACCCGCGCTGGCACCGGGCTGCAGTGTCCGAACCTGAGCTTTTTGGCATGCCAGCCCTGTGTTTAACTAACGTACAGAAACTGTGTGAAACAAAACAGAGCCCCTTTTTACCCGGAAAGGGTCCGAAAATGCCCCGCTTCTGTCTCTCCTGAAGCAGTCACAGTGCTGCTCCCGCGGCGGGGGGACAGGCAGGGACCTGCGGGGACAAGGCGGCAGCTCCGCAGCGCGTATCTGAAACCAAAAACAACCCCCAGGAGTACCACGGGAAGGACTGTGCCGAGAGGGGAGGCAAACCAGCCCCAAGGCACCATTGCAGCCTGTGCCTTGCTTTTCAAGGCTCAGGAGTCAGCTTTGCTGCTGGACAATCTCTCTTCTGTGGATTTTGGGACATTTCCTCCACCTCCTGGACACCAAGACTGCCGCTGCACTGGCCGTCCGTGGCTGCTGGCCATGCTTGGCCACGGGAGGCAGGATGGGAAAGGGGGGGATGTATTTCAACCTCTGCCTGCATAGGACATGCCCTCCCCGGCAGGAGTTCACCAATAGCATGCAACTGCTTCCTAGTTCGGTGCTGGGACTGGACTCAAAGCCCTGCAAAGCTCCTGGGGGGCCGTGGTGGGTGTGCGAGGAGGTGTGGCAGCCCTGGCACACAGAGCCCCGCTGTCTCCTCCAGACTGGCTGTCCCAGCACCACATCGTCCTGTCCCCCCAGGAGGCCTTGGATGGCGGAGCCCCCCAGGTGTGGGGTTGGTGTGTCCTGGGACTGTGGGAGGGTGGGTGGGAGATGCTCTGCCTTCATCCCCCAGGCTCTGGGGTGGGATGTTGTAACATAACCTGCTCGTTTGGACCCAAACGGGGAACCGAGCTGACCACCACCAATGTACAACTCCTCAATGTTTTTTGTCAAAAGGAAAGAAAAATAAAACCTTGTTGTAAAGAACCGCTGCAGACCTGGTCTCATTGGCACCCCCCACCCGCCCGTGCTGGCAGGGCTGTGGGGACTCTGGGCATCGTGATGGACCCCTGCAAAAGGTCCCCATGGCAGGGAGGGGGAGGCACACAGCCTGTGCTGGCAGTGCCATCACTTGGGATGGGGTGTTCCACACACGCAGGCAGGTGGGGGGCTGTGGAGGAGAGGGGCAGGGAGGGTATTTGAGATATCCTGGGGTAGCTGTGGCTCACACCTGGCTGCTTCAAGACACAGGGGCTGAGGGGTACTGGGTTCTGGGGGAGCTAGGGGAGCCAGGGCCAGGAGCCTGAGGAGCTGTTAACAGTGGCACTGCAGCAAACTGGCCAGGGGAAGCCAAGAGCATCACAGTGACATCGAAATCACTGAAGGAATGCAAGGAAGCACCAGCCGGCACACCGAGCTTGGAAACCCTGCTGGCATCCGTGGCTGTGAGGATCAAAACAGCTTGCCCACCCCTCCACGCCTGCCCCCGAGAGATGTCAAGTGGATGCAGATGCTGTTGCCTGGCCCAAAGCTTGTGGGTGAGTTGTCAAGCAAAGACGCTGAAGTCACATCTTACATTCCTCTTTCTGTGGAATTCTTTGAAGCATGAAAAGTTCTCCATGAGCCAGAGGTGAGGCAGCAGCCTGTGGCAGCCTCCAGGCTGAGCACGGGTGTCAGGGATGGTTTATGGCTTTTCAAGAGCACTCTCCCTCTTTCCCAGTGCTGTGCCAAGAAGAGCTCAGGGAAGGATGAAGGCAATCACCTTGTCTGGACCACCCTGAGCTGAGCTTTACCTTGTGCGTCTCCCATGTGCTGCTGCCCCTCTCTGTGTGGTGCCACTGGGACTAAGCCCAAATGTTATGACCTGTAGGAACTGGTTTTATCCTGCCCTTCACTTTGAGCAAATTTCCCTTTATTTCCCAAATGCTGACAGATTTGATTTTCACTTCTTTGGCTCATGAAGTGATAAAAAGTTTTCAGTGGGAAGTGTAGAGTTCCAGGAGATGGCCCAGCTTTGAGAGCACTTCCTGAAGCGATGAATGCAGTGTGACAGCCCAGCATTTTTTCAGGCTGGGAAGTAAGTTCCCATTTTATAGCCAAAAAAGTGATCTGCAGCCCTGACTGTGGGGAAGGCTCTGCAGGGTGGTGATGCCACCTTCATTGCTAAGGGCTTTGCAGTAGTGTTGGAAGCAGTTTGAGGAGTGGATGTCCTCCTATGTAGGCCGGAAGTGCTGCATTAACATTCTTTGAAGTGACTTCAGTATGAGCTGCTCCAAAGTCTCTGAAAGCCTTTGGAGTGTGCAGGTCTCTGATGGGCATCCCAAGGAATCCCACCTGGGATGCTTGTACCAGGATGAGTGGTGAATGCAGCTACTTGAGTGTTTGACCACCTCTACCACATTTCCCCAAATCCCCTAAAATATCTGGGGCCATGAAGAAGATACCCAGAGCAATGCAGAGGAAGAGCTTCACCTTCACAAGGGAAACTGGTGCTGCAAAACAGGGAGCCTTCGCTGTTGGAGAGCCAGAGCTCTGCCTGGCAGGCGCAGAGGCTAAAAAAAGGCTGACAAATGGAACAGAAAGGTTAAAATTATCTGTACATCATCTGAATAACAATGGCAATGCAGATTGTACCTGCTTATAATAGCTCCAGGAGACGGGATAAATTGGGAACAAAAGTACCCCAGAAACAGATGCTGCTGGCATGCGGCTGCCAGAAGTGCTGGGGCTGCTCCTCCTTGAGAAGCCGCTGGGGGCAGGGCCACCAGAGCCCAAAAACCTGGTCTGTGTGTGCTCCCTTCACCTTGCCCTGCGTACTTCAGGACCCTTCCAGCCCCCGGTCGCAGGAGAGCTGCCCAGAGCAGTCCCAGCCCGTGGTACTGGCATTGCAGCAAGCACTGTGCATGGCCTGTTTTACATCCAGGTGCCGTGGGGACATGAACAGTCCTTTCTTCGAACAGCTGCAGATCATCACCCCGTAACCTGGCTCTTCCTTCTGGGAAAAGACCCTTCCTGGGAAGAAGCCTCATCATACTGGATTTCTTTCTCTGTCTCTGCCCCGCTTTCCTCCTGCAAAGCCAAATGAAGGCCCATGGCACCAGGGGCATTGGTAGCTCTGCAGGCACTGGCTCTTTCCTAAAGGCTTGCTGGATTATTTTATAGGCAGGATGTCAGCCATTGTGCACCCCTGCAAGGGAAGCCCGGCTCTGGTCCTTTGGTCAAACACCTGGTGGTGACCATGCTCACTCCTCCAGCAAAACAAGGGAAACTTGGCTGTGAGGCTGGTGGAGCCAAACTCAAGTCCTTTTGGGGTGGAAAGGACAAGAGGAGGGGGCAGGAACTTGAAAGAATAAAACCTTTTCTCTTCTTCCTTTTTGCAGTCCTAGCAAGGTGTTTAAAATCCATCCGTTCGAGGATGAGGGGGCAGGGTTTGTTCCCACTGGGGGCAAAGCTGATGGCTCAGATTGGAGACGCCGGGGTGGCTCTCATCCGCCTCCTTCCCTTTCCTTCCTCTGGTGGCACTTACGAGCACACCAAGGATGTGTGTGGGCTCTGAAGTGGGGCTGGTGCTTACTCACACTGGGAGCCACGCGGAGCTGCTGGCTCGTGGGCTGGCAGCACCGACGGTTCCTTGGGACAGCATTCCCCCATGGATGAGCATCTCCCTGACAAACAACCCTACACAACCCTGCTCCTTTCCAGAACCACCCTGTTCCCCAGGGAAGCGGGAAGTGCTCGTAAGGATTGTCCTCCCAGAAGGGCTGGAACAGTCTGGCCTGGCTCTGCACCTCTATTTTTTGTTCTTCTCATTTATTTCTGTCTCTTGACACTGATCTGCCTGGTTCGGTGATGTAGTGCTGCACATCTGCCCTGGCCATGTTTGCCAACCCCACAGGGAGCAGGGGGTCTGGCAAGCAGGTGAAATCCCATGGAATTCCCTGGAAACTGGCCCCTATCAGTGCACAGAAGAGCCAGCTGGTACATTCTGTCTCCCAGAAGGTTTTTGGGAGCTCTTTTGTGTCATCTTTGGCTTTACAGGCAGCAGGGAGCAAGGGGATGGGCAGGGCTGGTCTCACCCCTGCCTCTCCCGTGGCTTGTCTTGTCTCAGCACCCACAATCTCATCTCCTGCTGAAGTTCCACTGAGCAGGAAAGAGCCCACTGTTCATTTGACTTTGCTATTGCTGTGTAGATAATTAAAAATAACCCCAAAACAACACAAGTCTGGCTTCTAAGTGAATGCCAAAAGCATGAATTGCTCTCCTTTCCCAGCTAGTACCTCCCTCTCCCCAAAACAGGGCTCTCCAGGTGTCCCTGGCATTGGGCAGTTGGGTGCTGGGAGAGCTGGGCAAGTGGGTGGAAACCAAGCAGCAGTGATTTGCAACCAAAATGACCCCAAACCACCCTCTGTGCTCAGCTTGAAGGCATTGCAGGGCTGACCTGGGTGTCCCTGCAGTGTCCCGGTGCACGGATGAGCGGCCATAGGGATCCTGGCATGGGTGTGACACAGCCAGTGGGCAGCTTCAGGCTTCAGCAGAGGTACCAGCAATGCTTGGGGTGCAAGGGACAGGGATCAGGGACAAGGATGGGTTATTTTTTAAAGCCAGGCCTAAGACAAACTCTCTCTCCCTCCCACACACACTCCCCTGGGACTCAGTCAATTTATGGAGCACTCTGCCATAGATGATGTGATCTTCAGATTGATTTTCACAGATCTACATCTTGGCTATCATAAATGATGTGAGGAGGTTGGGGTTTTTTTCTTTCCAAAAGGGGAAGAGCAGAGAAGAAAATAAATCTTAGGTTATATTTCCCAGCATATTATATTTCTCTATGGTATCTCGGCAAATAAGGGGGCTTTGTGCATCTCTGGGTCCTTTGGGTGAGGGATGCTGTGCGCAGGACTATCAGCCCGAGCCAGAAATCCCGGCTGCCCCTTCCCTTGGCCTCTGAAGTGTTGACAGGGGCCTGCAAATGTCCTTATTTCGTTGATAATTTACTTCAGGGGGGGAAAAGTGCAATCAAGCTTCTTTTTTTTAGGTTCTTCCCACTGATCAAAGGGTGGCCCCCATTTACACAGACATAATTTTTTCAGGACTTGTCCCAGCTTGAGCCCCTCTTCCTCCAGCATGTGATACTGTGCTGGATCAGCAAGTCTCACCTCCTTAACAGCCAGGAGCGCATTAGGAAACCAGCGTGAGATGTGCGAAGGAGCTGTGAATTAGCAGAGCCTCCCCTGCCCCTTGGCAAAGGCTCGTCTTACACCTCCCAGCAGGAATAGCTGCAGCTGCCTACTGCAGCAGGACTGAGAGCGCGGCGGGTGCGACGTGGGGAGGCGACGGGACAGGCATGGATCCTGGCACCCTCCCAGGGACACGGCCTCGGGTCACAGCCACTCTGCCTCCCGCAGCCGGGCTGTCCGCACCAGCCCTGGCAGCAGCGGCTCTGCTGCGGCCCCGCGGTGGACGGATCACCCCTCCGCAAGGACAAACATCCTCGTCCCGAGGATCACTCAGAGGTGGAAGATGCTCCACTACATCAGAGAGCAGGGAAGGAGAGCAAGGAGAGGGGCAAGAAAAGGCAGAAAAACCCCACTCGCTCCTCTTTGCTGCTTGGGGACATTTTTGTGATGAATGTTGGCAAGTCCCTGCTTTGCCCAGTGCTGGTTTGGGAAGAGGGACATCTTCCCACTCCGCTCTTCCAACTCAGTAGCGCCAGAGGGCAGGAAGACCTGCGGCAAATGGGATTAGCAGTCATATGTGCCACCACTCTCTCCTTGCCTTAGCCTCGTTTTTCCCTGCACTGACTCCTCGAGCAGGTCTTCAGCCTGTGCTAACGACAGTGATTTGGTGCTTGACACAATTGGCTCCTTCGCGCGTCTGTGAGAGGCTGACGGGTGTTTAAACACATCCGGCGGGAGGGTTCTGAGCAAGCGGGCTGCAGGAAATGGTTGAAGAAGGAGATTTTGTGGATAAAATCTGAAGCCCCTGCTGGAATTAGCTGTTCCCAGACCCTGATGCTTTGGAGACACAGCTGCTAGCAGCGAGTGTGACTCTCAGCTGAGGGATTGGTGTCAGCTCCAAGCTGTGATGCCCATTCCTATATGAGCAGGGTGGGCATGCTGCAGTGCCCAGGTGTAGCCCGTAAACCACTTCTGAAATAGCGATGGCTGGGCTGAGCAGCTCTTCCTGCCCTTCTCCTGGGGGATTTGTAGCCCCTCCCGGTAGAGATGGGTCTGTCCTCTGGCCAGGACAGGCTTCCACCATCCCCAAGTCCAACTCACAGGTGGGAAACTAAGGCATGAGATTAAAGGGCTGAGAATAAGAGTTCCCAGAGTGCTGAGCATTACTCCTCTGGTCTTGACAGGAACTGGTTTTGCTGCCTGAATGTTTTAATTGTGTTTCATAGAGTTTCCTCTTGTAGAAACCCTTTTTTGCTCTGCTTGTGGGAGTTTAGGAGGCTTTCAGTCGGGGCTGTTCTTGGTGGGGCTGAGCTGCTGCCCCATTTCCCCCAGGGCTCTCACCTGTCCCCCGGACCAGGCTCTGTGCCAAGGGAAAGAGTTTCAGCCCTATTTTGGCACACAAGTGGCTACAGCTCCAGTGAATTAACTCAGAGATGTTATTACAGGCTATGAGGACAGGTCAGGTTTCAGTCTGGGAAAGAAAAGTGGGTAAGTGGTGTCCTACAATCATCTCCTGGATGAAATTGGGCCAAGAAATAGGCTTTCTTCTCCCCCATATTCTGCCCCTTTTCTGGGCTCACAGGGAAGGGGAATGGCGCCGCCACTCCTGTGCAGCACTTCAGGCACAGGGGAGATGGGAGGATGCTGTCCCACAGGCTGGGGAAGGGGAGAGGCTCCAGCAGCACCAGGAGGGAGTCTGGCTCTTCTCCCAACAACAGAAACTTATTTTAGCTGGGAAATTGGAGGTCAAGAGGGCTAGACAAACCTCCCAGGCTGAATTTCACAGCCCTGAGTAGAGGTGGTTGATTTTGCCAGTGCTGCCATACGGAGACACACTGCAGACGGAGAACACTGTATCCTCTGTTCCTGACAAACGCCTGTCAGGACAGCTTGAGTATAAAGCAGGGGCTTAGGCAGAGGGAGCTTATTTTGCTGTTTGCAGTTCCTGGTTCTCTGTAGGTCATCAGGACTTCCAGAAGGCCAAAGCAAAGCTCCTGTGTGTGCAGCAGGAATGCAGAGCCCCAGGCTGGGTCATGCAGGGGAGGAAGCTGAGCCATAGCATGTTGGCATCCATGTCATGCGGAGGCAAGCAGGCACAGAGGATGGCAGAGGTATTCCTGTGAGCGACCTGGACTGGAGGGACCTGGTATTGCCTGGTCCTGATGCCAAGAAGCCATGTAATAATGCTGGCAGCCAAACCACTAACCTCCCCATGCCGGTGTCAATGCAAAGATGTGCTGCAGAGAGGAGAGAGAGCTCCTTTTAGCTAGTGTCACCAAGGGGGGACCCTCCTGGGCATCCCCCTCCTGCTCAGCTCCCCCTGGTCCCCACCATTTTCTCCTGTGCCCCCAGAGAAAGATTTTCCTCAGAACAGGGCCACAGCCTAGCAATGTCCATCAGCCCCCCTTGGCCTTGGCAGAGGGAGAAGTGAGACAGGCAGGACTGAGGGGACAGCTGAGAGGTGAGCAACAAAACTGCACTCAGATTTATTTTGAAATGCAGCTGGAATTTTATCTCATGTCTATTCCTGTGCTCTGTAACTGACGCTGCAGCATGTGAGGACAGATGTGAAATGTGGCTCTGTAAAATTCATCTCTGCTTAGGGCATGGGAATAGCAAAACCTCCCTCAAACAGACATGTTTTAATTTGCATTTCCAGGGCTCTGGTGGAACGCTGGGTCCTGTGGTGTACTCAGCAGTGGAGGCACTACATGGCCATGAGTTGCTAGATCTCTGTTTTATGGGGGCAATTTGGGCAGCTGCCAGACTCAATAACTCTCCTGGTGTTGTCCCAGCAGTGATGGTGGCTTGGGAACTGGGGCATGAACCAGCTGCGGGGATTTCTTTAGTGGGTTTTGGGCTTTGAATCCAAACCTCATCTTGGCTTGGCTGGTGGAACTGGCTACGACACGGGATTAAATGTCACTGTGCCACCAAATGGGTGATGGGTGTAAGAAGGGAGGGAGGGCATGATCAAAAGGGAGGGAAGAGAGAAGCAGGGCTGGTGGTGACCCACAAAAACCCATCCTAAGAAAAACAATCACTGGGAGCATGAAGATGAAAGGAGGGAGCTGCAACCTAACAGCTTTTCATTAATAGAACTGTGGTGCTCATGTGGTCATGGTGACAGATCACAGAATGCTTTGGGTTGGAAGGGACCTTAAAGCTCACGCTGTTCCAAGCCCCCTGCCAGGGGAAGGAACACCTTCCACTAGACCAGGTTGCTCAGAGCCCTGCCCAACCTGGCCTGGAACACTTGCAGGGATGGGATGCAAGATGCCTGCAAGGTGCTGTCAGTTTTGCACCAAAAGCTCTCTCAGCACTGCTCTGAGGCTGTCAGGAAGGCCTGGGCTGCCTGGTGCTGTGTGCTGCAGTGACAGCCTGCCTCTCAGTGGGGACAGGGATCCTGGGGGCGAGGCCATCTGGATGCACAGGAGGAGACAGCCTTTGCTCTCTGAAACGTGTCAGCTCCGGGTGGAAGAAGCAAATCCTGTTTTATGGAGGCACAAACAGCTCCATCGATGGAAGAAGGAGGTTGTCCTAGAGGTGTTACTGAGCCTGAGCATTCCGGCCCTGGCTCTGAGCACAAGCTCCCTGATGACGTGAGGTCTCAGCGGTGCAGGGAGCAGAATGTGCCTTTGGTGGGAGCAGATGCTTGTAGGCAGCTCTCTTGCCGTGCAGGCAGTGGTTCCTGCCTTGCCTGCCCAGTGCAGATTGAGCTCTCCTGGCACGGGGCTGCTTCCCTGCAGACAGGCTCTTTGCATGCCTGCCTGGCTGCTGGGGCCTCGTGTTGGCTGGGGAGACATTTCCCATGGCTGCAGAGATTGCCATGGAATCTAAAAATCTCCCCACAGATAACCAAGGTGCACCCAGCAATCAGCCTGTGCTCTGTGACCTGGTCAAATCTGGGGTGTTGCAGTGGTGTGGGTGTTGGGAGATGTATGAAAGTGTGGGCAGCTGTGTGGAAGTTTGTCAACAAAAGAGGCTGCGTGGCAATGGCTCTGGGCTGGAAAAGACAGCTTGGTGTCCTCCACAAGGCTCCAGCAGCTCTGTGAGCTTCCCAGAGCAGCAGAGAAAGGATCCCCTGTACAAAGGTATTCTGGCATTTTGGAAGCTCTCTAGCAGCAGCCACAAACACAAGTGTCTCCTAAGAGCCTCTCCCACGAGGCCCCTGATGGATCTTTCAGCACTGAGTCAGGAAGAGGAGCTCTGTGGGCTGAGTCACAGTGGTTGCTGACAGCCTGCTCATCCAGCTGTGGGTCCTGCTGGGCTTTGGTCACTTCAGCTGAAGCGTTCAAGTGAACACAATGTCTGTGTTTTTTAAATGAAATCTGCTCCTTCTCCCCTTCGCTCTGCTGCGCTTCCAGCTGCCCCCATGTGTCTGCTGCGTGCCAGGTCTGTCACGGAGAGATGACCCAGAATCCCAGCTCTCATTCCCTGGGAGCACCAGCTGCTGTCTGGAGGATCAAATGCCTGAGTTGCCTGAGTTGCTGGTCTCTTCCTGTGATGCCACTGATTTGTGTGTGCACTGTCACCCCGTGGGGACGTGTGGCATGGCTTGTCCTTGTTCTGCAGTGATGCTCCAGCACTCTGCAGGTACGTGTTGCTTTGTGCCTGCTTGGGCACCGATCCTGCAGACACAGCCAAGGGTGGAGGGATTTTTCCTTTTCTAAGCAGAGACAGTGGGGAGGCCCTGCCAGTGGAGAGCATCTCTTGTTCTGCAGGAATGTAATAGCTGGATGATTTCCCCTCATGCCCAGCTAAGAAAGCACCAAATGAGCTTGTTTGCATTTTAACTTCCCAGCCCTGTTGGTAAAGGCTGACACACAACTGTCCCCCCTTTCCATGGGCAGTGCGTGCCTGTGAACGCAGAGGGTAGCACCAGCAGTTGGGCTTACCCTGGCTGCCACCATCTGTCTGCCAGGAGAGGTGGCCTCAAAGTAACGCCAAGGGCTCTGGGGTGGCCAGGAGAGCATCGGTGTTCCTTCAGGAGGGCACAGCAGGACACTTGGCTTCTCTTCCTCACGTGCCTCACAGCGGGTGGATATGAGCAGGGGCTGTCTCCTGCCCTCTCCCCAGCGAGGTTTTCCTGTGCTAAGAAAATGCCCAGCTCCATCTGGTTGTTTTTCCCAGCTGGTGAGGCTGAGCCATTGCTGTTCCTCAAGGAGAAGGTTCGTTTGCCCCTGTGTGGCAAAGCCTGTGTCCCTCATGAGTCTGTCATAACACTCTTCTTGTGAATCCATGGGTTTCTTTAGCTGAGAGAAGTGTTTGCCATTCATATATCTCTGTTCTGTAAAAATGGCCACTTGTCTCTGGTGGGAAGCAGTTGCACCTATGTTCACGGATCAGCCCTGCACATGTGTGAGAGATTCCATGCAGCCAAGCGTGCCAATAAAATCCATCTTTGGAGAGCCACAAAGGTGCTCAGAGGGCTGGATCACCTCTCCTATGAAGACAGGCTGAGAGAGTTGGGGCTGTTTAGCCTGGAGAAGAGAAAATGCCTGGGAGACTTCAGAGCCCCTTCCAGTGCCTAAAGGGGCAGGCTCCAAGAGAGCTGGAGAGGGAATTTTGATGAGGGCATGGAGTGACAGGACAAGAGGAAAGGGCTTTGCATTGAGAGAGGGCAGGGTTAAATTGGATATTAGGAAGAAATTTTTCCCTGTGAGGGTGCTGAGGCCCTGGTACAGGTTGCCCAGAGAAGCTGTGGCTGCCCCATCCCTGGAAGTGTTCAAGGCCAGGTCGGACAGTGCTTGGAGCAACCTGGGATAGTGGAAAGTGTCCCTGCCACAGTGCCTGTGCAGAGGCAGGATCTTTGCTTTGAGGAACAGGAGTGCAGGTTCCTACTCATCCTGGTAGGAACACACCTCTCCCGTGACACAGGAATGTGCTTTGGCTCTCCAACCTTGCCAGCTGAGTGCCAGCATGCCCAAGCCCAACCCCACTGCCTGGTATTTCTCTTGTCTTTCCTGAAGAAAACATCATGGTCTTGCTTGCATCCCCTGGTGTGCTTTACCAAATGTGTGAGACTAGCACATCTCAACCCTTCTACCCAGGGAGGGGAAGAGCTACTGCTCACCGTCTTGAGCCACTATCTCCTACTGGTGTAGGGTCCTGCAAGCCTGCCCCTTCCCACTTTTTATTTTTCTCCACCCTGCCTGCGTGTCTTGCAACTCTTTCCTTTTTCTGGAAAGCTGAGGAAAGAATCAAGTGTTTGCAACAATTTCTTATGGAACCTGTTTCCTCAGAGAGCTGATTAGAGGCGAATAGGAGAGAATCTAATTCCATCCATGTTTTTATCTCCTCCCGAGGTAACACAATTTGCCAGGAGAGTGAGAAAAGCCTGGATTCTGTGGCATCAAGCAAACTTCTGTTGCCTCTCTTGTTAAACAGACACATCAGCTCTTGGGGTGTTGGTGCCAGCAGAGTTGTACCAGAGGTGATTTTGGCCTGGTTTGTGTCAAGAATGCAGGAAGAGATGAGCAAGACTCTCATGAGACAAGACTCTCATCAGGCACCCTGCAAAGGGACAGCTGGGCAGAGGTAGCCACCAAATTGGGCTGCGCTGGCCTGTCCCAAACGGATCAGCAAGCGTGGTTGGTGCATCATTCAGCACCGAGAAGGATGCAGGAGTGTTTCTTCCAGCAGCTGAAGTAGTGGGGTGGGATGCTGAGCCTGCCAGACAGGCAGGCCCTGCAGTGCCTGCACCCCTCACAATTTTCCAGCTCATCCTTCCATCCTCTCCTTAAGGAGATGTTGTTGCCTTTTTCATTGCCATTTTACAGTCAGGCTCTTGTTTAC
This sequence comes from Aleadryas rufinucha, assembly GCA_013397815.1. Lineage (NCBI taxonomy): Eukaryota > Metazoa > Chordata > Aves > Passeriformes > Aleadryas > Aleadryas rufinucha. The sequence goes on from VZTH01018855.1 coordinate 111,618, forward strand.
CACTGAGCTTGGGAGGGGGCTGGCTGGGAACATCTCCATAGGAGTGCCAGGAGCTGCCAGGAGATCCACTGTGGTAGGGGACACCAGCTCCTGTGTCCAGTGGGGATGGGCTGGGGGTCTTGTCACACTCACCCACACTCTTCCCCCTCCAGGAAAGTGGGGGCTGCTGAGCTCTGCAGGCGGGTGAGACATCGCTTTGATGCACAAGGACGAGCCCTTGTGTTTTCCTCACTAACTTCCATCTTTGTCTCATGTAATTTTCTAAGCAAATCTCTATGGAAACAGGTACTGTTTGTAATAAAGCCTCTGTTTTTCACTTTGCTTTGTTGCTGTCGAGGAAGGAGGGGGCAGAGACCTATAAAGGGCAGATGAGGTTTAGGTAGGGAGAGATGATTCAGCTCAGCCCTTGGCACAGATGGGAGCAGCCTTAGCATCCCTTCATCCTCACTGATGAGAGACGGAGGCTGAGATCATCCAGAACCCTTCCTGGCTCCCTCAGTTTTGGTGGGGACTCACTGATCTTTAAGGTCCCTTCCAACCCAAACCATCCCAGGATTCCTGTCCCAGCTGGATGGAGGGGAGCACTGTGTTGTGGAATGGGGGTAAATGGTGCTTGTCCAGAGCTGATAGCACAGATCTGATGTGTCCCCAGCGAACCACCAGCCTCACAGCCTTACCCTGGCCCTCTTGAAGGTCACCCAGTGCCAGCCGTGTCTCGGTGTCCTGACAGGACCCGCTGTGACATTGCCCTGGGGTCCACGTGAGCCAGCCCCATGGAGCTGAGGTGTGGGGGGAGCAGGAGCTGTGGGGGTGACACAGAGGGGCCGGAAACCACCAGGAGCCAGAAGGATGCACAAGCCCCCGCTGTCGTGGGACGCCGGAGCTCTGTCATCTCACAGCGCTTCCTGCCCGCAGCCTGTTCCAGGCTCGTGAGCTTTCTAACTTGTTTGTTTATTTTGGGGACGGAGGGGGATGTTTCAAGAACCAAGAGAGGAATATTTTAAAGGAGGATTTCAATGCCAGATTGGCATCCTCTGCATCAGACAGAGCTGTGCACCAAAGCGTGCTCAGAGCTGCAGGAGGGAGCTGCGTGTATCAGCTCCTTCTGCTGAGAGTCACTCTTGTTATTCAGCCACCCTGGGCCTTTCCAGGGGCTACGGGTGCTGCTGAATACGCAGAAACCTGCAGCACACTCATACTCAGGTCCTGGGGTATGTCTTAGGGTGTTCTAGGCTTTTTCTGCTTTCCACCAAGTCAGAGTGAGCCGGGCCCTGAGGCAGGGGTAATTGGCCTCTGACACAAAGAGGAATCCATGGTGGCACCTGGGTCTCAGGGTTCAGAATGAAGATCTTCCACCCTGACTGGGAACTGGTGTCCTCTTCCCACTGAGAGCTGGTCCTTTTAGGTTGGAAAAGACCTCTAAGGTCACCGAGTCCAGCCTCTAATCCAGCACTGCCAAACCCACCACCACGCAGGCCAGAGTCTCTCAAGCCCACAGAGGATGGAAGGATATGCTTTAAGACATCCCTCTACCACCCATGCTTTTCTGTAAGTGATTCTTTGTGTTCAGCCTGAACCAGCCACACATGGCCACCCTGCAGCTGAGGCTTGCTCCAGGTGAAATCCATCTCACCCATTCCCAGGCCTGCTCTGCCCAAAGGAGCTGCTCAGCTGGAGCTGTCAGGAATGATGCTTGAGGGTTGTCAGCTCTGGGTGCTCCAAGGGCACTGAGCCGGAAAATGCTCCCTTCCCACTGCTGTTTCTGTGAGAATTACATTTGCTTTAAGAAAAGGGATCCAGACTATGATGTTAGTTTTGCTTCCTTCCAAGAGAAGTCAATATTACGGAGTCTTTCTGATTCTGCTGGAATTACAGTATGTGATTACTGGGGTTCAGATGCTGGTTCAGACCTGCTCATTTGTTGTAATGCTCCTGAATAGCTTGTGAAAGTGTGGCAAATGCATTGTTTCTGCTTTTAATGGCTTAGACAAGGTTATTCACAGATAGTTAAAGATAAACAGTGTTCCGTGTCAGTTAGGGTGGTACAGCACTTTCCTGCTTCCCTGGGGGTCCTTCCTTTGCCTGGGCAAGACAGGAATTCATAGGTGAGATGAGGTAGGCACCTTGATGTCATTGATTACACATCCAAGCTGATCACATCACCTCGGATGTGGAGCCTGTCAAGCCCCATGGCCATGCCAGCAAGGTGGGATGGTCCAGCCTGCTGGGGGAACTGGTTGGAAGGAGCTCCTGCAGCACTTAAACCTTGTCAAGCCTGGTTGTTGTGGCCTGTTGGTGTCAGGGACCAGGGGAAGGGCTTTTGTGGCCCAGGAGGGGGGTCAGCCTCTGCCCAGCCCCACTCCTGCTGCCTCCCAAGTGCAGTGCCTGATTCCGTGCCCACGAGAGCGCACACGTCAAGGCAATGTTTGCTCATACGAGTGCCTGTTTGCCCACACAGCTCATTTGGACATCTGGCTTGGCAGACTGGTGCACATGGAAAAATGGGCAAGGAAACACTGAGGCCTGGATGGCAAATTTGGTCTGGTTTTCCCCTTCCATATTTTTTGGTTTTGGTTTTTTTTGTGAAGAGAGCTTTGCTTTCCAGATATTGCACTCCAACCATCTAAATTTTGTCTCTGTCTGGTGCAGCACAACACCTAAAATATTTGCCAGCTTTTTAACCATGATGCTTTCTCATGACCTTGTCATGGACTTTGCCTCTCAAGACACATCCCTCCTGCAAGGACTTTGGTCCCTTCCCCACCCCACCCCAAAGCAAAGTGGTCCATCACAACCAGCCTGGGGAAGGACACAAACTCGGGTCCTAGACCAAGCCTGGCCTCTTCATTGGGATGATGCCCTAAGGGATAGAGATTTAAACAAACTGCTCTGCCCAGGGATACCAGGAGGTTGCTTTAAGCTGCCAGTTACTTACTTGGTTGTGTGCCTGGACTCAAGGAGAGGAAACAAGGAACCGGAGCATCTTCTCCAGCCTTGCCGAGTGCCAGCAACAGAGACCTGGCAGGGCCAGCACTGCCTTAAAGGTGAGTGTTTCTGGATGTGGCTTATTCCACCCCACTCCATTAAGGCTCAGGGAATTGGGATTGTCGAGCCTGGAAAAGAGAAGGCCTGGGGTGACCTAATTGCAGCCTTGCAGTACCTGAGGAGAATTTACAGGAAAGATGGGGCAGCACTTTCTACAAGAGCATTTAGTGACAGGACAAGGGGGAGGGGGGTCAAATTGAAAAAGAGGAGGTTTAGATTGGATTTTAAGAAAAAATTCATTACTGTGAGGGTGCTGAGGCCCTGGCACCAGAGAATCTGTGGCTGCCCCATCCCTGGAGGTGCTCAAGGCCAGGTTGGATGGAGCTTGGAGCAACCTGAGATAGTGGAAGGTGTCCCTGCCCATGGCAGGGGGTTGGAATGAGATGATCTTCAAGGTCCTCTTCCAACCCAAAACGTTTTATGATCTTGCATTTCACTCTCTTTTAAGCAGAGATCTGAGGATGCACAGATCTGGGAGTGGCAATGCCTGAGACAACAAACGGATATCTAGGTGCAGCTCCCCATCCAATTTCCCTGCTCAGCAAAGACAGACTTGAGGAATTATCCCAGCCTCGGTGAAGGTTTTTAGCCACAATGGCCATGAAAGTCTCCATTATTTATCTCCAAGCTGCTTAGTGATACAGTGGGTGGAAAAGGAAGCCACATTTCCTGCTCAAAGAGTGTGTGGGAATACCTTTTCAAATGTTAATTCCTCATGTTTTTCAAAAAGCTACCCAAAGGCACAGGTCACAGCAAACGCTAGGAAAGCCTGTGCATATTCAAACCAACCAGGTTTTAAAAACTCTGTGAAGATATTTGGGGCGAGGAGGGAGCGGGGAGAATAAGAAGAAGCTCCAGGAAAAATCCCGCCACCATTTCCCCCACTTCAAAGTTAAAATTAGATGTGTGCGTTTCCCTCTCCTCTGATGTACCTCCCTCCAGGGAAATAGGTGATGGATGCAAAAGGCCTGAGGGAGCAGGATCAGCCGAGGGATTCCCCTCCAGCAATGCTAATGAAGGTCCAAATCCCAAATCCTTCGTGCCCATCATCAAACCCCAAACAGTGGCAACCAGGAAAAGCACCAGGCAGGGCTGATGTGGGCTGGGTTGGGACAAGTGCCAAAGGGATACAGCAAGCCACACATCCTCACTTCTGTTTTGCATCCAAGGCAATCTGGTTCCCCAATATTAAATCATCCCACTGTAAAATTCATCAGCTTCCATGGCTTTATGATTGATAAACCCTTTCTGCAAGAGCCACCTGGGCAGTGTGTGGCTAATGGGCTGTTGTTAACACACAGCCCCGGGTTTTCTGTTGTAGCTTTTGCTTTAAAAGCAAAACAACAAAAAAAATCATACATGATTTTAATGCAGATTTGAAACAAAAGGGGGAAAAAAAAATCTCCTGGGTCTGTATCCACCACAAGTTTTAAAGTGCAGAATCTGTGTCTGTTATTGAATAAGAAATGTGTGCCGACTGCCAAATTCAGCTTGAAAGCAGCCAGAAGCTATCTGGGAAAAAACCAAATGTTTTGCAAATACCTTTTGTAATTGTAAAAATAACATAATATTTAAAAAAAAAAAAAAAAAAAAAAAAAACAAAAAAACAAAAAAAAAACAACCCCAAACCAGCAAGAATTCACCAGTTATTAAACCTTGAAAAATGTGGGATCTTGCATTACTTGGAGCCCGGAAGTGACATCTAAGCTTGAAAAAAAAACTACTGAAAACAGGGATTTATAGTTTGTCTCTTATTCCTCATAGCCAAGCGGTTTTATAAGCAGTGTCTCTTTATCCCAAGTGCTCCAGAAAGAACAGAAAATGCCTCAAGCCTGGCAGTAAATGCAGGGAAGAGATACAGATCCTGCTGTCCCTGAGTCCAAATTCCCTCATTTCTAAGGGTTTTGTTAGCTCTCATTTTGGCCAGCCCTGGAACAATATCTTTTCTTTGACTGGGAATTTGTCACCGTTGGTTGTGAGGATTTCAGGAGGATCAGCTGATGGTCTTTGCTTTTCCTTTGGCCACATTGTCCTGGGAAAAGATGGGGATGTTCCACAAAACACCTCCCTGCTTGCTGCTCCTCTCAGAGTGGATAAAGGAAAGGGGTTTGGGCTCCAGCAGACAACTTTTCCCCATTGCAGCACCCTGGGTGCACAGCTGGTGATGACTTTGGGGTTGGATTTCCCTTCCCAGCCTACTATCGAGCCACTTAGTGCATTTTAAAAAAAAAAAAAAAAAAAAAGCTTTCATGATGCACAAAGCAAAGGAAATCATGGGGAACAGCGCTTCAAAATTGACTTTTTTTACAGATCAAGAATTTCACGACTTGGTGGAAAACACAAACAATACTGGGACAGAAATTAATAATATTTGGTGGCTAGTTTATGTAGCTACTGCAGCTAATATCTCAAATAAATACTTCCGTGACTTTTCCTTAGAAAGAAAAAACAAAAAGAAAGGGGCTGTCACATGAAACAGGATGATTTTGATGTTTGTTTTGTATTTCTAAAGACAAATTCTGCCTCTTGAGCTGTGTAACATCCTTCATCTAAAACCCTGTTATTCTCTGGCTGGGTAAATATGTGTTTGTTTTCTGTCCTCATCCCATCCCTCTCTCCTTCCCCAAAATCTAAACAAGGAGTCCTTATCTTCCTCTCTAGACTCCAGCAAAACTCTGCATATTTTGATGAGGATCTAGAAACACCAAGTCTTAAATTCTAGAAATAATTGCGATTTCATTCTGTGTGATTAAACTATGGAAATTTTCTCCTTGGGATTTTTTTGCATAACAGCAAAAATTAAACCCCATAAAGAAAAAAACCCAAACCCAACAAAACCTGTTGGCGTCATCAGAACCTAAAAATAACATGAAGATGACTGCTGGTGCCAGAGTGATATCAAACAAAATCTATTATTGAATTAGATTCTTTCCGCTTGGTGTTCTTAGGAATATATTTCCCTTTGCCCCTCAAGGTTCATTTGGAGCCAAGGTATTCTGCCTGCCAGTGCCATTCCAGCACTCAAATTAACAAGAAGTGATGTCTTTTACAGTAAAAAACCAGTATCTATTAAAATATTGATGAAGACGAATAAGCCAAGGAGTTTGTGGTGTCTACTTTCTTGCTGGCAGTCAGGGATAACTGTGAAGGGAGGGAGAAGGGAGAAGGGAGGGAGAAGGAAGGGAGAGCTGGACACCATCACCCTGCTGCCACAGCCAGGATGATCCTCCTGTTCCCAGAGGGTAGAGCTGATATCCCAGGAGCAAGCAACCTGACTCGAGGGACTGACAGAGTGCCTGGAACACCCATCCCTCTTCCCTCCCTGCTTTTCTCCTACCGCCAGCTCAGCAGTGCCTGTTTTCTCTCTCAAGTGCAGTTCTACAGGCTCTGCTTGCTGGGCTTTGCTGTCCATTCATTTAAAGGGTTTCAGCTTTTATTTATTTCCCCCATCTTTCATTCTAATGAAGCACTTCTCAGTCTTGTAGTGTTGTAGCTGCACATCTTGGCAGCTGCAAGGCTCTGTGCTGTGCTGGAGAAGGGGCTCAGGGCATCAGGTCAGCTTTTACAGCTTCATCCACCCCTCTCCCCTGCTCTAGTACCTCAGTGTCATTTTAAGGGCCTCCTGGAGTCATCTGTCACCATTCCCCAGAGCATTTCTTGCTTGCTGGCACTGCTGGCCCAGCATTCCCATCCTCCTGGGCAGCAGGACTGAGCTGGTTGCTGACGCTGCAGTGTGACCCTCCCAACATGCAGGCTGGGCTTTCATCAGCTTAGAGGCACGCACTTCATCTGCAGTCCCCCCCGAATCCATCTGACCATGTCATCTCCGTCTGTGAGGATTCCCTGGATGTTACTTTAATGCTGCTGGCATCCTGCTCTGGCTCCTGGTTTTCTTATGGCCCTCAAGAGACCTGGAGCATCTCCTCGACCATGAGCAAGCACGGTCCTGCAGAGATGGTGATGCTGAACAGGCCCATAGCAAAGGCTGGAGGAGGCCTGGCTTCCACCCAGGACCACAAAAAGGCATCCATATTAAGCAGCATCCTTCCTGGAGCTTTCTACACTGATGGGAGGTGTATGAGATGACCCAAAGCTGGTGCAGCCCCACAGCACAGCCAGGGTGATCCCTCTGGCAGCATTCACACCCCTGAGCGGGTTTTTTTCCAATAACCAGTGAGCACGTCGGAGGTGATGCCTTCATCTCCGTGATCCAGGCAAGCACTAAATCACCTAATCCAGGCTGGAAGGAGCCATGTGTTTTCCCCTGCATGCAGCTCCCGCTGTGCTTCCAAACACGTCTCCCCTCTTTCCTTTTTCTGCACAGAAACTTTGCACACACAAACGTCAAACAGCAGCTGTTTGGCCACCGTTTCGAAAAAGCAACTAGTGATTGTAGCTGCCTTAATTCTGAAGCTAGGATTTCCACTCTGCATGGCAAAAAGGGTTTCTTTTTCCTTCTTGAGTAGCTGTAGATATTTTTACCCATTTCTTTTGTAAATGTGTAAATGTGGAAACAGTCAGACCTTATCAGGCAGAAGCATCTTTGAGGTTTCTCCTTTCAGAAAGAAAATGTCATGGTGCCTGTCAGAGCCAGGTTACCCAGGGCTTCTCCTGCTCCAATTAAGCAGGAGCAAACCTGTGATGTGTCAGAGCCTGCACTAGGTAAGCAACATGCTGGATAATTCTGGAGGTCACTTTAATGCAGGAGTGGAAAACTTGAGCAGGAAGCTGGCCTGAGAAGGGTTTCTTCAGAAGTCTTTCTCTTCTGGCTCAGCCATCCCATACCCAGAACCTTTGCTGGTGTTTTGGCCCTCCTTGTCTCAGGGTGGAGCTGGATTTAAAAAGGACTCAAGCCATGAGTCAGATCAAAACTTTGAATCCTCCAAAGTGTCCCAGGGAAGCCTGAAAATTGCACTGAAGGAATTGATTTTTAGGGTACTGATTTAATCTGCTGCAGTTGAAAGGTCACTTGTTAATAGTTTGGATTTTTACTGTGGGCCCAGAACAGACCTCTGAGCTTGGAGTGCAGGGCTGCAGCTTATCCAGTCAGTGATTACGGGAAGGAGGGAATCAAATTCAACAGGTGTCCCCTAGGATTGAACTAGGAGTAGTTGGTGGATGAAGTGCTGTTTGCTGTGGAAAACACTACAGGATACTTGCTTTTTTTGTGTATATCCTTATTTGATGACATAAAATCAAAAAATAGTATCTTTAAACAGAATTCCTTGTTTAATTGCATGCAGAGATGGAACTGCAACACCAAGTTAGCTGAGGACAGCTCTGCTGGTGTGCTCCCACAGCATGTGGAAGAAGGGACAAGCCTTTGTGCTTCCCAAGGTTAGGATGTAGCCACGGATCCCACCCCAAAGCACCTTCAAAGGGTTTTGTCGATACCCCAAAGCAGAGAGGAGAGGCTGGCAAGGTCCTGCACATTTAGACTGGAACCACCACCAGGACAAAGTGACGCAGAGAAGAGCTCAGCTCCGTCTGTGGCCCCCTCCCATGGATGGAGGCAGCAACAGTGCAGTGTGAGGGTTTGCCTGTAAATCCCATTCATCACACCCCAAGCCTTCTCCTGCCTAATCCTCTCTTCTCCCACGTCTGGCTCAGTGATTTCCCTGCAGCGAGGCAGTTGTTCCTGATAACGTGATGGCAGGGGATGGCTTATGTCAAACCTCAGCAGAATAAATGTTAAAGAGGTGTTGCTGTGAATTTATCCACTCCTCAGAAATCTCATCTGGCTCATCCTTGTCTCTCAAACACCCCCTTTTGGAGGGGTGGACTTCAGCTGCTCAGGGGGTGCCTTGCCTGCCCTCAAAGTCCCATCCAGCCGGGCCTTGAACATTTCCAGGGACGTGGCATCCACAGCTTCTCCTGGAGATCTGATAACAGGACACACATTCATAAAAATCCTGCTGACCACACATTAATGCTTGGAGAAGGAGTAGGTTTCAACAACAGCAAAGCAGATGCAGTTTGAACACAACAGAGGAGCAAGAGGAAACCTGGTCCTGACAGGTGTAAGGTAAATGCTGGAGCAGATTGTGGGAGAGATTGCAGAGGCTGCAGCTGAAAAGGTTCTGTGTGGAGCTGTCAAAGTTCCCTGTTTGAAGTGGATTTAGGTGTAGATGACCATACTCTAGTGTTAGAGGTGAACTGCCACATCTCTGCCCTTCACTTCAGCTCTATTTTCCATTATTTTTGTGGTAGTGCTGCTGCAGATCAGGAGGAATAAAAGGGAAAGTCTGTCTTCTCTTACATAACTAGAAGTAAATGCATAATGCAGCTTAATTGAAATTACTCACTTCCCCAGATAAGCTGGCTGCAACCAGATCAACAGTGATCTGGTTAATATATGAAAAATGACTTTGTGACACCCAGTGCACATAGATTAGTGCACTGAGGACGGAGTAGGGAGACACCAAAACCAAATCTACCTGGTAGAAGACTGTGTAGATTTGCTACTGTCTCAGTAAGGATAATTGGAGCAAAAGCAAAATCCAGTAGTTCAACCCTAGAGCAGGAAAAAGAGGAGATGAGGAACTGGATTAATGGCACCACCTCTGAGGTTTTGGTTCTTTGTTGAGTTTCTTGAGCACTTCCCTGCTGTTCAGGGCCTCATCTGAAGGTGTAGGATCTCTGAAGTTGTAGAAAAAATCAAGTCATTTAAGAATATAATTTGAAAACACAACAAATCTATTGAGCTGAGTGCTTTGTCCTTGAGGTCAGCTGGAAACCTGTAACATTTGAGGGACACTCTGGAGGAAAAGAGGATTATTTAAGGAGCATCTGGAGAGATGGGCTTCAGGTGCCCTTTTCCCTATTTATGCTTATTAGAGATGAAATTGAAGTGCAGCATGATTAAATTATGCATATAAAGAAAAGCTTCCACAAACAAGAAAACATAAGCCATGTGGGAAGGAACAGAACTGCAAAGAGAACGAGAGGAGCAAAACCAAACAGGATGCCAAACTGCAAAAGACATTTCAACAGCACCTAATTAAAACTGTTCACATTTGCAACAGACAGAAGGTAAAGACATTCACTAGGAAACAGAAGAAAAGGGGGGAAAAAAACAATAAGAGGAGTGGTTTAGTCAGTCACAGGAGATTCTGGAAAAACAGAAAGCTTGAGCAAAGGCCAGTTGCAGAACGTGCAGTGCATGTGGAGTTGGGGGGTTCTTTCCAACTGTCTCGCGGCAGAGGTGACTCCAGCTGGCAGTAATGAGGAATGTGCAGTGCAGCAGCCCCTGCCCACAGCGCCAGCAGCCTATGGGGAGCTGGCACTGCCACCTTCCACACTCATCTCCATGCAGGGATCTGAATAATATCACATAGCAACCAGCCCAGGACTGAGAAATCAACCCAGGTCCCACTCCAATAACTTAATCACAAGATTATCTCCGAGCTTCTTTTGTTAATTAATGAGTCTTTGCCTTTTGGGTTCAGAAACCATAGATACAGCAGTAACAGAGAGGCTGGAAATCCAGCGTGGCACCCTTGTTAGCACGATGGACTAATAACACTTCTCCTCCTGTGACACCTTTCAAAGCTTGACATGTTCACCACTGGGTTCATCTGGTTTCCGACGTGTAGGAGAGCAGCACAAGCTCCAAAGTGGAATAATCAGGACAAGAGAGTCCTTAGCCATCTTTCAAAGAGGCAAATCAAATCTTCTCTGGCAACGAAAACAAGAACAAGCTACACTGTATTTTCCTCATCTCTGTCTAAGCAAAATTATTTTCATAATTGGTGGACATGGGATGAAGTAACATTTCAGTAAGGGAAAAGATTGTCGTGTACCACATCTGAGAATGAATAGGGGAAGGTATTTTTCCTTCTTGTGGTAGAGACTTTGCTTTCAGAAAGGGCTGGCTAGGAGAAAACAGCTTTCCAGCTAGAGAGAGGCTGACTGATGTGCACACAAGAAATCTCCCTGTTCGGAGATAAGACACCTAAGTGCTTTGTTAATGATGAAGTGGCAGGCAGAGCTGGAGGAAGAAGCTCTTCCTTAGGTAAGGCTGGAGCCACGGGAGGCCTTTAGTAACCCCACAGTCTGCATCCTGCCTGAATCCAGCCATCCTCTCCTCATCCACATGGAGACACTACAAATCACTCGTACACTCCATGAAGAGTCGCCATCAGTCCAAAGGTGCTTGTTAAACAATCCCATTGCTAGGATGCTTGTGTGCATGGATAGGTCCCAAATAATTAGCTCTGTGGCTGACGGCCAGCAGGAATGTCTGAGCCCTCCTAACTCCAGAGAAGGAGGGAGCCCACAGGGCTGGAAGTCCTGCTCGGGTCAGCCCAGGTTACTCACCTTTCGTGCAGCTGTGATGGGGCTGTGAGAGCCAGGACAAGGCAGCAGTGTTGTCCCCAGCCCCGACACAGAGAAATGAGCATCATCACAAGAGGGACAAGCGGCACAGGCATGTGGCTGACCTTGTTGGCTCCTCAATAACATCATTTTTGCAGGGGCAACAGGAGGGAGAAGAGCAGAATCCCCCCCGGACCGCCTCCTTCGCAGGGAAGTGACTGATGAGCCTGGCAGCCTCTGAACAAATATTTCTGATGCAGAGAATTCACTTGTCAGCGTGGAGGAGCCCCGAGAGGAAATTTCCAAAGCAGATCTGTCGGAGATAATGACACCGCACAAAGAAGCCCTCCTTAGGAGGGATGTCTCCTGAAGACGTGGAGTGTTTGAAAACATGATGCTTCTGTGTGTTCCTGTTGATGAGTTAAAATCCAAGCAGCCGTGGCTGAATTTTTAACCTGGGAGCTCCAACAGGTGAAGCACAAGGAGGCAGTGAGTCAGTTTTTAACCTTCCCTGATGCTGCCTTGGTCAGTCAGACCTTGTTTTCTTTCCAAATCAGAAGCCTCTCTTTAGGCCCTAGATAACACACTGTGTTCTGCCTTGTCCAGATTACAAACCAGGGAATTTCTGTGCATCTGCATGTTTCTGTAATTGCCTAACACCGTGAAACCTCATCTCAGCTGAAGCCTCTAAGCTCCACTGTTAGATAAAAAGCAATTAACAGAAACCATAACCAGAAACACTTTCAGTGTGAGGACAGGCAGCAAATGGCAAATAGATTCATCAACAAATCTGTTTTTGCCTTGCACTTTGCTGTTTGCAGCCAATGGGTCATTAATTTTTATATGAGTATCACGGATTTATCAGCAATTTGGGAATCTTGAAGTTATTTCCTACGACAGTGGCTTTGATTGTGTTGGCTGTTCTGACTTTTAAACTGCTCCTTCAGTTTAAAAGTCACCCAAAAGGATGCAGCAGCCAGGATCCTACCCCAAGGCACCCAAAGGTTATTCCTTGCACTTGTTGAAGCTCTCTAATTTGTTTCCTCAGGGCTGGGTTTGTAGAGCCCTTTACCCCCTGAAAGCTCATCAGCATTCTCATGTCGTAGGTGTTGTTCTTCCAGCTCTCCTAAGTAGCAGTATTTTATCCTGTCAAATGTGAAACTGGCTCAGGTCAGGAATGTTGTGCTGAGCTAGTCAGTTTTTAGGGTTTTCACTAATTAAATCTAGGACAGATAACCAATAGATTCTTCAGCTGAACAAGGATAACTATTTTAACCCCTCCTTTCCAGGTGTTTTCGGATCATTTTACATGTTCTGATTCATTAGTTCAAGTTTCAGTTCCATGGGGGAAAAAAAGATTAGGAAAACCTGCATTATACTTGGCAAGTCAATTGCTTTGTATAAAGTAAGGTTCACTTTCCATGTGGTCACAGAGGCACTTGCAGGTTAGCTGTGTGTAAAGTGATGTGAGGAACCTTAGCTGGCTTAATGCAAGTGGTGTTTTTTAATCTGAATAAATGCTGTTCTTCAAAAAAAGCAGGTACAGAGGTGTCAAGGATGAGACTGCCTGTTACCTTACTCTGCTCTGGAGCTGTGCTTTGGCTATCGGGTATTTTTAAGCTCTCTCTCCTGATTGGTTTGGTGTTAGCCTGTGTCTCCAGATAATCCAGCAGTAATTACCTGTTTAGTTTTATTGCACTCTTGTTGCTTTGCGCAGTCACTCAGGAGTTCATTTGCTCCCACCTTGCAGACAGATTTAAATGTTAAGCTTGTTTTCCTCCCAGATGGAGAAGAGACGCCTCTATTTCAGGTAAGTGTTCCGTGAGCTCTCCCCGGTGTGAGGAGATGATCCCGTGCCTGTTACAGTTCAGGTCAGGAAGGCTGTGAGATGCAACTCAAACCAGACCTTTTGTGCCTCTTGGGTTAGAGGGGCTTTGCTGAGCTCTTTGTGTGTTTAATACAATTTGGGTGTCCTGCTTGCGCAGTCAGCGGCTGCAGGCAGCACAAAGGGATTTTGCTGGAGCAGTTCAACCTGGAAAACCCTATCCCTGGAAGTGTTCAAGGCCAGGCTGGATTTGAACAACCTGGCCCAGTGGAAGGTGTCCCTGCAGCGAGGTTGGACCAGATGATTTCTAAGGTCTCTTCCAACCCAAACCATTCTATGATCTTTATGCCTTGACTCTTCCTGAAGATTCTGACAAAGAAAACTAAAAACAAGCCAGAAGAAAAGGCATTCATATAAATGTGCAAAGACCAGCACCTCGATCTGTGTGAACCACTGAATACCTCGGTCCCGTTTCCCTGGCTGGCCCGATTCCCTGCCCCTTTTCCTCTGTGTGCCGGGGCCCCGCCTATGTCCCGCCCCCCTGCCCAGAATGCTCTGCCCCACTCCCCACTCCAGGGAAAAGGCTTGGAGTTTCTGCTGGACACGCTTTCGTCACTGGGTTCCCACATGGAATAAAGGTCTGCTGCTGAAATCTACATGGGAGCCCTTTCCGTTTATACTGCCGGTGTGTCGGGACAGCCTGCCGGTGCCTAAACCCCGGCATGGCCCCCGACATCGGTCATCCCAGCAATGACCAAAATATTCAGAGAAGACGGATTCCACCCCTTTGTGAACATAATTCCCAGCGCAGTTCTGCAAGCTTCTGCCCCCCTTACTTTTCTTGAAAAGGGTAAATCTCTGCTGTACAAGTTTCTCAAACTGAATGCAAGCAGCCTGCTTGTCTTATCTCCATTTGCCCCCTTCTGTGCAAACATTTCAGTCGCTTCCTGCAAATTTAATGGGGTTTTTTTCAACTCCTGGCGTGCTCCTCATCTCCACTCTGCAATTATGAACCGATGTGCTGATGTTTTAAGTGTTTTGTTTTAAAATGTGTAGCATCCAAATTTACAAAAAACCAAATAAACCCAAACAAAAAAAGACAGATCCCTCCCCAAATTCTCTCTAATCCTAATTATAGAAATCTCAGCTCTCCAGCAAAAGCATCAGTCAGCAGAGGATTTGGTTCTTATCAGAGGCTGAAGCTTTGGAAAAATATACTGAGGAAGGAGCATAAAACTGGGGGATGCGGCAGGTACATGTTGGAGGTGAATGCTGAGAGTTTGAAAATGCAAACGTCAGGATTTTCCAGTTCTCTTCTTCCCCCAACACCCAGAACATTGCATTGTTGGTTGGTCTTCATTTTTAAATCATCTGCTGTCAAGATACATGTGTTGTTTTCATAGAGTTGGCAGCAGAAGTTATTATTTTTTTCCAACTCAGTTTAGAGTTTAGAGAAGGGTAACAAATATTCTGGGTTTGCTCTGAAATCATTCCAGGAGGAGCTCCTGGATTATACATCATGGTTGCTCCAGCAGTGAAAGTGCAGTCCTTCTGTCAGAGTTTCAGCTCGATCATGTGTCTTTGGCTCTCAGGGTGCAGCCCCACACTCTGTCCCCAGCACAAGAGAGGGTTGGAATCAGCTTGAAAACTCATTCCAGCAATTATTTTTATTAGGGAATGTTATTTACATACTGCATTCTCCTCTTGCACAAGAAAGCTGGATGAATTTTTTCCCCTTCTAATGCATTTTAGAGGCGATCTGACATTTTCTAATGGCTCTCAGGTATGTATAATTTATCCTGCTCGATGTCTGCATTTTCCAAAATAACACTGGAGAATTATCTGTGCTCCTGCTTTTTTTGGCCAACCATTACTCTCCCTTTTTTCCAGGCTGACCTATAAATGTCCATATGCTGCAGGATAATTGCAGTAGGTGTAGGTTCCTTTGGAGACGCTCTTGTGTGGGAGACAATATGACAGCTCATCTGCATAGCACAGGCATCATTCCCCTGCCTTGATTTAGCAGAGAGCCCTGGATCCCGAGGCTTCTCCCATCTCTCCTGTATATTTAGGGATTGCTCACACACACCGTGCACTCACACTCTCCCGTGCAGTCATTTCTCCATTATCTGTGGGCAGCCCAGCTGCTTGGAGAAGAAGTCACAGAGTGCCACAAGCGTGGCAGAGCCTGGCCTGGGGACACGGCCCTAGCTCTTGGATTTCCACACTGTATCCAGGCATCCGGAGCTGTTAAAAATCTGTGTTAACTTACAGCCCGAATATTTTGTGTGGAAAACTGTGTTAACCGTGGTAAGGTGGAAGTGATGTCTCAGGAGAGGATTCAGTCTCCCAAAAGCCATGACTTTTGATCTACAACGAACTACAGACGAGTTTGTCCCCAGAGTTCCTGAACCTGTGTGACACTTTTGGGAGGCATAAAAAAAAATCCTGAGAAGCTGGGATGTGGGTTATCAGCAAGGAATTTGGATGAGGAGCAGGAAAAGGAACTGTGTCACCCCACACCTCGGCATCCCTTACCCTGCTGTAGTTGGATGTCCATGATTTCCCCCTGGAATCTGAGGAGTCTGTGGGCATTTAAGTGTTTAATTTAAAGACCTGCAGGTGTGTTTTCGAGAAGGACTGAGCAGGTGGGCTTGAACACACAGCGGATATGGGGCACTTTTATTCCTTTAGGGGATTTTTATGCCCTGACAAGGTGTGTTCCATGGCTGAGGACCCTACGGTGGCTGTATCAGCCTCACGGGAGTGTGACAGGGGACAGGGATGGTGCCAGCATGTCACTTACATCGGGGGCTGGAGCAGGAGGTGGTCCCTGCCTGTGCCAGTCACAGGTGTGTATGACAGCAGCACAGCTTCAGCCTCAGCCACACTGCGAGAGTGACAGGGCTGGCCCCTGCCTGTGTCAGCCACGCTGGGTGTGTGACACAGGGAATGCCTGGCCGTGTCAGTCACACCGGGGGTGTGATGGGGTAGTCCCTGCCCGTGTCGGTCACATTCAGGGTGTGATGGGCTGGTCCCTGACCATGTCAGTCACATTCGGGGTGTGACAGGACCAGTCCGTACTGGTGTCAGTCACACTGGGGCTGTGATGCGGGCAGTGCTACTCACACTTGGGGTGTGATAGAGGAGGTCCCTGCTGGGGTCGGTCACGTTTGGAGTGTGACAGAGGCGGTCCCCAGCTGTGTCAGTCACACTGGGAGCATGAAAGGGGAGGTTCCTGCCTGTGTCAGTCACATTGGAGGTGTGACAGGGGCGGTACCTCTCCCTGTCAGTCACACTGGAGGTGTGACAAAGGATGTCCCTGGCAGTGTCAGTCACACTGGAGCTGTGACAGCGGAGGTTTCTGTCCCTGTCAGTCACACTGGAGGTGTGACAGGGGCCAGTCTCCAGCTGTGTCAGGCCTA
This sequence comes from Aleadryas rufinucha, assembly GCA_013397815.1. Lineage (NCBI taxonomy): Eukaryota > Metazoa > Chordata > Aves > Passeriformes > Aleadryas > Aleadryas rufinucha. The sequence goes on from VZTH01018855.1 coordinate 128,229, forward strand.
CCGGGGGTGTGCCGGGGGCTGATCTCCGGGAGTGCCAGAACCATGAGGCTATGCCAGGGGCTGTGGCTGTCACAGGGGGTGTGACAGGGGGCTGATCCCTGGGTGTGGCTGTCACAGGGGGTGTGACAGGGGGCTGATCCCAGGCTATGACTGTCACAGGGGGTGGGACAGGGGCTGATCCCTGGGTGTGGCTGTCACAGGGGATGTGACAGGGGCTGATCCCCGGCTATGGCTGTCACAGGGGGNATTGCCTGGCAGGCTCCTTTACAGTCCTGGATCTCCAGCCAGGCATATTTGCAGAATCAGACAGCAGTTTTTGGCTAGAAATTTGCTGAGAGTCTACATCAACATGTGCAGAGGAAAATGCAAGTTTGGGAAGCTAAAGCACACCAGAAAGTTATTCCTCAATCAGCCTGCTTCTTACAGTCCTTGCTTGGTTTGTTCCTGTTAACTTTTCTGTGTCCTTTACAGCCTGACTCTGGATCTTGTAACTGTCTGGCTTTTGGTGTAGTTAGAACTTGGGTTTTTTCAGTGTTTCTTCTGAATGCCTCATTCATGAGATGCCAGTTCACTGGACCCAAAGATGTGGAAGATCCTGGCAAACTTCAGGAAAATATATGTTAGGATAATAGGATGGAGCTGGATAGAGACAGTGAAACAGTTCCCTGCATCAGAGATCCTGAACCTTTTTCTTATCACACTCTTAGGCTCCTGTGTGGGTGTCCTTTCAAAATTCAGTGTCCCTAACAGGCATTGCAGGTCTGTCACCAGAGTTCAGTGGGCTAAAGGGGGCCCAGCTTCCCCCTGGGGAGTAAAAAGCTCAAACTTCAGCCAAATATCAGTGAAATCTCACTGGATTCAGCTCCTTCTTAGAAGAAACATTGCTTAGGATTTTTTTCCGGTTTTACATAGGAGAGTCTGAAGCTCTCAGATGTTTAAAGTGTTTATGGCAGTCCTAAAACAGAGTAGCCAGATGTCAGAAATCTCTATGGCCCATAAAAAATTCAAATGTGATGGAATGTGATGTTAAACCCTTCACAAAATATATTAAGCTCCCATTGTGACAGCAATGTGAACCATGAGTTCACATTTTTAGAAAATTTAACAGAAAATTTAAATTAAGAAATTACTCCAGAGTAGATCTAACTGGCAAATACATTATAGATCCTCATCTGCCCTGACAGACTCTTCATGTTTAAGACACATAAAAGTGAGGTGGCATAAATAAACAGGATTTGGCGTCCATATATGTGTGTGTCGGGAATATGAATGTAGGACAGGCACAAAACACTGATAATGTAATTTTAATAGGAATCATATATTGCAAGGAAATGGGTGATTCAGTTAGTTTTCTGCCTTCTCCTTGAGGATTACAGCTGATTTGTGTGTGTATGTGCTGGAATAACTCATCAAGGCTGATGGGAAAGGCTTAGAATACAGAGTTTAATGAAATCATGGGCTCATAGATGCAGCATGTGAAAGAGAAAGCAGAGAACATTTAAATACCTCGGTATTAGGAGGAAAAATCAAAATATGTGGAAGTTGATAGAGCTAAGTGTGTTTGTCTGAGGACCAACAGAGCAAGATCTCTGAATTTTGTTGTTATTTTATGCTAAAAGGGAAACACTGGTTATCAAAGCCAGAGGGGAGATCTGGGGCTGTGCTGATGAATATGATGAGTGTGTGGACACTTTTGTCAGTCTGGGTGTGGGATGTGTGCTGGTTTTGTTACCTTGCAGAGAATCCCTTCTCTGTCTTACCTCAGCCCAACAACAGCAGACACTAGGCCCTGACTGGTGCTGCCCTGGGTCTTTGATCTCACCACGAGGCATCATTTGCAGTGCTCTGCATTATTTATCACTACTGAAGTATTTTCAATTAAATGGACAGATTAAATACTAACTTTGCCTGGCAGATAATGAAATTCTTGTTTCTTTTCCGAGGAAGCTGATGTGAAAAAAGCCAGACACGACTGGGCACAGGAATTTTCACTGCCTGTTTCCACATTACCTAACAAGTGAGCACTGTGATACCCCAGGTGGGAGGCAGGCTTGCTTCCTGGTGCTGACAGTTGTCACAAAGGTGAGGAACACCCAGGTGATCCCACAGAAGCCTCACACAGAGTGGGAAGCTGGAGGTGATGGAAGATTCCTCACCATCTTCCAGCCTTAGGTGCATCCTGCGAGACTTTCAGTCCAATAAGAAATCTATATGGAACTGCAGTGCCAAGGAGAGGAGACCTTAAAATTTCCTACCAAAAGTGTGACTGAATCGACCCACCAACTCTGACCTGCAGTGTGGGGATGAATGTTGAGAATTCTTTTCCTCTGAACACTCTGAGGAACCTCAAGGAAGGATAAGTGGGGATGAGAAAAACATCATTTTTATTGATGCTTTTGAGGAGGAGCATGTGGAGATGCTTTGGCCTTTTCCCCCGTGATCCCTCTGAGGAAGGACACTGTTTCCTGGCACTACACCATTCCTTGGTGGTTGTGATAAACTGCAATTTGGAGTTTTTGAAAATGGCTATTCATCATCTTTGCCCCATAGAAACATGCTTGGCTGTGGGGATATTGGTGCATGTCCTTATGTATTCCTAAAGTTTTCCTAACGAACAAGGGGAGGGGTGTGTGTTTGTCTTCCATGAGGGAATGTGGAAGGGGTATGTGATTCCATGCATCGTGGGTCTAGGTGGAAGAAAGCCTTTACCCTGCCCAGCTAAGTAAGAAACATCTAAGCATTAAAATTCTGAAAAAATATGGTAAAAATAATAGAAATCTTTTGAGTTGTTTTGGTTTTTTCCTAGTTTGGGAAAGTTGGAATGACAGTTCTTCCCCTGCAAGGTTTGCCATTCCAAGCAGTGTGGGTTCCTCATGGATTGAAGGACTGTCATTAAAGAACTGTTGCAAACTTATTTTTGAAGTGCCCCATCTGAAGGAACTGAACTGCCACTTACTCTGCTCTCAGAAGGAACTCGCTTTTCCATGTGGAAGGAGTAGATACATTTCTTTTCCTCACCCTCAGCTCCCAGCAGAGCAGTTTCTGGTTTCATGTCTATTTTTGGCAAGATCTGTGAAATCACAAAAATAATACAGAGCTTGGAGCATTCTTCTATACCATATTTGTATGCTGACAACGTACACTCTTCTTCATTTGTCATTTCAGTTCTGTATTTGCTGCTAATTGTGGAGACCATTTCCCAAAGCTGGAGGAGTTTTGCTGGGAAAAGGCAGTGCAAAGCTTCCCAGTGCTGGGTTTAAAGCAGGAGCAATCTCTGTGAGATTACACAGAGATGATGGAGAGTGGTTTCAGCTGTGGACCATGAGCCTGCTGTGGCTTTGGCAAAGGCAGGTGGGATCCTTGGATGTGTTGGGCAAAGGACTTCTCTAGGAACTGGTGCCACTGTGAAAGGCCCTGGTGAGGCCTTTCATCACTGAAGATGCTCAATGCCCTTCTGGGTGTGAAGACTCATTTAAGTAGGAAGTGGGACACAGGATTCCGGGAGGTGGATTGATCCCTCCTTACAGGGGCAGAGCCTATTTCTTCCAACAAGGCAGAGCCTAAAAGTGAATCCATCACTGCCACACTCCTGCAGGAAGATGGATGCACAGTTATTGCCATTGTGGGGGGCACAGGGAATACTCCATGAATTGCTGTGAGCTGGAGCTGAGGGATAGAAAGGGCACTGACCTGTTGGGGCAAGTCCAGAGGAGGGTACCAAGGTAATCAGAGGGATGGACCACCTCTGCTATAAGGAGAGGCCAAGAGAACTGGGATTGTTCAATTTGGAGAAGACAAGGCCACCTGATTGTGGCCTTCCAGTACCTGAAGGGAGCCTACAAGAAAGATGAAGCAAGGGTATGGAATGACAAGACAAGGGAGAATGGGTTCACATTGAAAGAGAGTAGGTTTAGATTAGATATTGGGAGAAATTTTTTCCTTGTGAGGATGTTGAGGCCCTGGCACAGGGTGCCCAAGAAGCTGTGTCTGCCCCATCCTTGGAAGTGTCCAGGGCCAGGCTGGACGGGGCTCGGAGCAACCTGGTCTAGAGGAAGGTGTCCTTGCCCACAGCAGGGGGCTGGAACGAGACGACACTCAAGGTTCCTTCCAACCCACACCATTCCATGATTCCATGAACAGGCTCCTGGAGCACCGGGATTCGCCGAGCCGGGGCGGTGGGAAGGGCCCGGCTGCGGGATTGGAACGGGGCGCGGGGCCGGGGAAGCGAAGCGGTGGCCGGGGAGGGGACGCGGTGTCCGGTCCCGCCCCGCTGCCGGCAGCCCCAGCACGG
>VZTH01018856.1:0-10998 GCA_013397815.1 Aleadryas rufinucha
GGGCAGGGGGTCAGCATGGGCAGGGGGTCAGTGTGGATAAGGGTTCAGCATGGGCAGAGGGTCAATGTGGGCAGGGGGTCAGCACGAGCAGAGGTCAGTGTGGGCAGCAGCTCAGCATGAGCAGGAGGTCACTGTGGACAGGGGGTCAGTGTGGGCAGCAGCTCAGCACGAGCAGGGGGTCACTGTGGCCCCACGTGCCCTCCCGCTGCCCGGGGCACGGGGCCGAGGCAGGATCTCACCTTTCCGCTGGCCCTGTTCACCTTCCTCACGGTATCGGCCATCACCAGCTTGTCCTTGGCCACGGCGTGGAGCTTCTGGTACTTGGGGTTCTGCTTCAGCCCCAGGTACTCTCCGCGGAAGGGCTGCTGCAGGCTGGGGACGAGGCCATCAGCCACCGCTGCCCTGAGCTCCCCTGCACCCCCAGCCCCGACCCTGGCACCTTTTGGGGTAGAGGGTCTTCTTGTCCTTGAAGAGCTCGCTGGCGCAGAGCTTGGCCTGCAGCTGGGCCCGGCGCGCCGGCGGCAGCTGGTCCCGGTACTTCTTGCACTGCCGAGGGAGGGGGAGATTCGGTGCCGCCGAAGCCCCCTCGGGTGAGCTGGCGCACCAAGATCCCAACAGGAATTCCTCCCGTGTCCCCCTGCTCCCACCTTCCAGTGGTAGAAGATGTTCTTCAGCTCCTGGTTGGCGTCATCCAGGAACCGGTACGGCGCCGGGGGCCAGGTCCGGTCCATCACCGACAGCGGCGGGAGGTTCTTCGCCAGCCCCACCAGGTACCTCTGCACCTGGGGGTGACAACACCGTGGGTCAGGAGAGGACAGGGCTGTCCAGCCCCAGGGCAGGGGGCTGGGAAGGTGCTGTGGCCCCCTCTCCCCCAGCCCCACTCACCAGCCGCCGGTAGATGAAGTTGGCCACGCAGGTGCTGGCGCTGGAACGGAAATACCTCCTGTAGGTCCTGCGCGCCTGCGGGGACGGCGCCAGCGGTGAGGACACCGGACGTCACCACCAGCCCCACCAAGGACAAGGGTGTCTCATCCCCCACACCCCCCACATCCCCCGTCCGTCCCCATTTGGCCCCAGCGGAGAGGACAGCGGCTCCAGCCCGACAGGGTGGGCAGACAGACAGACAGCCCGGACACAGTGGCACGGACAGCAGGACAGTGGTGGCCGGAGGGCGCGTGGCCCCGTTACCTGGAACCCTCTCCAGTGAGCGGCGATGGTGGTGGCGGCCGCGTGACGTCGGCGCTGGGACTTCAGCTGCCGGAGGAGCCGGCGAGACTGCGGGGGTGAGAGCCCGGGGAGCCCGAGGGGGAGACACCAACACAGACATGGAGCGAGAGGGAGAGGCAGGAGAGAGGCAGGAGAGAGAGAGGAAAGACGGGGAGAGGAGATGAGGGTGAATCTGGTCCCACCGTGGGGCACATGGAGCCCCTGGTCCCACTGCGGGGCACATGGAGCCCCTGGTCCCACCGTGGGGCACACGGAGCCCCTGGTCCCACCCACCCTGCTCCCCACACCAGGCCAGATCCCTTGGTGGCCCTGGGGTGCCCAGCCCTCACCTTCCAGCCCCGCGCGTACGCCTGCAGGATCAGTGCCGACCGCTTCATCTGCTTGTAGCGGTTCTTTTGCTGCAGGGGAAGAAGGGGGTGAGCTGGGTGGGCTTGGAGAGCCAGGGGGAGAGGGATGGGCAGGGGAAGCGTGGCCAGGACTCGCCCTCTCCTCACCATGTGGCCCCGGAACCAGGCGGAGATGAGGATCTGGCTCTTGCGCATCAGCTGGTACTGGGTCCGGCACCGCCAGCCCCGGAACATCTTCTGGATGAGGGTGGCGAGCTGGGCCACGCGCTCCTGGCGCTGCCGCTCCAGGTCGAAGAGCTGGGGACAACCGTGGCAAGCGCTGGGTCACTGAGCAGCTGGGTCCCCCGGAGCCACCTCCAGGGGCTGTGGCATCACTTCCAGGATGAGTTTGGATCCCCCTGGACCCCCCCATTCCCAGACTCACCGTGCGCGGCGAGCGGATGAAGATCTTGGTGTGGCCAAACGCCAGCTCCTCAGCGGGGAATTCCAGACCCGCCAGCAGCACCTCGGCCCCCTCCCTGCACCGCAGCAGAGACGAGGCCGGTCAGAGCCCCCCCCGGCAGCCCCCTGGCCCTCATGGCCATGCCAGCCCTGTACCTGTCACCACCGTCCCAGCGGGGCCACGTGCGGGGGTTGAGCATCTTGTAGCGCCGCAGGAAGGGGCCGTAGAGCTGGCGGAAGGCGTAGCCCGCCCGCCGCACCCGCACGTTCTCCATCAGCCCCAGGTACCGGACCTGCGCCAGCACCAGCTCCGGCGTGAACACCATCGCTGACTTGGTGTCGTTGGGTTTGATGCACCTGCAGAGCGCAGCGGGGGTTTGGGGAGGGTCTCACAGGCACCTGAGCCGCCCCCGGGGGTCCCTGCTGGGGGTGGTACCTGATGTAGTTGGGGTTCTTGGAATAGAGGTTCTTCATCAGCATCGCCACGGACGACTTGAACTGGAAGCCTGCGGTGGGCGGCAGCTTGAGGGAGACCTTCTGGGGGTCTCCCTCGGGGAAGAGCGAGCGCAGCAGCGCGTGCCGGGCCGCCCACATGGCCTGCGAGAGGTCGCGGAAGAGCAGGTCGTTGTTCTTCTCAATGAAGCCCGTTACATTGTAGGTCACCTGGGGGGGGCAGCGGGGTCAGTGTGGTTCAGCGTCTCCATGCCCATTCCCAGTCCAGCCCCACATCTCCTGTGCAAAGCTAGGAAGAGGACCAGGGCACTGGGAAGAGGACTAAGGCACTGGGAAGAGGACTGGGGAGCTGGGAAGAGGTCCAGAGAGCTGGGAGGAGGTCTGAGATGCAGGGAAGAAGCCTGGGGTGCTGGGAAGAGGATCGGGGTGCTGAAAAGAGATGTGGGGTGACGGGAAAAGAACCGAGGTGCTGGGAAGAGGACTGGGGTACTGGTAAGAGAACCAGAGTGCTGAGAAAAAGACCAGGGCACTGGGAAGACGACCGGGGTGCTGGAAGGAGAACTGTGGCATTGTGAAGAGGACCAGGGCGATGTGAAAAGGACTGGGGTGCTGGGAAGAGGAGCAGGGTGCTGCAAAGNTGTGGCGCTGGGCAGAGGAGCAGAGCGCTGGGCAGAGGAGCGTGGTGCTGGGCAGAGGAGCGTGGCGCTGGGAACAGGATCAGGGTGCTGGGCAGAGGAGCAGCCGAAGCTCCTTGGGGCCATAGCACTGGGAAGAGGAGCAGGGTTCTGGGAAGAGGAGCGTGGTGCTGGGCAGAGGAGTGTGGCGCTGGGCAGAGGAGCAGAGCGCTGGGCAGAGGAGCGTGGTGCTGGGAACAGGATCAGGGTGCTGGGCAGAGGAACGTGGTGCTGGGAAGAGGAGTGTGGTGCTGGGAAAAGGAGCGTGGCACTGGAAAGAGGATCAGGGTGCTAGGCAGAGAAGCGTGGTGCTGGGCAGAGGAGCGTGGCGCTGCTGGACCTTGCCGGCGTAGTGGTGGATGCGGAAGCAGCGCAGGGGCAGGCTGGTGTCGGTGATGCGCCGGGCGTTCTGCGTCTCCTTGCTCTCGTAGTGCTTGTGCGTGGCGAAGAGCTGGTTGAGCTTGGTGAGGAAGGTGTCCTCATTGACCACGCCGGGCCGCAGGCACTCCTCGTCCAGCATGGCCAGGATCCCGTTGGTGTTCTGTGTCATGATGGATGGTGTCACCCCAAACCGGCCCCAGCGAATCCCAGTTTGGAGCTGGAACCCCAAGATCCCGGCACTGGGCGGGCAACTCACGTTCTCAATCAAATTGCAGATGATGCCGTTGTCGAAAAACTCCACCGGGGTCCACTGGATGCCCTGAGAGCAGATGTGGGTCAGACACAGGGATAACCCAGCCCCCACCCCGTGGACACCTCCAGCTGATGTGGGGCAGGAACCGGACGTCCGGCCACGGGGACGAGGATCCCGAATCCCTTCCTGCCATTGAATCAGCTCCCGGCGGGGAGCAGGGCGAGGGAGGGACGCGCGGCGGAGCCGTCTCCGGCACTTCCCCATCCTGGGGGGCCGAAGCTCCTTGGGGCCATGCTCTGGCAGGGGCTGGAGGTACCTCTCGGACATATTCCTCCTGTTCCTCCTTCAGCGTCATCAGGATGAAGATCTGCTGCAGCTTCTCGTTGCAGTAGTTGATGATGAACTGCTCAAAGCCGTTGTCCTGCGGGAGAAGGGTTTTGTGTGGCAGGTGCTCCCCGAGCCCCCAGCCCTGCCCCGTGTCTCACCTGCTGTTCCTGACCCCCTGGATGGGGCCAGGTGGGTTCTTCACTCACCTGGAAGATCTCAAAGCCGTAGATGTCCAGGACTCCCATCACCTTCCTCTGCTCGCCTGACTTCACCTGGGGAGATAACAGGGTGTTGAGTCCTGTGTGGGGTGGGGGTCCAGGGTCCTGCTGGGGCTCCAAGATCCTCTGGAGCTCACCTGGATGCTGGTGTTGATGCGATTCACCAGCCAGTCGAAGAGGCGGCTGTAGATGTTCTTGGCCAGTGCGTCCCGGCCGTAGTAGCCCTGGGGAGAGGGGAGGGAGGCTGGTGCCGGCTCACGGGGGGCTGCCGGACATCAGCCCCACGGCCAGGGGTGGCCTTGCTCACCTGGGGGACGGTGAGGGTGGTGAGCACCGTCTCATCCCGCGCCTTCACCGTGCGGGAGCACAGCGCCCGCTCCAGCGTGCCGGGGTCCAGCCCGATGAGCTCGCAGATCTCCTGCAGCTCTGTGTGGGGAGATGGCGGTGCCAGGGCCGAGGAGGGGCTGAGGGGGTCCCCACGCCCCCCGTTCCCATCCCTATCCCCATCCCTACCCCGGGGCTCGGTGATGCTGCAGGCCTCCATCCCGCTGGCCTGGAAGCTGCTGCTCAGCTGGACATTGCCCAGTTTGAGCACCACGGCCGTCACCTCCAGCAGCTCCGTCACCTCGGTGGGCGAGAAGCCGATGACCCTCATGGCATCCTGGGGATGGACACAACAGCTCAGGGGATGGGGTGGGCTCCAGGATGTTTGGGATGGGGTCCTGACTTCCCGTGGGTACCTGCATGGCGTGGAAGTTGGCTGCATCGTCCACGCCGGGCAAGCTGGAGCTCTCCCGGTTCAGGTATCCGTAGTGCCTGCAGTCCTGGCGGAGCTTCAGCTGCTCTGGTTGAGGGGAGAGGAGGTGACAGCTCAGCCATGGCTCCCCTCAGCTCCTGTTGCACCCCCAAATCCCCCACACTGCAGGGTCTGGACCTACGGAGCAGCTGTGGAGAAGCCCCAGCCAGGAGCTGGTAGAAGATGTGGAAGTTCCTCTCGCCCTTCACGTGCCGGACGATGCGGGATTTCTCCAGCAGGTCTGCGAGGAGGGGTCAGTGCCACTGGGATGTGGGCAGTGGGACCCCCCGAGATGGGTGGTGGGTACTCACAGTTGCTGATGACCCCTCCCAGGGGGTCCCCCTTGAAGTCGAACTCAATGTCCATGTACTTGCCCTGGGGGAGGGGGCTGGGTCAGGGAAGGGGGTCCCGCTGGGAGTGGCAGCTCCACTCCCCACATCCCCATCCCCATTCCCTCTGTGCTCCCAGCCCCATCAGGGCCCACATGGCCCTGGCAGGGTCCAACCCCTGTCCCCAGGTCACTCACTCCTCGGCAGGAGTTGTCATTCCGGACAGTCTTGGCGTTTCCAAAGGCTGTGGGGGGAGGTCAGGGGTTACGGTGAGGTCCAGGGGGACAGTGCCAAGCCCTGGCAGGGCTGGGATGGGGGAGGTGGGGCTCAGGATGTGGGGCACTCACCCTCCAGCACAGGGTTGGACTGCAGGAGCTGCTCCTTCACCTTGTTCACCTCCTCCCCTTTGCTGCTCACGGCCGCCACGTAGGACATCACCAGCTTGCTGGCCTCTGCCAGCGAGGGGCCAGGGGCCATCAGAGTGGGGCCGTGGGTGCTGGGGCCGTGCCCCTCACCCCACCAGCCCCTCGCAGCGCCCCGAGCCCCCCTCGCAGCCCTGGCTGTACCTGTCTTGCCGGCGCCGCTCTCGCCGGTGATGAGGATGCACTGGTCCCTGTCCCGGTCCCGCAGCGAGTGATAGGCATCGTCAGCGATGGCATAGCTGGGGGTGAGAGGGGTTGGAAGGGGCTGCAGCCATCTGGGGGCTTCAGGAAATGCCAAGACCCCCCCGTTGTGGCTGTGGCATTGCCCCACATGGATTCCCTTGGTCCCTGATGCCTTGGGATTGCCCACGGGTGAAGGCCTTGGTGGGATCCAGGGCACCAAGGGCACCCCCAGCCTCCCTGTGCTCACATGTGGGGTTTCACTGCGAAGAAGCTGCAGTTGCGGTACTCCTCCACCTTCTCCGGGGTGTAGATGGGCAGGGACTGGTACGGGTTCACCGAGATCACCACATTCCCAATGTACGTCTGCAGGACAGTGGGACAGCAGGGATGAGGGGCCAGGAGGACCCAGCCCAGGTCCTGGTGCTCCCCATCCCCACCCCAGATCCTTGTCTTCATCCCAGACCCCAGATCCTGCTCCCCCTCCCAGAACATGCAGCCCTTCCACGCCCCATCCCAGACCCCATATACTGCTCCCCACCCCAGGACCCTCTATTCTGCTCCCCATCCCAGACCCTACAGCCCTCCTGCTTCCCACATCCTTCTCCCCATCCCAGACCCTATATCCCGCTCCTCATCCTCGACCCTGCAGCCCTCCCACTTCGCATCCCAGGCCCCATACCCTGTTCCCACTCTGCACCCCACAGCTGGGAGGAGTCCAACACCATGCTCCTCATCCCTACCCCAGATCTGTCTCCCCATCCCAGACTCCAGATCCTGCTCCCAATCTCAGACCCTATATCCTGCTCCCCACCCCAGACTCTGTGGTTCTCCCACTCTCCAGATCCTTTTCCCCAACCCAGACCCCATATCCTGCTCAACATCCCAGATCTTGAAGCCCTCCCATTCCCCATCCCAGACCCTGAAGCCCTCCCAATCCCTATCTCAAATCCCAAATCCCTCTTCCCATCCCAGACCACATATCCCGCTCCCCATCCCAGACCCTGCAGCCTTCCCAATTCCCATCTCAGGCCCCATACCCCACTCGCACCCCAGCAGCCCCTGTCGTGCCCCCCAAACCCCCCGTCCCCCTGCCCACGTAGATGTCGTGGCGGCGGAATCGCTCCTGCAGCGTCTGGACCAGCGACTCCTCGGTCAGCGGGTCCAGCAGCACCAGGTCCCCGACGGCCTCGGCGTCCAGCAGCGGCGTGGTGTCCTCCATGGCCGGGCAGCTCCGGGGCAGCTGGGACACGGCACGGAGGGGCTGCAGCCATGGACACGCAGCCCCTTCCCCAAAACACCCCCCCGGGTCCTCGGCAGTCTCTGGGATCGTGGCTGCTCCCCCCAACCCTGGGGACAGGGGACAAGGCGGCCACACACCCACAGAGGCACAGGGGACACCTTCCCCGGGTAGCCCGGGACCCCGTGGTGGGGCTGGGGGCAGCCGGACGCTGGGGGGAAGCGGGGGCTCGGCCAGGAAATGCGGACACCTGGATCCTGTTCTTGGGGCAGGGATTAATTCAGCCTCCACTTCCTCCCTCCTTCCTGGCGGGGGGAAGCCGGGGCGGAGAGGGGAGCCAGGCCCCCCAACAGGTCACCCCCAGGAGCCCGTGTGCTGCCTCCCCCCCACTGTCCCCCATCCCTCACCTGTGTGTGACAGCACGGTCACGTTCCCCGGGGTGACCTTCACCCCCACTTTACAGCTGGGGCGCAGCGCTGTAAACCCAGCCCCATTTATCAGCGCCCGGGGAAAGTTCACGAGCGAGGAGAAGGTGGGGAAGGATGGGGCTAACGGGGTGATGGAGGTGGCTCCAGCAGCCTCTAGAGATGGCAGAGCCTCCCAGGGGTCCGAGCCCCCCTGTGCTGCTGGGTTGAGACCCCGGGGTCAGCAGCCGTGGGTGGGAGCCAGAGCAAGAGCCCCCCACAGCTCCAGGGCAGCTGGAGGTGTTCCCAATGACACCGGGTCCCCACGTCCCGCGGGGTGCAGGTCCCCTGGGATGAGAGTTATGGGGAGAGGGTACCCTCATCCAGCTGAGGGTTGAGGGGCTCGGGTGCTTCAGGAGCTGTCTGGCAGCAGAGGGATCCCCAATTCACCTCCCATCCCCGACTCACCTCCCGCTCGCAGAGCTGCAGCTGCTGGAGTGGCTTCAGCTGGAGCTGCCCCGGAACCGGCGGGGCTCAGCCCAGCCCAGCCCAGCCCAGCGCCCGGTGCTGGCCCCGTCCGGCCCACGGAGGCGCGGGGGGGCCGCAGGGCCCTCCCCCAGAGCTCCCAGATGGGGAAACTGAGGCACGAAGGAGCAGCCGGTGGGGATCGGCCCCGAGAGTGCCGCCGGCTGCAGCCCCCGCCTGCTGTGTCCCTTCCTCACCCGGCAGCTGAGAGCAGGAACGAGCAGGGAAAATCCTGGAGCCGAGCAAACAAAGGGAGCTTCCTCTCCTGGGCTGCGGGAAACAGGGGCAAGGTACGGGGCTGGAGAACCGGGAATGCCCAGGGCTGCTCGGACGAGGATGCCCATCCCCAGGGAGGACACCTGTCCCCAGGGAAGCTCCTGGGAAGGACACCTGTCCCCAGAGAGGACACCTGCTCCCAGCCCAACCTGAGGCCATGGTAGGTCCTGCCATAGGGAATGTGTCACCCCAAGGCTGTTGTGTCCCCACGCACCATCCCCAGCAGAACGACCTCCCGCAGGTGGATGAGCCCTGGGCTCACAGCAGGACGAACAAATGAGGCTCAGGACCTAAAAAATACGTCTTTATTAAAAATATAATCAGTCATTCACCACGCTGATGGTGGGGGGATGCAGTAACAGACGCTGCTCACACCTGAGCACGGAGGAAAGCACAGCGAGGGACAGGGACAGACCTGGGACCGGGACAAACTGATGGCAGAAGCTCCAGCAGTGGCACAGGTGAGGTAGGGGCTGGGCTGGGGGTCCCCAGGGCAGCTGAGACGCTGCAAGGAGGTGAGGGCAGCGTTATTGCTCTGGAAGTTGCATAGATTGGGGTGTCCCCTCCAGCTTTGTCCTTTGGCAGAGCTCCCCAGCCAGCACTGGGAGCTCAACACCGGCGGGGTCACCCTCAGTCCCTGCCCGCACCCACTGGGAGAGGAGTAACAGCAGGAGAAGGGCAGCGAGGCAGGGAGGAAGCACATCCACACTCATCCTCAGCTCTGGCATGGGGAGAGGGGGCTGAGCACGGCCTCTACCCCAGCACCACATCCAGGGGCAGCCAGCAGATCCCGAGGCTCCGCAGCTCCATCGGGGAGGCGCCGGAGTTTCTGGTATCCACACGGGATTGAAGCCAAGGCAGAGGTGTGGCCCGACCAGCTGCAGCCCTCTGACGTATTTGTAACAGGAGGAGAAAGAGGAGCAGGGCACCGGCAGCTCCCTCCCCATGGCTCCAGGCAGGTGCTGAGCACGCAGGCACCGGAGGGACACGTCCAAAGTTCCTCTCGTGTGTGTCACCCTCGGGCACCTGCACAGGGGATGGAGGGGAAGGTCTGTCCCCACCCCAGTGCCCAGCGAGGGGAAAGGGGCTCCTGTCTGCAGCCCAGAGCTGTGGCACTGAGGGATGGAGCCAGCTGAGCACCCAGCCTTGGGAGGGGGTCCCTGCCCTGGGGGGTCCCACCCTGGGAGCTCACAAATACCCACTGGGTCCAGTCTGCATCCAGGACCAGGTGACCTCCCAGCCTGGGGGGCTCCCACGTGTCCCACCCCCCAACACCCAGGGCTGTGCTGACAACAGCGTTCACACCTCAGGCAGGAGCTGCAGGGGAAGAGGAGGGAGTGAGACCTCCTTTTCTCCCTATCAGAGGGGGCACATCCTCACAAGGACCATCCCCCCACAGGGTCCATCCCCACCATGGCTGGAGCAGCCCAGCAGTGGTTCTCTGCTCCTTGACCCCAGGGCAGCTGACCTCACTGGACATCCAGATGGTTGTGAGGCAGGGAATCACTCCTGTGATTCCCAGCAAAGGAGTCACTGACACTGTCATCATCATCATCATCATCATCATCCTCCTCGAAGAGCTGCTCGTCAATGAAGAGACTTTCCAGGCCGAACTCCCGCTCGTGGACAGACACCTCGTTGGGGGTGACGTGGGAAGCACCACCCACAAAGTCAGCAAACCTGGGAGAAGCCAGGGAGCAGCACAGTGGGCAGGTGTGCCCAGTGCCTCTGGAAATGCCCTGACACATGTGGGTGAAGCGTTTTGGTGCCGGGACCGGGCGTTATCCGTCCTTTACCCCTGGCACCGGGCATTATCCGTCCTTTCCCCCCGGCACTCTGCGCTCCCACACAGCCCGGATCTGTGTCTCTGTCTCTAAGGACAGAGGTGACAGCACAGAGGAACACAGGGTGGCCACCCCGAGCTCGCTGCCACGGCTGATACCTTTTAGGAGACTGGATGCGGGACACCGTGCTCCAGGCAGAGAATTCGGGGCTCTGGCAGAAGCTCCGCAGCTCGGCCAGGGCCTTGCGGGTCTCCACCTCGCCCTGGAGCCGATATTCCTCCTCCGTCAGCAGCCGAGGGGGGCTCGGGCTCAGCTTGGAACTCTGCACCCTCCTGCCAGGGGGAAACAGCAGTTACTGCCTGCCTGGGTGGGGTGGGACCTCCAGGGTGGGACCAGCTCCCAGGGCAGGACCCCAGGGCAGGAACTCTCAGGACAGAACCCCTGGGGCGAGATCACCCTCCAGGGCAGGATCCCTGGAACAGGAACTCTCAGGACAGAACCCCTGGGGCGGGACCACCCTCCAGGGCAGGACCCCAGGGCAGGAACTCTCAGGACAGAACCCCTGGGGCGAGATCACCCTCCAGGACAGGACCCCAGAGCAGGAACTCTCAGGACAGAACCCCTGGGGCAGGACCACCCTCCAGGGCAGGATCCCTGGAGCAGGAACTCTGGGGCAAGACCAGCTCCTGAGTCAGGAACCCTGGGGCAGGACCAGCTCCTG
>VZTH01018859.1:0-30777 GCA_013397815.1 Aleadryas rufinucha
CCCCAGTGCCCCCCCTCTGCCTCGGGACCCCCCAGCCCCCTGCTCAAACCCCCATCTCGGCCCCCCCAGGGCTTTGAGATCACCTCCACTAGCTCCTGCCTGCACTTCGTGTCTGCGACCACCGCAGAGGTGAGTGAGGGGCTGCGCCTCCCTGTCTGTCACCCGCTGTCCCTCAGTCACCCCGTGGGGAATATCCCCCATCCATGGGATCCTGTGAACCTCTTAGGGCCCTAATCTGCCCTCCCCTGACCCAGAGCAGGGGGGGCTGCCTGTGGCCGAGCCCATGCAACTCATCCCATGAGTGAGCACGGCCTGGGCATGGGGGAGCCCCCTCTGCACCCCGGCCCCACCAGCAGCTCCGGCAGGTTAATGGTTAACCCCCCTGGTTCTTCCTGTCTGGGAGGGATCCTGAGTGGGATTAGCCTGGGAGGGAAGGAAAGAACCCAGGACTGGGCACCCCACTCTCCCCCTGCCTCTGCCTAGGCCCTGGCTGCCCACAGGGACCACATCCTGCCTGGAGATGAGATCGTGCAGGTCAACGAGCAGGTCGTGGTGAGTCAGGGGGACGGGGGCTCGAGGGTGCTGCTGGAACTGGCAGGGAAAACATGGACAGGGAGCTGCAGGGCTGGGGGAGTACTGGGGCTGAGGTGGGGAGGATCTGGGGGGGATGCAGGAGTTATGACCAGCAAAAAGCAGGAGCCATGGCTGGGAAGTGACTGAGGGACACAGGAGCCATTGCCAGGAGGATTTGGGGGATGTGGGATCTGTGGGGCTGGGGCAGTGGCCCACAGCTCACCCAGCATGTGCAGGTGGGTTGGACACCCGTCAACCTGGCGAGGAAGCTGCTGGAGAAGGGGAACAGGGTGACTCTGGTGCTGAAGAAGATCCCCCTCGACCTGCCCAGCTCACCCCCCTCTCCCAGGCAGCAGGTGAGCGATCCCAGTGCTCCCAGTCCAGCCCAAGTGCCGCACTGGGCTGGGCTGGGAAGCAGGCAGAGATGCTCAGAGCTGGGCATCTCCCATCACACTGGAGATCCCTAAAGCTCTGGGGTCCGTGGTGGGATGGGGCTGGTGCTGACACTCCATCCACAGCCCCCGGGAGCATTTTTGGAGGCTACAGATTCCCCCAGCACCAGGAGTGGTGAGAGCCCAGGCAGCCCCGTGTCCTTGACCTCCAGGTGAGCCCCATCCCGACACCCCAACACCCCCAATCTGGCCAGCAAGGAGACGTTTGGGTGCACCCTGGGCCCTTTCCGTGCCCTTTTTTAGGGGGAGAGGTGCCAGCAGCGCAGCAGCTGCCTGTGAGCAGCCCGGGAAGCTGCCAGGAGTCTTAAGGAATGAAAAAAGGGAGGTTTTGTAATTCATTCACTTGGTAACGTTTTAGTGGGGCTGGAACTATATTTAGACATGACCCTTCTCCTCTCCCGGAATGGAAAGGCGTGCGGAGAGCCAGCAGCAGTGTGGGCAGCGGCCGAGCTGGGGAGGCCGGTGGGACTGAGCTGGAGCTCTGCCACCACGGCCCCTGCAGCCCCATTCCCGGGGCAGGGAGAGCCGTGGGTGCCCCAGGCCGAGGTTGATCAGGGACCCCCACAGTGCTCAGGGAGGTTTGGGGCTCAGGGGTCCCGTTTTCCTCCCAGCGTTGCGGCCGACTTGGACTCGGGACCAGACTCTGCCCCGGATCCCGTCACTGACGAGGAGGAGGAAGAGGACGAGCGGGATCTGAGGCTGCTCGGGGCAGCTGTGGAGGAGCTGCCGGGACTGTCTGGACGGGGTAGGATGGGAGCAGAGGGTGTCTGGGGACAGAGCAGTTCCCCCCAGGATCTGAGGCTGCAGCCCCACTCGCTGTTCACAGGTGCTGCACAGGAGGAGGTGTGGGACAGGGGCAGCCCCCTGGGAACCCCCCTGGACACCCCCCTGGGCACCCCCCCGCGCACCCCTGCTGCCACCGGACCCTGTGCCACAGAGCTGAGCCCCGGGGCAGCCCCCACCACGGGGGCTGGGGGAGCAGAGCCCAGCCAGCATTCTGAGGAGGTGAGAGCTGGGGGGGACATGCTGAGGGGGTGTCAGAGGTTCCCCTCTGAGCCCCTGCTGTGGGTGTGGGAATTGGGGGTCCCTATGGGGGTCCCTAAGGGCTGTGGTGCTGCTGGGGGGGCTCAGCAAACGCTGCCCTGCCCTCACCCCCTGCACTGTCACTAAAATCTCATCTCTGTCTCCCCGCCCAGGGCAGCCCCCACACGGGACGCAGACCAAAAGGTGAGCAGGACCCTGTCGGGCTGGGCTGGGCTGAAGGGGGCTGGGGGCTGTCCCGGGGGGGCTCTGCTCCCCCTTCCCTCCCCTGACAGCCCCAACGCTGCGGTGGCAGGAGTGGCGACCCGGCTGAGCCGCCGGCGGGTCTCGTGCCGGGACCTGGGCCGGGTGGACTGCGATGGGTGGCTCCTCAAGAAGAAGGACCACGTGGGCTTCATGGCCCAGAAGTGGAAGCGGTGCTGGTTTGTGCTCAAGGGCCACACGCTCTACTGGTACAACCACCCCAACGTGAGTGGGGGCCCTGGGTGTGCCCACCCCCTGCCTGGGCAGCCGGGATGTCCTGGGGCGGTGGTGGACACGGCTGTCCCTGACCCCGCAGGATGAGAGGGCTGCAGGACTCATCAACGTGGCCACCTACAACCTGGAGAGCACGAGGGAGCAGAAGAAGAAATAGTGAGTGGGGTCTGTCTCACTTTCACCCCCAGCTGGTGGTGGAAGAGGGGGGGATGCTGTGCTGATGAGTCCTGCTGGGAACCACCTGCATGTCCCTGTGGGGCTGGTGAGGTCCCTGCAAGGCTGCTGGGGTTTCCATGGGGCTGATGAGATCCCTATAGGGCTGCTGGGGTTTCTGTGGGGCTGATGAGATCCCTACAGGGCTGGTGGGATTCCCATGGGGCTGATGAGATTCCCACAGGGCTGTCACCTTGCAATACTCTGCCCACACTCTGAGCAAGGCCCACCCTGGTGTTATCTGGGATGAGGCTGAGGACCGGAGCGGGGTTGGGATGGGGGGTCTGCAGTGCTGGTGAGCCTGGAGGGGGCTCGGGGCTGGCCCTGTGTCACCACAGCAGCACAGGCAGCCACCCCCTTGCCCTCAGCGTGTTCCAGCTGTGCCACCAGACGTACAAGCCCTTTGTCTTCGCTGCCGAAACCTTGGCTGACCTGAGCATGTGAGTAATGGAGCCAATGGTCAGCGCTGGCCCCGCCACCCCGGGCTGGCCAGGACCCTCCTCCCCCTGACTGTCCAACCTTTCCCTCCCCAGGTGGGTCAGTCGCCTCGTAACAGCCAAAACAAAGTACACACTGGCCCACCAGGCAGTCCCGGACAAGGAAGAAGGTAACGGGGCCATGCTGGGGTGGGAACTGGGGTCAGTGGGAGATGGGGACCCTGCAGGGGGTCCCAATGGGGCAGCAGTGCCACAGCCCTGGCATGGGACCGCTGGGAGCTTGGCCCATGATTTGGGGGAACGTGATAAACGCTCCCTGAGGGGGGGCCGGGATGATTCTCAGCCCTGGGAGGGAATTTCTGTCTTCTCCCATGGCCTCCAGACTGCTACAGTGAGACAGAAGCTGAGGACCCCGATGACGAGTCCCCCAGGCACGGACCTGACTCGGTGAGTGGCCCTGGGGGACATCCCAGGGACAGAGGGACAGAGGTTCCTTGTCTCACCTCCTGCCCCATCTCTCCCTCAGCCAAGGAAGAGGCTGCAGAACACCCCAGAGAAGGCGCAGCTCTCCCCAGCCAGCAGCGCAGCCAGCAGCCCCCAGGGCAGCCCCCGGCCCTGCTCCCCCATGGGTAGGTGCTGGGGGTGGGGGACATCTGACCCCCTGTCACCTTGTGTCCCTCCTTTTTGCCTGTGGGTGTGCTGGGGGGTAACTCCAGTTGGGGTGTGTTTGAGTGGGATGAAGAGAGCCTACAGGAAAGAGGGAGAGGGGTTTTTTTATGAGGGCACGGAGTGACAGGGCAACGGGGAAAGGATTTAAACTAAAAAGAGTAGGTTTAAATTGGATATTAGAAGGATGATCTTCCCTATGTGAGTGGGGAGGCCCTGGCACAGGGTGCCCAGAGAAGCTGTGGCTGCCCCTGGATCCCTGGCAGTGTCCAAGGCCAGGTTGGACAGGGCCTGGAGCAACCTGAGACAGTGGAAGGTGTCCTTGTCCGTGACAGGGGGTGGAACAAGGTGCTCTTTAAGGTCCCCTCCAACCCCAACCACTCCATGATCCCAGGGGGGGTCACAGGGGAGCCCTGCGGGGTCTCGGGGCTGCCCTCCTGCTCCAGTGCCCCCTGTGCTTGCCCAGAGCCCGCTGGGGAGGATCTGGAGAGCCTGATGCGGTGCCTGAGGCAGGGCGGGGTGTCCCTCATGGGGCAGCGGCGCATCCTGACGCAGGAGCAGTGCCGAAAGTCCTTCCTGCGGCGCAACAAGAACCCCCACATCAACGAGAGGGTGCACGCGGTGCGGGCCCTGCAGAGCACGCTCAAGGTGGGACTGGCTCCACAGCCCCCTGAACACCCCCCAAAAAGCCCCCTGCCCATGGGTGGCCCCCCCCCCACCAAAACGTGCCCTTGCTCCGGGCAGGCGAAGCTGGCGGAGCTGCAGGCCCTGGAGCAGCTGCTGGGAGGGGCCACGCTCACCTCGGACACGTTCAGGCGCTGGAAGGAGGAGCACCAGGAGCTGTACCAGGAGCTGCGGGAGGGCTGGGCAGGGCGGCGGGGCCGGGGCCACGACCAGGGGGATGTTGGGGACCCGCACGGCCCCCACGGAGAGGCAGCTGAACCTTGACATCCTGCCAGGACCTGGCGTGGATGGGTGCTGACAGGACCTGGAGCATGGGAGCACAGTGGGTGCTCTGTGCTGGGGGGGCACGGAGACATTTTGGAGGGCTCCAAAGGGGGAAGGGGCTTCTGTGACAGTCTTAATTTTTCCCACTTCGTCTCGCCTTGGCTGCAGGTTGGCAAGGGGGGGGATTTTCCCGGGGAACAGCCCCCGCTGTGGTGCTGCCAGCCGGCCCGGCCACGGGCTCTTCTGCTGTAAATAAACGCGTTGACAGGGGCTGGTGGTGCCGTGGTTTTTCTTGGCGCTGAGATCATCAAATCATGGAATTGTTTAGGCTGGAAAAGACCTCCGGGATCATCGAGTCCAGCTGTAACCCAAGCACTGCGGCGTTCACCACCAAGTGCCACATCCACGCTTGTTTTTGAACACTCCCAGGGACGGTGACTCAACCGCTGCCCTGGGCAGCCTGTGCCAGTGCTTGACCACCTTTTCCATGAACAAATCCCTCCTGACGTCCAACCTCAACCTCCCCTGGTGCAACTTGAGGCCGTTTCCTCTTGTCCTGTTGTTCATCTTGTCAGGGATTTGTGGAGAGCGGGAAGATCCCCCCGATCCCCCGTCCCTCCAGGCTGAGCTCCCTCAGCGCCCGCCCTACGGGAGCCGCCCGCGGCCACTCTTCCCCCGCCAGCACCCGCCGCTCCCGGCACGGCGCCGCGGGGGCGGGGACAGCGTTCGGGCGAACCAATGAGCGACGGGGATGGGCGGGGAAAACGCGTTCGATTGGCTGCTATGCATGGAAACCACGCCCCCTCCTCTTTGCCCCGCCCCGCCGCCGGCGGAGGTAACGGTCGCGGCGCGCGGGGGTGGCGGGAGAGGCGCGGCGGCGGCGGCAGGTGAGGGACGGCCCTCGGCCGGTGAGGGACGGACCCCGGCCCCAGCCCCGACCCCAGCCCCATCCCACACCCACACGGCACCGGCACCACCACCGGGCACCGGCAGCACCACTGCCACACCGGCACCGCGCCCCGACCCCTCAGAGACCGGTCTCTCAGCTCCTTGTGGCCTTCCCCCCCCCATCCCCTCAGGGACCGGCTCCCTCTCCTCCTCAGGGACCGGGCCCACCGGGGCCGACACCCCCTCCTCCGCCTTTTTTGGATCAGGTCCTGATGGACGGAGCCCCCAGACCCTCCGGGACTGACCCTCCGCCCTACCCTCGGGGACCGGGACCTCCAGCCCTTCAGAAATTAACCTAGAATTAGGCATATCTACCTAAATTAACTATACCTTCATTAACCATTATAAGCACTCCGTTTGTGTAGAAGTGTTTTATTTCTTTGCTGAGTGACATGCTGTTTCTGATTCATTGTCCTGCTGTATTCCCAGTGCCTCTCCTAGGCTGTAACATGTGCATATATGAATGTTTTCCAGGAATTAATGTCTTTGAGCTCTTTGAATCAGTTTAACAAAAATATGTGAGAGCCGCCGATTGAGCATTGAGTATGGGTTTGTAGAGGCCTCGAATTTCCACTGTGTAGATGTAAATTGCACTTGCATTGTCAGAGACAGGAAATTCACTGTCTGAAGCACTCAGAGAAATAGATAAATTAACCCAAAACTCCGGACAGATAAAGATTGCTATTCATGGAACAGCAAGGCTGATTTTTGAAGGACTTTTTTCCTCGTGTAGTTGCTCAGTGACCTCTACAGAGGGCAGAAATGATCTGGTTGAGAGTTAAGACTTTTAAAGAGAAATTTTTAGTCTCTGTGGACACAGATTCAGTGTGTAGGGACCGTGGTGATAGGTGCTCTACGAATACCTGCCATGGGGATAACAGCTGAAAGGTGCTGCTGGATACCTGGAGAGGGGTGCAAACAGGAATTCTGTTTTCTCAGGCATAAAAAAACCTACAAGGGTTTGGTTTCTTTAAAAAAAACTTTTAAAAACTCTGTTGCTGCCGGGAAAAAACGGATATTTCTGTGAGGAGAAGCTAATTAAGTATTAAATGCTGTGTTACTCTGCCGAGTAGCTGCTGTGTGTGTACCCTTTGCTTGGTTATTGGGAACGGGGTGTGGATTGTACTCACTTAAAATACGATTTTTATTCATTTAGATAGATGGATAAGATGGCTGCTGCTGAGAAAGATCCAGACCTGAGGCTCCTGCAGAATAATCCATCAGGTAAGGACGGTCCTTTCTCCAAAGCCCTCCTGCTGTCGGATCCCGTTTCAGTTTCTCTGAGGAGACACCTGGCCCTCAGGAGATTCTCTGCCAGAAGCTTTTTGTTCAAAAAAAGTCTTATTCCTGAAAAAGCGTGCAAGGGTAGAGAATCATTTGATAAGGATTTTCTCCCTTAAGTTGGTAGCTGACGAATCTGGGAGAGTTCTTTAGAGTTAATGCACAAATACCTCTTTAACCTGCCCGGTTTTGCTGTGCTGCTCTTTTTAGTCAGAGCACCAGCTGGGTGTAACATGACCAAACTGATCAATGGGAATATAATTTACAACTTCTGCATTCTGACTTCCTTAGCAAGATTGTTTCTCAGTCTCCTGTTGATGTTACTTGACTTTGCTGTGCTTCCTCCCATTTCCTTTTGTAAAAGCTAATTTTAACAGGAGCAAGGGGTTTGGGGTTTGGAAGCACTGGTAATTACATGTGGCTTAATTAGGTGTATTAAAAGGCTTTTCAGTCTGTTGGCTAAAGCATAAATATCCCTGTTTTTTTTTCTCTCCAGACCCCAGCACCTGTCAGAAGAGCAAGTTCTTGGAGACTGACTGGAAGACACCGATGCTGTCCGTGAAGTCCCAGAGCCGCACCAGCCGCTGTCCGAGCGTGGCCGAGAGCGGGGATGGGGGCATTGGCACCTCCTGCTCGGACAGCACCGAAGGTGATGGGCACCCCTGGGTCAGAGTGTGAAACCTGGAGGGCACAACCTGTCCTAATGTCTGAAGCTGTTTCAAATCCAGATGTCTGGAATGTAACCAAGTGAGGAGGGGACTGGCTGTTTCCCTGAGCGTGGTTGTTGTCTCACTGCAGTGGTTTTAACTGACTAAAAGGCACCTTGGTGACTTGCTGGTTCTTAGTGTCCAGTGAGAGATTTATCAGCAAGTCTTTTGTGTGATTTTATTTTATTTTTTTTTAAGAAATAATTTATAGGTGCCTTTGAGCAGAAGTGTTTGGCTCTGCAGCGTTAGAGCTGAGAGCTCTGCAGCCTGGCCCTCGGCTGTGGCACACTCTGTGAAATTTCCTGTCCCAGCAATCTGTTTTTGCATCTTCATTGACTCTCTTTTCAGCAATGAGGAAGTTTGTGGTGTTCCTTGAAACACTTCACACATCCCTGTGTTTCAGGGAGCCTTTGGAATGAGCTGTAGATCTTGATAATGTGTGAGTGAAATGGAGGCTCTAGCAGGTCTGGCTGGTGGAAGTATTGCTAGAAATATTACATGAGCACGTGTTTCAGTGTTCCATCAGGATAATAAACCACCCAGCTGGCACCTGGGGGCAGGGGAGATGATTTCCCTTTGGGAAGTGGCCCTTCTGAGCACTGCTGATGTCACAGCCTTGTTTGTAAGAGCCGAGGGTGAGCTGACCCCTGGCTGCTGCTGAGGCACGCCGAGCTCAGTACATTAGTCAGAAATGTTGTTGTGAGGACCCTCAGCACACTCAAGGAACTGATTGCAGCACCCACACGTCATGTGCTGGTCAGGGTTCCTGACACTGACACCAGGGGATAAATTTAGGGGCTGTAAAAGGAAATGGTGCTGTCTGTTCCCTTTGCCAAGGTGAAGGTGCTTGCCGCTGCCCGGTAGCGTGGTGTTCTCTGGAGTCCCCAGGCACAGCCAAACAGTAGCTGAGAGATTTTCTGCCCTCACTGCTCATTTTTGATGAAAGGATCGAGTGCCTTTATGGTGCCAGTTCTCATGTAGGGTGATTCTGGTCTTGGCAGAGTCTGATTTGGGTTGTATTCGAATTGTAGTGTTGATTCATTGTTGTAGCAGGGTACAAACAGGTGGGAGGGTGACTCGTGGGAGCACCACATGGGGATGGGCCTTTGGCCAAAGCCGTGAGGAAATCCAGTGTGTGTTCTTGGGAGAAACCTGGGATTCCTGCAACACAGAACGTATCAGGACAAGGAGTGGGAACGGGCACTTTGCTGTTTGCCTTTCTCAGCCCTTGCTGTTGCTGTATTGAAATCTGAGAGTTGCTAAGAATAACCCCGAGTTCCCTGCAGCCAGGTTTGGTGCCCCGCTGGCAGGACGGGAGCTCTGTCTCGCTTCCTGTGGCAATAGGTGAGAGAGCCATTGCTCCAGCTCTAGGACAGGCTCTTGCTCTTGTCCTGGAGGAGCTGGAAGGTCAGATCCTCGCGGTCAGCGATGCTGGAGGCTCACCATGGGCTCAGGGAAGGCTCCTGATAGCTCTGCTCACGCTGCGGAGTCGCTGAGCTGTGCGACGGGCAGAGCAGGATCACGGGCTCGGTGTTCAGCTCAGTAAGTTTCAGCCTTTTTTATTCAGTATCAAGGACTTGATTTCTAAACCTAGAGAAAGATAACATTACTGATTCAAGGTTATGCTAGAGTAGCTTAAAAACAAGGGTTAAAAGTGTGGATTAAACTCGGATTCTTCCTGTGGTGGTAGGAAAAGGTCAGCAGGTTCCTGAAACTTGTAGTGAAGGGGAACGCAGGTGTGCCTGAGTCATGCTGCTGCTGCTTAGGAGGACGTGTTCAGTGGGAAAGGAGCTGGTTTTAAAATGATTTTGGAAAGCTCACTGCAGGATTGTATTTTCAGGACTGTAATCAGAGTATCACCCCTCTTGTTCCCCAGACTTTTGCAATTCCAGTAGCGGTTCCTCATTCCATCCCATCAAAACCCAGGTGACCATTCCAACAGCCCACGTTATGCCTTCCACGCTGGGCGCCTCGCCCTCCAAGCTGTGCCCTGCAGGGGACCAGGGCCGTTCCCAGAGCTCTCCAAAGCCTCCTGTGCCAGGCTCTGCCCCTGACCGCCCAGGGATCGCGAGGAACGGGGACTTCAACGCCGGGAAGTCCTCTCAGGTGCCACCCAGGGACCTCCTGCGTCTCTACGGGGCTGCGGGGGAGAACGGCTGTGAGCACTCCTGGCCTCCTGCTGCTGCTGCTGATCACACGAGGACAGAAGACGCCTGGAAGTTTGACACCCCTACCATCGAGCGCACCCTCAACCAGTCTGTCTTTGTGGACAGCCTGTGCCCTGACCCCCTGCACAGGTGCCAGAAGTTCAGCCCGAGCTCCGAGGCAGGGAAGGACCATTACAAGGTGCTGCCAGAGAGCAAACGGACGCCGGGGGCCAACGGAGCCTGCGAGCCCCGCGACGGGACGTGGCCCAGCGGGAGCAGGCTGATGCCAGCGGGGCTCCAGGCCAACAGCTTCTTTCCAAAACCTGTAGTAACCCCCCCATCCTGTGCGTGGATGCAGGAGGGCTGCACGCTGCACCCCCACCAGGGAGTGTGCGAGCTCAGTGCCTGGAAACAGCAGCTGGACAAAGTGCGCTTGCAGGTGGAGCAGATGCAGGTAGGCACAGCTGTGTGTGGATGTGAAACCCTTCCTGTCTCTGTAGTCAGGAATCATTGTCCCAGACTTAGGGAAAATGTCTCATGCTTCTCCCTGAGTGACACCAAAAGCCTCCTAATGGTCTGTTTTTACAGCTTGTGGTGTCACAGGTGTCGTTTGACGCGCTGCGTGTGCAGAGCAGCGCTGGATTGTGTTACAGTGCTGCACCACCTGCCAGATCGAGGGCTGAAATACCCTGTCTGATAGAAACTGGGAAGAAAAAGCATGCCAAGAGGTTTTAAACAGTGTCTAGAATAGCTTTATTCTGTATCTAGGGTTAAGAAAGGCTTTTTAAAAAAACCTGCATGAAACTAACTGCAGTTTATTAGGTGCAAACTGTTTGTTTACCACCTCCCACCAGCTGTACCCTAATGGAGACAAATTGTTTCCAGCGAGCTAGCACAGCGATCTAAAATTATTTGTTAATCTCCAGTTGTGCTTGGGCAAAGTTTCTTGTTCTTGGACATCAACAGAGACTGAAATAGCCGTGCCCTGGCATGCAGATGAGCACACAGCGTGCAAAATAGCTCCAGCAGTGTTGCAATTACCCCTGTGGGGCACAGACCTCTCCCTCCTTGCTTTGTCTCCTCTTGCAGTTACAAAATGGAGGCACCTGCCCCCATTCCTCGATGTATTCCCCATCCCTGCCTGCCCCTGACCCAGCTCAGTGGATCAATATCCTGAACTCCAATGAAAACCTGCTCAAGGAGAAGGAGCTCCTCATTGACAGGTGAGGCTTTGATGCTGGCACGTGGTTTAAAGGCTCCAGTGCATTTCCATTTGGAAAGTACCAAGGAAGGCTCATTTCTCAGAGTCTCTTTTGCCCAGTTGAACTTGTTTTGTTGAAAAGAACAATATAAGGAGCTTAGAGAACAACCTGAGCTCTTCACTCCTTGGAATTAGGATGATGATCCTGAAGGGCTCCAACAAATTAATTTTAGTTATGGTTTTCTATGTTTTATAAGGGATAAAGATTTCTGTTCACGTCATGATTATCTGGAATGTCAAAATAACTGCCTCTTTTGCTTAAGGACTTTCTGGAAGCTCTTTGAGACCTTTGTTTTAAATTTGGTTCTTGTGACTTTGGGCTGGCAAACAGCATTCCTCTTAGATAAAGCCAGTGGTCCCCAAGCTTTTTGAAAAAGTAAGTCCTAATGAAAAGTACCTTCAGCATTTGGGCTTTTTCTTCCTTATTTTGAGTCATCTGCTGTCTGTTCATTTCACTCCTAAGCTCCAGAGCCAAGCTGGATCCTCCAAAACATGCAAGGCTTGTGTGTTTTATCTGTAATCATTGTTGGGGGAAAGGTTTTGAAGGGAAGAAAATTTAACAACAGTTGTAAAAAAGCCAAAATGTTTGCCTTTCAGATGATTTCTCTGCAGGTGAGCTCTGAGTTGCAGTGTTCTCTTTCTGCTCTACTTGTCCCTGTGTGGAGCAGCCGTGTTGTGGTGGCACACACACACCGTTTGTGTCGTGCTGCTGCTCTCTATGTTTGAGAACAGTGAATTGCCTGTTCTCTTACAGACAAAGGCAGCACATCTCCCAGCTGGAGCAGAAGGTCCGGGAGAGCGAACTGCAGGTTCACAGTGCCCTGCTGGGCTGCCCAGCATCCTATGGAGATGTCTACATGCTGAGGATGCAGGTACAGCAGGTGTCAGTGAGAAACAGGCGTTGAATCCGATGGCCCTGCCTCTCGTGCTGAGGTGTTTGCTGAGCAGGACCGTGCAGAGTGGGATTATCCCTTGTGGGGAGCTACCATCACCTCTGTGCCCCCTGAGGTTTCCAGCCCTGAGGTCCTTTGGTTGGATTAAAGCTGGTGATGCACACACTGGCCAGGTGCTGTTTCAGAGTGTGAGAGATGGGCTGAGGGATGTTTGGGGATGAGGAGGGGTGAGGGGACAGCCCTGGGAGTGCCGACTACAGTTACATTTACTCCCTAATTCGGGGGCTGTCTCTGCCTGCAGGAGCTGCAGCGGGAGAACACCTTCCTGCGAGCACAGTTCACAGAGAAGACCGAGTCCCTCAGTAAGGAGAACATCGAGCTGGAGAGGAAACTGGCTGCTGCAGAGGTGGATGTGAAGCTGGTCCGGGAGTCGCTGAAGGAAACTGTGCAGAAACATGCAGAGGAGTTAAAGAAGCAGGAAGAAAGGGTATGATCTTATTGCTCTAGAGATGGGAAGGCGTTTTCTTTGTCAGTGTAGTGCTGAGGTGAAACTTTTCTGTGGCAGTCTGTGATTGCAGGTGTTTTCTCATCTTGTAGGCCGTGGTTATAAGCAAAAGCCTTTCCTCCTGCAGTTAGAAGCACTTCAGTACCTCCTTTTTTAACCAAAAAAAGCCTGTCTTTAGTTAAATGAGCAGAAATGAGTTAAGGTGATCTTGTATTGTGGTGCTGTGTGGTGTGCAAAAAGCTAAGTGAGTGGGCTTACAGAAGACTGAAGAATAGATAAGAAATTATATAAACTAAACTTGTCTCTCTCCCTGCAGGTAAAGGGAAGAGACAAACACATCAATAACCTTAAAAAGAAATGCCAGAAGGAATCTGAACAAAACAGAGAGAGACAGCAGAGAATCGAGACCCTGGAACGATACCTGGCTGATCTTCC
Source organism: Aleadryas rufinucha (assembly GCA_013397815.1). NCBI lineage: Eukaryota > Metazoa > Chordata > Aves > Passeriformes > Aleadryas > Aleadryas rufinucha. The sequence goes on from VZTH01018859.1 coordinate 12,985, forward strand.
AACCCTTGAGGACCACCAGAAACAGAGTCAGAAGGTAAAACTTCCTCTGAGTTGCAGTGGTGGCTCTTCACATACCTGCTCAGGTGACTTCTACAGTTACATTTACTCCCTTTTGTTGCAGCTGAAGGAATCTGAACTGAAGACTACTGCCCTGCAGGAAACGGTGCTGACACTGGAAACGGAGCTTGGAGATGTCCAGGCTGCTTTCAGGGAGCAAGAGCTGCAGCTGGAAACCCAAAAACACAAGGAGATGGAGCTTCTGTCCACTGTGCGCAGGTAGGAATCAGGAGTGAGCTTCGTGTTGGCACTGCAGGAACTGCTGCACAACAAAGGTGAGGCACAGCCCTGGCAGTTTGTGGGCTGGGATGCAAACAGGGCAGCACTGACATCTGATATGAAATTAATTGCACTCCTCCTGTTGTTTTCCTCCTTAAAGTAAGGGAGACGCCGTAAATAAAGCTGGTTTTTACCCATGGTGTTCTAATTGCAGCTTGCAGGACAAGTTGCAGCAGAGAGGACCCCCTGGCCAGGATGGGGAGAGGCAGAAAATGGAACATGACTCTCTGAAGAAGGAGTGTGACTGCCTCAGGAAGGTATGGGGCTGTCCCAGTCGGGAATCACACATTTTTCCTTCCGCTGAGTCACACCAGGCACTCAGATGAAAACAGGGACTTTTACAGACACAGCTGCACTGAAGCAGCAGTTCCTGGAATTCCAGACTGCAGGGCTCTAAAAGCTGTTCTTGACGTGATAACCACACACTTCTCCAGTAATGCTGGGGAGAAGTTGCAGAATGCAGAAGAGGGGAGAGGAAAACCACAAGAATACAGTATTTCTGGTCTGGTTTTAGCTGATAAATCTAATGGTGCCTTTTAGCCAAGTCCACTCCTAAGAGCATCTGTGATTAGAGCAGTACATGGACAGGAAAGAGAAGGAGAGGGGATGCTGTCCTACTGAAGGAGAATTCCTGGTGGTGTTACTGGATCTGTGTGGCCAGTTCTGATGCCTCTGCTTCTGATTCCAGATCGTGGACAAAAAGCAGAAGAAGATGGAGCAGTTATCCGTGCAAGTCAAGGTGAGAGGTGATGGGGAGGGACCCAGGATTTGAGAATATGCTGTGAAATGAGTTAGACTTAAGGTATTCCCATGGTCTGTTCCAGAACCTGGAAGAACAGGTGGCCCAGGAAGAGGGGACAAGCCAAGCTCTGAAAGAAGAGGCGATGAGAAGGGAAAACGCTCTGCAGCAGCTCAGGGCTGCCGTGAAAGAGGTCAGGGGGTGTTTGGAGTGCCTGAGCAGCACTGAACGAACAGTGGATTGTCTTTTAAAGGCCCTGAATTTAGTCAGCAGCACAATCTCTCCTGCTGGTCAGTTGTTCTATAAGGGCTGTGAAAGGAGCTGTGCCCTGCTGGAGAGCAGGAGAAAGCAGGCTGTGCCTCGGGAACTTCACGGGGATGGGATGGGATGGAGGAGGCCGAGCTTGCCAGCTGGGGGCAGCAGAACTGGAGTCCAAGCACAGCCTTGGCTGAAGGGCCAGGCAGAGCCCAAGCACAGGGGCAGCCCTCGAGGTGAGGGATGGCCAATGCTGGGGTCACAACCTCCTGGAAGCTTCTGTTGCACAGGGACAGTGCAGTTTCACGGGGCACTTCCCGTTCGATCCAGTCCCAATGTGGGGGTGACATTCGCTCCTCTGGCCCCGGCCTGGAGGGCTGGATGCCAACAGCTCCTGCCCTCAGCGCTGCCATCACAGAGCAGTGGCACTGTGTGGCAGTGGTGCCCACTGACGTGCCGTGTCCGTGTGTCCAGCTGTCCGTGCAGAACCAGGAGCTGATCGAGAAGAACCTGACGCTGCAGGAGCGGCTCCGGCAGGCGCAGCTGACGGCCCAGCCCCTGCCTGCTGACACAGCCCGCCTGGCCCAGGAGCTGCACGGGGAGCTGGCCAGCTGCCTGCAGGATTTGCAGTCTGTCTACAGCATTGTCACCCAGAGGGCTCAGGGCAAGGACCCCAACCTCTCTCTGCTCCTGGGCATTCACTGTGAGTACAGAGCGACGGCAGGACAAACCCCTCCGTTCCTGTGCTGTGGCAGAATTAAATAACTCACACAGAGCATGGAAAGTTCTGCTCTCTCTGGGCTTCTGAACTCTCTTTCAGTGGTTGGCTTGCTTCAAAGGTGCATGTTGTAATAACTGAATGTTAAGCAGAACCTCTTTTGCAAATGTGAGTTGGTTTTTCTGGCTGACTTGCAAATGTGTGTGATCCTTGGTGAGAACTGCATGTGAGGAAACTCCCTTCTCTGACCCCACAGCTGTGCAGTACCCTGTGAAGGAGAAGGATGACCTGCTGAGCCCTGATGGACTGGCCAAGAAACTGGTGGAGGTAAAACAGCTTCACAAAGAGGTGGAGGACTTGAGGACTGCGATATCTGACAGATATGCTCAGGACATGGGAGACAACTGCATCACCCAGTAAAGAACACTCCCAAAGTAAGACAGGAAATGAAGACTTGAACCTCTCAGGAGTCTTGTACTCCTACAACCCTAAACCTATTCAGCACTTTACCATCCCTCTGCTCGGGTACAGGACGTGTGACTTATCTGATCTGTGAGGAATCAGGGGGTTTGTTGCCAGAAGTGTTCAGTTGCTGACTGGCTAACTGGGATAATTCAGGGCTTCGGTGTCAGGCTTTGCAGTAGCTTTGATCTTGTGGAATGTGTTTTATGCTGTGTTTGCTGGAGCTGGTGTGGTCTCTGATGCTGGGAGATGAATTCTGACTTGCCTTCCAGGCATGTCGAATGCTGAACATGCAAACGTGACAGTTAAAATCATGGCTAAAAGGAAATGTACGCCCTGGTCTTGCTGATAAACCTCCCTGTGCAGGTCCTGTAGGACCAGAGGGTTATCAGAGTGTTTGTGGGATATCTGGATTCCATGGGCAGGCAGCTGTGCCAGGTACACTGCTGGCATTTACATCGAGGTGCTGCTGCCTGGGATTGATGGAGCAGGACCTGCTCTCCTCAGGTAAATGCAATCAGTGTCTTTCAGTAGCCAGCGTGAGTTGAGGAATAAAGCAACACTAAAAGACTCTGGAAACTCTCCCCCTGGGCACTGTTACCCCAGAAGCCTTAAGCCTTTTGTCCCCCTGAAATAGCACTGGGAGTGGGGTGTGATTCAGACTGCAGAGGAGGTGGATTGATGCTGAAGTGCCTTAATGAGCTGGAAGAACCCTCTGCCCCCACACTGCTCTGTGCCTAATGCATCCACTGGCAGGTGGGGAGCTGCTCTTCCTTCTCACAGCCTTTTAGAGCCATCACAAACAATCCTGGGGAGCCCCAAGTGTCTGTGGCCCCTGCCAGAGCCTCCAAGAGCCTCTGTGCCCCCGGGGACACACCTCTGCTTTACTGGGAGAAAGCCATACTGGTCCTAATGTGAAGGGGGTGGCACAGGGAGCTCTTCCTGCAAGGCAGTGGCCACTTGGGCTTTGTCACAGCCCTGTCCCTCCTTCCCTGCTCCTCTGCAAGTCATGGGATTTCTAAATAAATCATTGTGGGATCAGTTTCACTGTACCACAACCCTCCTTAACCCCAGTGGCAGCTTTACAGTACCGAGTCCGACGGTGGAACTTTGGTTTTCAGCTGGAGTTAAGAGCAAGAGTTATGACAGGGAAGAATCCTGCTGGCACTTGTGTTGTTTGGCTGCTCTTGTTTCCCACTGGGGCTGCAAGCCCTGGCTTTGGCAGAAATGCTTTTGTTATTCCTTTGTGTTAAAATTGAAGACCAAATCTGTTTTGTTCTCGGTGTTTGGCCACCGTGGGTGTGATGGTGGCAAGGAACTGGTTGGTTTGTCCGGCACGGGGAGCACGCAGCAGTGTGTGCCTGGCAGTGTCTGTCTGTCTGTCCTGCTCTCCCTGGCTGTTGTGTTCCTGGCTGTGTCTGTCCCCAGGCTGCTGGTGCCGTGTACTGAGCAAAACACATTTCCAGGGCTGTTTTTGAAGCTGCTTGTCCTGACTGCCCGGAGCTCTGCTGGCTCCTGCAGCTTCTTAGGGGGGTTGGGCACCATCTCCTTCTCTCCTTTGCTTTGGGGGTGCAAGATCTCGTTCCCGGGTGCTGTGAGGGGACAGGTGTGCCCTCTGCCCCTGCAGAGGTGATTCTGAGATGAGATTATTGTGGCTGAAACCACCTCAGCTGCTGCCTGGCCGTGTCCCTGGGCTCGGTGTCTCTGTACCAGCCTCTGTCTCACCGTATCTTGTTTGTATCGAGTACTTGCGGTATCAAATAAAGCTGCTCTGACCCACTCGTGCGACGCCGTCCTGGGTGGGGAGGGAGGAGCTCCGGGGCCGGTGGCTGCCCGGTGCCCGGTGAGAGCGCTGCCGGTGCCGGTGGCTGCCCGGTGGGAGCGGTGCCGGTGGCTCCCCGGTGCCCAGTGGGAGCAGTGCCGGTGCCGGTGACTCCCCGGTGGGAGCGGTGCCAGTGGCTCCCCGGTGCCCGGTGGGAGCAGTGCCGGTGCCGGTGACTCCCCGGTGCTGTCGGGGCGGTGTCCCGGGGCCGGCCCCGCCGCAGAGGCCGCATGCCCGGGCCCGCCGGCCCCATTGGCCCCCGCAGTCACATGCCGGGCGCGGCGGGGCTCCCGCTCCTCCCTCCATCCCTCCGTCCCTCCCTCCCGCCGAGCCTCCTCTCCCTCCCTCCGTCCCTCCCTCCGCCGGGCTGAGCGCTGGGAGCGGCCGCGATCGCACCATGAGCACCCTCAAGGTCTACAGCACCTCGGTGACCGGCTCCCGGGAGGTGAGCGGCGGCGGGGCCCGGGCGGCGGCGGGCAGGGCTGGGGGCGCACCGGGGCCCCTCTTCCCGGGGGTGGGCGTCTCTCTTCCGTGCAGCATCAAAAACCCCCCCGCCCTATCCTCGGTGTCCCCTCCCCTGCTCGCGCTGTACCGTCCCCATCTTCCCCCGAACGCACCCCTCCGTGCAGGCGGGGTCCGCACCGCGGGCACCGTGCTGAGCGTGGCTGGCACGCTGGGCGTGTGCCCACCCTTCGGGCTCCTCTCCATCTCCCCGTAACCCGCCTTTCCCACCCGGGTTCCAGATCAAATCCCAACAGAGCGAAGTAACCCGAATCCTTGATGGGAAGAACATCAAGTACGAGCTGGTGGATATCTCCCAGGACAACGCTCTCCGGGAGGAGATGAGGGCGAAGGCGGGCAACCCCAAAGCCATCCCACCCCAGATCGTCAACGGAGACCAGTACTGCGGGGTGAGGCTCGTGCTCCACGCCGGGGTTGGCACCCAGGGGTTGGGTGGTGGGTGATGTCCTGTCCCTTGGGTTTCCTCAAATGCTCAAGATGCCTTGTAAGTTATTTCTCGTGAGGTGCAGGGACCAGGTGCTGCCAGGGTCCACGGCCGTTTGGCTTGGGAGAAAGGGGACCCGGGCAGGGGGCTTTGGGTGGCAGTGGGGCCGTGCCCACTTTGCCCTGTCACCCTTGGCACAACCAGCTGGTGCCAGCGCTGTGAACCAGCGGGGCTCAGGGACCCTCGTGCCTCGTGAGTGACCGTGTGGCATCTCCCTCTTTGATTACGAGCTCTTTGTGGAAGCGGTGGAGCAAAACACTCTGCAGGAGTTCCTGAAGTTGGCCTGAGCCCTGCTGACCCTCCCACCCTGGACTCTACCTGCATTCCTGAGCGCCCTCATCTCCGACCACCTTCACCTCCAGGTTGTCAGCGCTGTCCTGGCACCTCACCTGTATCCCAGCACAGGGGAAAAACCCATGACCAAAACTCCTCATTGCAGCTGCCTCCGACTCCCTCCTGCCTCTAACCCCGAATCATCTCAGAGGGATCCAAAGAAAGTGTGACGCTCGCTGCGCTTGGCCCGTGAGCAGAGCTGGGCCTGGCTCACGGCAGCTTCCAGTGCCTCTGTAAACAGCAAAGCCTCCGGGGCTGTGTGAGGTGTGCCCGGCCCTCAGCCCCCTCCTCTGCCTGGGAGGGAAGGGCTTAGGGCTGCACGGTACTTCCCACTTCTCCCAGTTGCTGTTAAAATTGTAAATTCTGCTGCCTCACTTCCTTTTTTTTCCCCCTTTTTCCCCCCCTCTTCATCTCAACCGCAGAGATTATGGCAACTAAGTAAAGGGGTTTTTTTGTTTGTCTTAATTTAATGCAAAAATACTGCACAGAATTGGGGGTCTGAGGGCCCACCACGGTGGAGCTGGGGGCTGAGGCTGCCTGGGGGATGGATGGGGCTGGAAATGGGATCTGTGCTGCTCCAGCCACCCTCCGCCCTGACCAGGGCTCCCTTGTGAGCATTAATGGCTCAGGGCTGCCCCAGAACAGCTGATGCTCCAGCTGTCCAATCTTTCCTCTTTGAGTTGGCTTTTTTGCAATCCTGGACCAAGTGCATTTTGTTTTCCTGCCAAAAAGCAAGTTTATAACCAGTGTTGTCTTCCGAGATGCTATTAAATGTTACTGTACCTTTCACGTCGCTACTCTTGCATTTCTTTTAAATTCGCTTTTATTTTGGCTACAGGTTAAACATCACCCTGCCTAAGGATTGTGAGTCATTTCCAGCTGACAGAAGCTGAGTGGGGGTTGTACGTGCTGCTGCAGCCTGACACAAAGATCTTAACACCTTAGATTGCTGCTGCTAATCAAAGGCTCTCAGGACGTGTCTGAATGTCCTACGGCGCAGTAGTGACAGGTACCAGAGCATTCCTCTCCTCTGCGTGGTGACAGTGGCAGCCTGGGGCAGGGACAGCCCCAGCCAGATGTGGGAGTGAAAAACAAACCCCTGGCACAAGGATGGCCTAGCCCAGGGTACAGAGGGGCAGGGGAAACAGCTGCTCCTGAATCTGCTACAGGTGGAAAAAAGGAGGAAGCTGAGGGAGAGCTGTGTGGGTTGAGTCACTGCTCAGGAGGAGCAGCTGCTTTGCTTCCTGTGTTTTTGAGTTGTGCAGCTCTGGTCAGAGGGGTCTGGCAAAGAGCTCTGGGCACCCTGAGCTTCCACAGCAACTGCGCCTTTGAAATCTAAAGGAAATGGAAGTTGCAGCTGAAATGAAGGGTTTTATTGGGAGCCTTTAATGAGGGCTGGGTCTCTGCAAAGAGGGAACCTGCCAGAAGGCCCTGCCTCGCATGAGTGGGAGTGTTGTCAGCTGGGAGTCAAGTGAGAGCTTGTCACAGCTGGAATGGGAAGAATGTGCTGGGGAAAGGGAAAGGGAAAAGTGCAGCCCCGGCCCACGGGAGAGGGAGGAAGATGCTTTATTCAGGGTTCGGCAGAGCCGCCGCGGAGGGATTACGCTCTTCTCCAGTGACACGGTGTCCTGTTGCAGCATCCAGCGCCGGCAGCGGGAGGGAGGAGGGCGAGTACCTCCAGGCAGGCTGGAGCCTGGGCCCCGCTGCAGCTGGGGGCTGTCCAAGGGAAGGAGCCGTGCACGTACAGGAAGCCCAGTAGCAGCAGGATCTCCCGGCTGAGTCGAGTCTGGCTCAGCCCCAGCACTGCAATGGCTCACGGCCTTCAGGTTGAGCTTCAGCAGAGAACTGAGCCTGTTTGTCCCCTGGTGTCAGTGCAGGTGCAATCTGTAGGGAGCAGCTGTGTGTGGAAAGCAAACTGCCCCTGGCTGTGTGTCCGTCCTGCTGCTGCAGGGTCCCTGAGCCCAGCTAAGCAACTGCCCAGTGCCAGGGTGAGGCTGGCAGGCTCCCCTGGGCAGGGGTCAGCCCTGTGTAACCCTCACAGAGATGAGGAGCCAGGCCTGGAGCCCAGGTGAGAGCTGGTGGAAGCGTCCCTGTGTTGGGACCCCCCTGTCTCGGGGAACAGCAGCCACTGTGAGGCAGAGCAGGACTGGGCCTGGCCCCTCTGCCAAAGGGAGCGGCCACATGGCTGCTCTGAGCTCTTCTCCATCCCAGGTAATGGCACAGTGAAACTGAATCTGGAAAGGAAACCTCTTCCTTCTTCCCAGCCAGGGCAGGTTGGGTGGTGGTGAGAGGCAGCTCCCTCCCTGTGCAGAGCTTGGGCTGGAGCAGCCTGTCCAGCTCTGCAGCCCCATCCCCTCCTGCTGGGAGGGGTCTCTCCTCCTCAGCAGCAGGGAGGCACTGGGGACCAGCCCACACTCCTGCAGGCTCCTGGAGTTGTCCATGTACACCCTCTGGGGAAAGGTGCTCATGATCTCATACGAGTCCGAGTTTCCACCCCTAGGAAAGAACAGCACAATCTTTTCCTACTCACAGGATCCCCCAAGGTTTTGCTGGGATGCTTTGACTGATCCAGCTGTGGTTATGCAAGAGCAGAGAGAAAAGGGCTTCCAGCCCAAAGTGCAGCCAGCCAGGCATGGAGCAGCCTGTCCAGCTGCACTGGGAAGGAAGGAGGCTCGTGCATCCCACCGGCACTGAGCTCAGCCTGGGCTCACACCCAGGCCAGGGCCATGGCCTGCAGCAGGAGTGGGAAGAGGGGAGAGCAAAGGGGGACCTCAGCCATGTGGAACTGTCCCCAGCACGCTGAGTGAGCCCTTGGGCAGCATCAAATGCGTTGGGACAGAGCTGGCTGAGCCAAGCAAAGGCTGCAGCTCAGCTTCCAGCACCTTGGGAATGGTGGCACAAATTGGGTGAGTGCTGGAAGGAGGCAAAGGCAGCCATGGGCCTGGGTCTGATGGCAAATTTGGGAGGACAGAAGTTGTTTATCTCTGCTGCTGTGTGGCAAAGGTGGGTATGAAATGCTCTGAGCTGCTCAGGACTCTGGCACTGCTGCCTGGAGAGAGTCAGGTGGGCAGAGGGCTGGGGCTGTGACCCAGCTCAGGCCGATGTTTGAAGCTCCAGGACCTCAAGAACCCTTTCCTGAGGCCCTACAGAGCCAGACAAGGAGGGGAGGGAGTCCTGGGCTACCTGATGTGGGCGAGGTGCTGGCGCAGGTCCCCGATGGTGTCTGTGAGCAGCATCTTCACCTCGTACGTCTGCTCCCCGCTCTCGGATCTGATGCGCAGAGTGCAGAAATCAGGGCCGGGAGCTTCAGCCTCCTCAGCTGCCTTCACCCTGGGGATCAGAAAACTCTGTCAGCCCAGGAGCGAGCTCCACTCAACGGGCAGAGCCTCCATGGCCAGCACAGGAGAGAGGAGTTTCGTGTTTGGGAACGTCCTTGAGGTGAACGAGGCCCCGTCTGACCGTGGGCAGCCAACCCACTGCCCAAGCTGCTGCTTTGCTTCCCCAGCCTGAAGGTGCCTTGAAGAGGCTTCTGGACCTTTTTTAGCTTTCTCATTTCAAACCAGGGCTGTCTGGTAAGTACTTCGCCCTACTTCTTTGATTAAAAATAATCTGCTTGGGGTTTTTTTTCATCAGCTATTTGGGTCTTGGCTTGCCAGCAGACTGAGTGGAAAAGTGAGACCTCCCACCTGGGCATCAGTTTCCTGGAGAGATTCTCCCATTTAATATGACTGCAAAAAGCTCCTTCAGTGGCTTCAAACTCTTGGGCCTTGGCTTGCAGTCGGGAAAGCTTTCACATAAATAAGTGACATTTCTGAACAACAGAAGCTTTTTGTTAGAGATGTAAAATATGGCATGTTTGCCATGAAAAATCCAGTGGTTTTCCCAAAAGACCAAACTTGGCCTTTTTTCTAACTGTTTCTAAGGTCTGAAAGGAGAAAGTCCTTTTATTTCCTCAGCTGAACCCCCTGAACTAAACCTGCAGTGATGAAATAGGAGGAAGAGGAGATCCTGACAGGGCAGGGGTGGGGGGCTGTACCTGTACCTCTCCAGGGCAGCCAGCCCAGGCGTTTCCACCAGGACTTCTTTGCTGCTCTGCTGCCCATCAGAGCCCTGCAAGCAAAGCAGGTGAGTGTCAGCACTGCCTGGGCTGCAGGGAGAGCAGCCAGCACTGGCACAGCCCCGAGGCAGGTGCCAAGTGCCCCGTGTGCTCTGGTGCAGCCTCTCTGGGAGCTGGGAGAGGCCCAAGGATGGGGGTGCTGGTGCTGTGCAGGGAGCTGAGTCCAGGGAATCGCCCCTGGTCTCCTCCTGGGGGGGTCTGGGGAGCCCACTCGTACCTGGGGGGCTGCTCCGGCCATGCCTCGGGCACTGCCCGCTCTCCCTCTGCGCTTCAGGGCCTTGGAAAGCTCCTTGGGAAACTGCTCCAGGGAGGCTTTGGGACCTGCCAGGGCAGAGGGGAGATATGTCCGTGTGTGACCTTGGTGACAAACATTTTGCCCCCAGAAGAGGCTGATTTGGTGAGAGGAGAGAGCGCAGCAGCCGACAGGGAGAGCTCTCGGCACCCCAGCGAGGCCGAGAGCGGCTCTCGGCTTCCTCCCTTGAAGCTGTCCCACTTTCTGCCCCACTAAATGTTTGATTGTCAACATCAACATCTGAGAACAGAGCAGCCTGTGCAGTGCACAGCTGGGATGCACAGCAGGCAGGGAGCTCTGCTGTGAAAAACTGGGGCTAACACCACTTTTCCAGACTTGGACATTTTTCACCTTGTCAGGGTGTATTTGTGGGGTGTCCATTCCTTTTTGCTAGGACAAGTATTTTTTTTTTGCTGCTTGGATAAAGGGAGTATTTAGCTTTAGTCACCTTGAGGTGACTGAGCACAGTTGTATGTCACCAGGCAGCTGTTTCTCATGGGTGATACATGGGGTGGGTTATTTAGTGATGCACCCACAAACCCACTGATTCCCTCTGACTGTTTGACTTCCCAGCCCTGGCAGGTATCGCTTACACAGACTGCGAGTGCCTGGCAGCAAAATGAGGAATCTGTGGCCTTTGATGTGCCATATTCTTTTGTGAAAGTCTGAAGAGAAACTGTCCCATTTTCAGTACAGTTACGGTTGATTTGGTTGAAGGTATCTACATTTTTGGAATGAGTTTGTAGGAGAAAGGAGCGGTGCTTGCAAGCAACTCTTCCCCCAGGCCTGCAGGGCTCCCTCAGCATCCTTTGATGTGGTGAAGGTGGAAGGAGCTTGGCCCTTCAGAAAGGCACAGGGCAGATGGTTTTGGAAACCTGCTGAATTTCTATTCTTTTATTACTTGCCATGTCTCATCCTTTAGGAGGATTAGGGCTGAGAGGGCCCTGTGTGTGTGCTGCTGGCTCCCAGCTCCTGAGGCAACACCAGGCCCTGACCCAGAAGTGTTGCTTTCCTTGCTGAGACCCTCACATTCCCCTCCTACCACCTGCACTGCCCTGGTGAGGTTCAAGAATCCTCCTCCTCAAGAGTGAGCTGCATTTTTGAGGCGGGTTTGGGATTTTTACCTGGGATCTCGGAGGTTTCCTGCACTTTGCTGGATTCTGAAGTACCAACCATCTGGCCAAGGCCAGGAAAACTCCCTGGAAGGTTCTGCTTCTGAAACACCACGTCCCTCCTGTCAGTGACCTGTAAGCAAATCTGACTGTTGCACAAGCTCCTCTTGCTGCATCAGAGCCCAGTAAACCACAGCAGTGACAACCAGCAGTTTTAAATCCCAAACGAAACCAATGATGCACAGGTTATAGGGAACCTCAGTCCCCAGAGCCTTGCACAATCCCCCTTCCATGTGACTTTCTAACTTCCACAGCTCCCAGCTCGCTCCAGCTGGCCTGACCTTGTCCTCTTCATGGAGATGTGCCCTGGTTTCTTCGTGGCAGAGGAAAGGTCCAGCCTCTGGCTGTGCCTGCTGACGTTTCAGGAGTGCTCCAGGACCTAGATTTGAGTCCTCTGAGGCTCCCTGCCTGCAAATGTGGCTTTGGCTCTTTGCCATTTCTGAGAAATCAAAAACTGGGGCCCAAGAGAGCCTCAGGTGGCCAAATCCACTTAAACTGTGGCAAAAAAATTTCTTATGACACCCTCTTTGAAAGGTACTTGTTCAATCTCAGTAAAAGCTTTTCCAGGGGAACTATTTGAGAACTTTCCTCCCCTCCTTTTCATGACACAGCTCTTAACTTCCTGCATGTGCTGCTTCTCTTACAGAGCCTGCTGTGCTCTTAGGAGCCTTGTTCCAAGCCAGGTTCGCTGAGGCACAGAAACCTTTGAACCTTGATGCTGAAACGCTTCCTGTAACGGCTGCTGCAGGTGCCCTCCCCGCGTCCCTTCTCCCCAGGCACACCTGCACAGCACCACAAACCTCACCCTCCATTCGTGTGGGGAGCATCCAGCAGAGCGAGGAGAGAAAACCCGAGCTGTCTTGGGAAGCAAGGGAGTGATTCCTGCCCAAAATCTGGGTGTGGTGCTCACCTGCAAGGGGACGCCGTCGGGGTAGCGGGGCTGCAGCTCTGAGGGGAAATAACCGTCCATGATGTCCTGCAGGCATTGCTGAAACAACAGGAGAGCTCGTGGTCACACACCTCAGCCTTTCTGTTTAGCTCAGGACTGATCTTTCTGCCGGGCTGCTCCCGTTTGTGGTGCTGTGGCCCTGCAGAAATGTCTGCAGCAAAGACACAGAATGCCCATCTCTATAAATTACAGCACACGGACACACAAGGCTTTGAAGGCGCTGTGGGGATGGAGGTGTGGAGCTGGGCTCCTCTGTAGGACTGAGGTGAGCTCAGAAGCCCCATCCCCTTTCCTGGGGCTTAGTGAGTGCTGGCAGGATGACTGTGATTCCCCTTTCCGTACCTGTGTGGCTGGGTGCTGGTAGGGCCGGAAGGCTCCGTTGCCCACGACGATCCCATTTTGGTAGAGGGTGAGAGGGAGGGGCTGTGGCCGCCTCAGCCGAGCCCCCCGGGGCGTGTGCTCGATCTGAGAAATGCCCTCTCCCACCAGCGAGTTCAAATCCTTGATGTTCTCCAAGATTAAATCGAAATCAATCCGGTGTTTGCAAACAACGGCCTCGCCTGCGGCAGAGGGATCAGAGTTACGGGGGAAGGGGTGGAGGCCACCCGGATTTATCTGTATGAATTTGAGGTGTGTTTGAGCCCTGACATTTCTGGGCTGTTTGTGCTCTGCCCTTCACACGTTTGCAGAATGTGGGGTGGCACTGCCAGGTCCCCACGGGCGTGTGCCAAACCACAGGGGCAGGGCAGAGGATGTGGCGCTGGGGCTGCAAACTCGGAGCTCAGGAGCAGCTCCAGGGGCAGCTCCAGGGGCAGCTCCAGAGCAGCTCCAGGCCAGGCTCCTGGGCTGGTTCATCCTCTCTGCAGCCTTGTGCTGTCCCCGTGCCGTGCAGGATGAGGAACTGCACGAGTGGGATTAACCAGATGGGATCAATGGATCAGGGCACAGGTGCTGAAGAGGTGCCAGGGTAAACAGAGGCAGCTGCCTGCAGCAGGGCAGGGACTCTGCAAGGATGTTTGTCTGGGTGTTTGAGGGTGGCAGGGTGCAGCAGTAAAAGGGTTGTGATAGGGCAGAGCAATGAAGTCAGAAGAGGAAATGAGAGAAACAATCTAAGTTGAGTTAAAGCCCTTGGTTGTTCTGCTTTTTCATGAGCTGCTAAAGGACGATGTGGAAATACCCTCGAAGAGGGTCAGTGAGCTGAAACCAAAACTGTTCCTGCTGATCTCCCTCTGTCTCTCCCCTCCTGCTTCTAAGGGAAGGGGCATGGTGCTTAGGAAGCAGCACTGGCTCTACAGCCCAAGTAATTTTCTTTTTTTTCCTCTGTTACCACTTCCTAAGGAGCCACTGCCAATCCTGCTGGACCCCAGACAGCAGAGTCAGGTCTCAGTTAAAGCCCTCACGTGGTGGCTGGGAGGAAAGGCAAACAATACTCCCTGATGGAGCCAGGCTCTGTGGGTAAGTTACTCCAGCTCCTGTGTACACAAAACACCTGATTCCGTTTCCCACCCACTCTGTGTCAATGTCATTAGAGCAGCCAAGCCTCAAATGTGCAGGGTTTGTGCATTCTGCAGGAAAGAGCTGCTGTGAGGTCTCCTCCTGCAGGGCTGAGCCAGCAGGTTCTCTCCTCTTCCCCCAGATGGGTGTACAAAGTACAGGTCTATAAAACTAAACCCTCTGCTGAGCTCCTGTTGGATTGCTCCACATCTGTGTCCCTGAGATGGATTGATGTGAAGGTCTTGGCACAGGATCCCAAACTCTGAAGACCCAAATCCTGAGGTTTTGGTGCTTATCTACTCTCCCTTCCCTGAGCAGTGGGAGCTGGGGTAGCAGCTTCAGCCCAGAGTGCTGGTGCTTTACCCGGCTTCCAGAGGTTCCCTGCTGGCAGCTCCTCTTCATCCTCGAGTGATTCTGTATCTTCCAGCTGGCCCCGTGTCTCTCCAACCCAAACCAGCCCGTAGTCATTCAGGAACCGCTGGAAGAGGAGAGTCAGGTCAGTGCTGGTGAGCAGAGCTTCAGAAAACTGCACATGGGAGCCTGAGAGTGGCCAGTCGTGGCTGTGAGAGGCAGAGAGGGAGGTGGGAGAGGTTTGTGCTGGGGCTCCTTGGCCCTGGCAGACAGACAGACAGACAGACTCTGTGGCAGGGCAGTGATAGCAGCTCTATCAGTAGTTAGGAAAAGGGAGGGGGAAAGATTTGTAGTGACAGAGGAACCTCCCGAGGCTGCAGGAGCTGAGCATTTCCACAGCCCTGGAAATCAGAATGGAGCTTGCAGGAGGCACAGATGTCTGTGTGTCAAAAACCTCCTCCTGCCCTGCTGCTCACATCCAACCTGCTCCTTCTTTTCAGAGGTGTGAAGGGTTGTGATGCTCAAAGGGGCAGCCTGAAAAAGGCCAGACTGGGACTGCAGTGATCTCAAACTGAAGGAGCAGCTGGCTCAGGGCACGCAGAGCCGGTGCCTCACCTCCATCTCCCAGACCTGGCTCTGCAGCTGAAGGCACCTCATCTCCAGTTCTCCTGGGCTGGGTGAGTCAGGAGCATCTGGAAGACAAGACCTGATGTTTGTACACAGATCCTCAAAGAAGAGCTGTGCATCACCTGTGTCACAGGGGGCAGGGCCCCAGCAGCACCTGCCTGTGCTCAGCAAACTCAGACCCGTGGGACATGGGCTGAACGTGACAAATCACCCTGCAGTGGTTTGACAACAATGCTGACAGACCAAGAGATAGCTGTGAACAGCCCCGGGGAAGTTTGATGCTGTGGGCGCTGATGTGAGTGGTGCTGTTGGCGACCACACAGTGGAAATTGCTTGGCTCCCTCAGCCTCAAGGAGCCCAAAACGAGCAGGTGTCCACTAAAGCTGCCTCCTGAAATGCTGGCTGGATGGCAGCACCAGGAGGTACAAACCACACGTCTGTGGTTTGACAGACACATTTTGTTTTGTGCTCAGGAAATGGAGAACTCACCACAGCTCGCCACAGACAGGGCAGTTCAGCCAGTGCAGGAAACGTGTGTGGGCTCCTGCTGGGGCTGGGAAGCTGCAGGATTCCAGGGAAACGGACAGGGGAAAGGACCTTCAGTGACTCACTGGAAGCTGGGTTCAATTTAGAGTTGGGCTGGACCTGAAATCCTGTGGGTTTTTGGTTTCTCTCAGCTGTGAGGAGCTGCTTTCCTGCCCTGTTTGAACTCTGCAGTATTTACTGCTCTTCGCTTTTCTGACCGTCCTCGGGTGTCTGTGGTTGGCTTCACATTCATGGAAACTTAGAAACCCACAGAAAATAGGTCAGGAAATGATGTTTTTGTTTTTGCACCTCACCGGAGTAACAGACACGAGTCAAAGTGCAGATCTGATTTGGGAAATGGTCCCTGTGTGCAGCTCAGACCTCTCACCAAGGAGGCTCCTGGGTTTTGGAGCCAAGGACGGCTCAGAGAGGTCTCCAAGCCTGCTCTGTTGCCCTACCCAGAGCTCTGGAGCTCTCCCAGAGGTGCCAAAGGTCGAGCAATTTTTACCTTCTCCTTTCTGAAGAGTCTTTATCTCCTCCTCGAGTTCAGCAATCCTCCCGTCCTTCAGGGGCAGAGCAAAGAATGACCTGGGTCAGCTCCTGGGCCTCAGCACCTCCAGGCACAGTTTGCACAATTAGTCCTGGCTGGGGCAATTAATGAGGCTGGTGCAGGTCCCCTCACCCCACCCAGAGCCGGGCTGAAGGGTCAGAAGGGCTGAATCACCTCACAAATACCTTAATTAGACTCGAATGAGGGGTGGGGTAAGTGGAGAACTCCAGGAATAGGTGACCCATCTCCCCATCCTCCAGCTACACGAGATTCTCCTGCCCGGACCTGCAGGGAGGGGCTGATCCAGAAACGAAACCAGCATCTCTGCAGCCACTTCTTGAAAAAACAGAACCCAAACCGAACAAAAAAAGGTATTTATTCTGAGCTTTTAAAGGATATTTATTCTATTCAGTGATGCCGAGAGGGCTGCTCCAGGATGACCCTGCCGTGTGAGCAGCTGCTGTTTCAGAAAACAAAAGGGGGAATGCAAAAAAAACAAAAACCCCAAAAACGTTCTGAAGCCGAAGAGCTGCTGATCTTAGTGCCAGGGTGCTGGGAGTCACTGCTGCAAGAAGTCCCAGCAAGGACTGTCCCCTCTGCCACCCCAAGGCCTGATCCCACTGCTCTACTGCTCTGCAAAGGGCTCCTTTGGGTAATTAACAGCGGCCCACAGATGAACTTGTGAGCCCACACGAGGTCTGAGAGGTGGGACTGCTGTGGCAGGACCCAGAGCAGGCTCAGCAAGGAGCTGGCTTTTACCTTCAGCTGGATTTCTCGTGCTTGTTCCTCTATTTTTTGTTCCAACAGGGCGATTTTCTCCAGCAGAGAGGACGTGAGCTCCGTGTCAGGGCGAGCTGCACCTGCAGGCACAAACCCCTGTGAGCAGGACTGGGGTGCACAGGGGACCCCACACCACAACTCCTGCTCTGCCACAGCAGGGAGGACTTTTTGGGCAGAAACCCCTTGGCTCCTGGTGTCAGCAACTCGTTGGGTGTGTGAGAGGGGGGCCACAGGAACGGGTCTGGCCTGGGGTGTTCCTGAAGGACTGATGGCCCAGAACCCCAAATCACTACAGGACCTTACCCTCCATATTCTTTTCCAGTGTTGTCCCCTCGAGCAGGAGTGGAGGGTGCCCTGCAGGGATTCCTTGTCCTAGGAGGCAGCCTGGCATCTTCTGGGAAGGGAAGAAATCAGGTCAGTGTTTGGACAGAGGTTCTCCAAAAGCAGGTGGAGAAATATCGAGGTTGTGCTGAGGGGAGGAGAGGGCAGGGGAGAGCGGGTGGTCCCTCAATCCCATCAGTATTCCCAAATTTCTGAGCGTGTGTGGGCGCTCCCCAGCAGCCAGGAGCACGGGAAGGAACAATCCCAGCAGCTGGAGGAGTGAGCACGAAGTGGAACTTGCAGAAAGAGACCGTGACACTTGCACAGAGAGGCAGAAAGTGGTAAAATTGAGTTGTTTTAACCAAAAAAACCACAGTGCTCTGCGATTAACAGAAGCAGCAAACTCCACTGGCACCGAAATGGGAGGTTTTGCTCTGAAATCGAGTAGGTGGGATGTGACCTTAAAGGGAACTGTAAAAATAGCTGGTGTTGTAGGGCTGGCTGAGGATGTGGAAATGTCTTGTTACTCATCTGGTTTTGGACACTGGTAGGGGAGAGAGAGCTACATCTGTTGTGTAGAAGGGTAAGAACAGCCTTAGCGAAGGTAATGACCTGGGACAGCTCTGCCCTTTGAGGAAAAATAAGAGAGGATAATGAAATCAAGCACAACTTCGTGAGCTTTGGGCGCATTTGCTCGGTGGAATAATTTTCTAAATACAATTGAGAAAGCTGTCCAGAGAATCCCAAACCGTACATTTCTGTGATCAGCCCACCCTGGCAGTCCCTACACCCCCGTTTTCCGGGCAGAAGGGGCAGTTTGAGGGCAAAAAGGGGCTCAGAATACCGGGGATAACCCAGCGGGTGGTGAGGGGGGAGAGGGGCCTGGCAGGGTTGGCAGCTCTGGGGCACCCGGGGTGTGTTGGGGGGACCCTTTTGGGGGGATC
>VZTH01018861.1:0-30597 GCA_013397815.1 Aleadryas rufinucha
TCTAACACAGAAAATTTACATATGGATTTATATTACATCTGTTATATATCTAAACATTTATATATGAATATACAATATACATGTAATGCTGTCACATATGGACCATGAAGAGTTCAAAAATTAATTTGATTCTTGTGCCAAAATATTAACATATATCAGTGGATATTCAGATACAGCTTACACCTGAATCAAAACAATTAAAAGCACGAGGACTACAATTTACTTTATCTCAAATGTTAGAAATTACTGGATTTAGTCACCATGACAAACTCCCTCAGATGCTGAGGGAAAAAAAAAAAAAAATCAAAACTGCCTTAACTGCATTTTGCGTATTTCCCTTAAAATTAAACTATCAAGATCTTTGTCTTCCCTTCCTGCACAGCTTGCTGGGGGTTCTCTGCCAGAGACTGCCTTTTTCCCATAACTTACACCTCAAGCTGTTTTCATTACAAAGAACCACTTGACGAACATTTGTGTCATCTTTAATAAGCTACATGTCCTCTTATGACGCTGCTTGGGGTCTCCTACAGAGGCACAGCGTCCTGCCTGCAGAAATCCCTGGATGCAGTTCTGTATAGCTGGCTCTGCAGCACCCAAGTGAGAGGGGGAGGGGGGCATAGGCCAAGGCGAAGGAGGAGAGAGAGAGCACTTGTGTGGTTTCCAAGAGCTTATCATCTCCAGACGGTCCAGGGACAAGTGCTGAATATCTGAGGGTGACAGGGTCCTTTAAAGACTAGGGTTAGGGGTGGAGAATAAGGATATAACCAATGACAGACCAGAGTGTAGGAGTATTGAAGGGTGCACTAACAAATGGGGGTAACTCAGGGGAGGGAACCAGGGATACAAACCAATGGGGGATCGAGTAACTGGGAAATTTCCAGAACGAAGGGCGGAGAATGGGGCAGTATCAAGGGTGGAGCCTTACACGTCAGTGCCATCCTCCGATCCGCCTTCTGGGCTGTCTGAGGCGGGGAAATGCAGCCATTGGATAGCTGCCACCTGATGGGCACCTGAAGATCCCAGCCCATCCGAGGGCTGGGCGACCCCAACACTCTTAAACCTTCCCCGTAGCCCCAGCATTTAATCTTTCTTCCTACAACTTATTTTCTTCTTGTCAAAGAAGTAGTTTTATCCTATTAACTGTGGTTAGCTAACCAGAAAGGTAGATTAATCCTGGTAGATGAACACAAGAGAAGTGATGGAACTTATCAGTGAGAGCAAGGGAAAAGGAAAGTAGGACCAGCCCAGTTGCCAGCAGACAGATATTAGATCATCACCGTTAGGACAGGAACTGAGTCCTTGTCATTCACAGTTCTGTTACACAATATCTTTTCTACTGAATCTAGTATTTTACATCAGTATGAACACTAATAAACTTCTTTTATACATACCGTTAAATAGGATAAGAAAATAAACACAGCTCAGCATTAAAATCTCACATTAACCACTTTGGGTTGATAATGGATTTGACCAATTATTGTCAAAATCTTTTTTCTAAATATAATGTATGCACTCCTAGTGCATGTACATATTTTTGCATATGTGCATGTATATATATGTAGCATATAATTCAAACAATAGCATATACATATATTTAGTATAATACAAATATTTCCATATAATAATTAAAAATATTATTTTTTGCTATTAGTATGTTTACTTTCAGAATTTAAAAATTAATTTCCAAAACGAAACTTTGTGGATAATTTTCTCTTTTTTTCTGTAAATACATATCCATCAAAGTTTAGTGTGCATGTGTATGCAAATACATAAACATATTTTATTAATTGTTCAACACATGCAACTGCAATTTATAGACAGATGGAACCACTAAAAGAATTGCAAACTATATTTCTTTTAACCTACACCCATAGAGTATTTGTATTAATAATATTTTAGTGGGAGATAGAAAGAAAAGTTTGTTGGGTTTCTTCTGACTGACTGGGATGATTCACACTGGAGTTTGTTTTTGCAGATTTTCCCCGTAGCATTGGAGTAGTTTTGTGTGGCATCAACTTATGCAGTAAAAAGCTGAAATAAGCAGAATGATGACAAGTGGTGGACTTAAGAGTTAAACATGCATATGGCGTTTTTTTCTTCTTTTTTTCCTGTTTGTGTAGCACACAAATTGGTCAGAGGAGTAAAGAAAATTTCCCTTTACCTGTTATTGTAGAAATTCCGCATGTATGTATGTGTACATACTGAGAGGAATAACAATTGTGATAATAAATATTCTCCACACTGGTATTATATTTGATGTTGCACATAGTAGAAAGCAAAAATTTCTGTTTTAAGACACAAGAACTAGAGAACAAGAAAGCACCAAATGCACTTGTATACTTACAAGGGAAGGACTAGAGGGGAAAGTATTTCAATAGCTGTTTTTCTCTTTTAAAGCAAATCTTGGTTTATTTTTAAGAGAACTCCTCCCTCCCCCAGCTGAGACCACTGCAGGGTGTCTCTTACTAGAGCCTGCTACTCCCGGGTTGCAGATCAACATTTATCTTTTGCACACAGACATCAAAGGTTCTTCAAATGCAGGCAGTAGGTAAAGAGGGGAAAAGGTAAAATAGCTGCCAACTCAGGACATGTTTTTTGAGGAGAAAAAGCCAGGCAGTGCAAGGAGAGTGTACAGGTATGAGAGTCAACAAACCAGAATAAAGTACACGAAACAGGCCTGAGTGTCTGCAGTTATTTTTTGCTTACACTGGAGTAGCAACATCACAAAAATACACTGCTGAGCTGGGACTCAGCTGGTCAATCTGGTTCCGGGAAATTTACCTTTCCAGCTCCGGAGGAATGAGGTTTTAACTCTAAGCTGTTTGCCATGCAGTGATTTGGACTGTTCAGTCTCTTTCTCTCTTGAAAGATTTAATACAGTTCTTTTCAGTGGCCCTCAGCTCCAAAAGAAAATAAAAGGTTTTCCTCACCCACTTTTTCATGCTTATATATATCTGTTAGTTTTACTCCTAAGAACAAATCTGCCTAACTAGTGAGAGGTGGACAGAGCTCCATTGTGTGAAGACACTGAGGGAAAACTGCAGGCAAACTAAGATCTTTGACTTATTACCAGCAAATATTACTTAATAAGTACAATAACAGTTTGCTGTTCAAAACATTCAACAGTCTCTTCAACTTTTTTTTTTTACATACTTCCAGGTTATTCTTTTCAATTTAGGGATTAAAAATATCAAATTATGTAAAAAAATTTATTTAAAGACTTTCAAAGAAACCTTCCTTCTTTCTTATGTTCTGACTCGCTAGTCCCATGCTTTTTTCTTTTCAGTCAAACAGAAAGAATAGGCAATGGAAGAAAATGGAAGAAAAGAGAAGAAGAAAAGTGAAAAAGAGTAATTGGATTTTCCTGCATGAACATATCAATAAAACCACAGAAAAATGTAAGGAAATTATTTAAAATTCCATAACTTCAACTGAAAATAAATTAGCACATTCCAGTTACTTGTAGATTCCTTATGCATGAAATAAATGTTTGTTGCTTGATCGAATGTTAGTCTCAAAGATTCTTCTGCTTTTCCAAAGACTATTTGATTAGAATTTTATCTTGCTGGACAAAATGGCACTTTTATAGAACAAGCATGTTCTAAATCTAGACAAAGTCTAATATTCAGTTTTATAACAGAAAGATATTGTCTATCCTTCACTGATAGTGATGTCTCCATTGCATTGGTGTTCTTTAAAAAGCTAGAGTCTTAGTGATTGCTTGATGTTATTTCCAGCTTTTCTGAAGGACCCTAACCCCATACTCATACTAAAAGCACAGAAAGAGGAGTAAATATAGATGTTAATGTTACACAATAAAAAGAGTTATTTGTTGGAACTGAAATGAGTACTACACTATGTAATATTTGAGGAGGATATTTATATAAAAATTTATATTACAATAACAAAGTGTTCTAGAGGTTGCAGAAGTAAATTACTTGACTATCAAGAGTAAGAGAACTCAAAGGAAGCCTTGAATCCTTTAAAATTGATTTTTACCTCAATTAACTCTAATAGGATCAGTGTTTTCCTCTGTCTCTTTAAAAACTATTGCTCCCCATTCTCCTGCCCAACACACATACTCAGGTGGTATTGATGCTTTATAAGATGTTTTATGTATTTCTGCACAGACTAAAAGGATAGATGACAAAATATTCCTGCTGTTTTCTTCTTGATAGGTCTTTTTTTCCCCCAAAAAGTCCTGTTTTATGCATAGACTTGATAAGAGATGGTTGTTTGCCCTTAGCTACCAATAAAGGATGTTGCAGACACCAGCTAAGGGATTCAAATGGCAAGCAGAACTTGTATTAATACAATTGTATTGTATACAGAATTAGCCATGTGCCAGTGTCCAGTGTCTATATAATTCCAGCATAGCTGTAGCGGGGTTGGAGATTCTTTTTCAGAGGTTCACTGATTCTTCCTGTGATGTTAGCTCCTGCCTCACCAACACTCCTGAAAATGTTCATGGATGCCCATCAGCTTTTAATGATGTATCAGTGGCCTGCAAACATTTTTTCCATATGATTCTCTCCTGAAATCTGGAGTTTAACCGTCATACAGCAATAGATACATAAGATGCTGTTGCATTTTATGTTATTAAAAATGTGTATGCATTCTGTCTGTCTAGGACCTCCCCCAAGGATGCTTAAATGTGATTTTAGTCCAGTTTTACTTTCCTATGAAATTCCTTCTTGTTTCATTAAAATGTCAAGGAGTGGGATAATCACATCTACTTTATCCATGGGTAGCAGTGTGTCTTCTGGTGGTCCTAGCTCATAAGGCATATTTTTCTACATCCTGTTGTCCATTCCCTCAGAATTTTCACTTTTACAAAAGAACAAGGAAGGAGTGATGATGTTTATGGACAGTCATTCTCTAACCTTATACAAGCAGCCGATGGCTAGCAACCATATATTTAAATTCCTGAAGGAGGCTTGGTTTGCTTTTTTTTCTTCCCCTTTCTCCCAGTTTTCCTTAAAAGAAAAACAAAGCCTTGCTTGCAGACTGCACATCCAAGAACATGAAATAAGGCACATAACTCTAAGGATTCTGGACCTTCACTCAATCTTGAAAAAGTGGAACATAATGAGATCATAGTGCTCATTGTGCTTGGGTTGGGCTTGAAAGCCAGGAACAGTCTTCATACTTTAAAAGTACTTTTGTGCTCTATTGATATTATACAACCAATAAATAGTTTTCACTTGAGCTACAAAATAAATTTCCTCTCACCAGTGTGGAATCCTTAGCTGTTCCTCTTTATATATTTTATATTTTAGGCTGTGTAGTATAATTCACTATTTTGAGTGCTATGAAGTAAAATGCTTTATAGACTTCAGCTTGTGGAAGATGAAATCAGAAGCCATCATAAACACTCAGAATTTTAACCTATTTCTTTTTATAGTAACAGCCACACTCACTTTTCTATTTTACACAAAATAAGTAAATGAGGTAGTTTGATTTGGCAATGCAGTCTTCTGATCTTTGTTTTATGTAGATGGCTACTTTATCTGAAACTCCCAAATAGATATAAGCTAAGGTTGTGTAAACCAGAAATCTTGCCCATATTTTTTTATTTTATTTCATTTTAATTTTCTTAGAAGAAGCAAGGGACACCCCCAAATTCTCTGAAGTATATCTGCACATTTCCACACACAATAGTACAATAAATTATTTGGTAGATAAAAATGTTTTGCTTGCAGCTCATTTGCCTTATCAGTAATAGAGAAGTTTTAAGCCGTTTTATAATGCTGCTCTAGATTGCTTTAACCTTAATTTTTCACACACATAATTGTGCTTTTTCTCCTAACAAGAAAGAGTTATGGAACATGTGTTCAGATGTAATGACAATTGATGCTGAAGGAAGGACCTGTTTCTAAATCTCTGTAACAGACTCACCACACAATTATAGCACAGCTAGCACCAGGACACTCACTGACTCATACATTTTTTTAATCTAGATATTTTCTTGTTGTTAATGTAGATAAAAAATTCCATCATTTACTTCTCATTTCACAATGGTGTGGACAGACTTAAATTTGGTGTTGCTGAATAAGCAGACAGTTTCTCTTTGCTTGCTGTGCACAGACTGTGGGATCCAGACACCTCTAGAGCCTTATTTCCAAATCTGCCCCACAACTGCAGAAGAGTCACAGGCTGTGGGGAAAGCTATGAAAGGGATGCCTTGCACATTCTCATCTGTCCACTAGCAGAATGAATGCAATTAATTCTCTGAAACTTATATACATTAGGTTCTTGGATGGAAAAATTATAGATATCCTTGTCAGAGGGAAAAATCCACATAAACAGAAAGTACATCACCTTAGTCAAAATTTGGCATTTAGTTCATGACATGGGACTACTGAGAATGTGCCTAGGCAAGCCTCATGGAATTATACAGCAAAATAGAAAGACCTGCCACAACTGAATTAATTATTTAGTGTTATCTCTAACTTTATTCTAAGTAAAGTAAAATAACTGCATAAAGCTCAGTAAGCAAAGCAAAAACAAGGTTTTCACAACTACTTTAAGGGAGAGTGCATTGTGAGTCTGCTCCCTGCCAAGGAACCAAAATTGCATACAACTTATACATCTCTGATTTTGCAGAAGTAGGATTCTGATGAGATAAAACCATCAACTGCAGTGACCCGTGTATGTAGGATGACAGTGTGTTATTTTTAAATTTTTCTCAGTAATCAACTGTGTATGCTCATCTGTGTTTTATATGTGAAAAAAATATCTATAGCTAAGATATAAAGCAAGTCCTCTGTGGAAGCAGAAGCAGGCTCATCGTGATTATATAGTAATTTTTAAAAAGCTAAATTGCTTTTTTATTTATAAGGTGAGAGGGCAATAAGGGATCTCACAAACTGCTACTTTTTAAAGAACTTCTGGAATCAAGTGGAATGGGTTTTTTTAATTTGTATTAATTCCAGATTGAAATCCCGTATATCCAATTTTAGCCTACTGCACATTTTTACAGCTGACTGTACAGTTGGAACTTCTGGAAATGAGAGCTTTTATTATGGAAATGCTGGCACAGTTTTAGCTGGGGTCGGCACATGCAGCATACCGTAATGTGCTTTAAAACTTGAGATGGAGACCAGAAGTCTGAGGCTCAACAGTAGCAAAACCTATATGTGTGAAACACAAGCCTACCCAAAAAAAGTCACACAAGACTGCTGCTTCTGGCATAAGTCTCATTGATTTAAAGGTCAAAATGAACCTCATGGTATTTGCTTAAAAAGAAGATGGTAACGACGTGCTTTGCATGCACAAGCTGAAATACTTGGAATAGTAAAAGATATGGAATAGCATAAGAAAACTTTGATATGTATGAAACTAAGTGTTCAGTTAAAAAAAAAAATAGTTGTGTTAAAATTAATAAATGTTAGCATTTTGAAAACATGTTAATATTTTGTTTTAGTTGCTGATGATCAGAAGCATATTCCTCAGCCAAAAAGTGAATACTGAAATGTCAAATCACTTTAATTTATTCATCTGTATAATTTTAAACTAACAGGTGAGACAGGCAGTGCTATACCAGTCTGATCAGGATGAAACAATAGACTGATACTGCAGCAAATGATGTGAGAAAATGAGTTCTCTTGGCAAGGTCCATAAGGCAAGAGTAAAACAGCCTGATCATCTCACTAATGTGGATTTAAAATGAGGGTTCAGGATTATGAGCATAAAAAGTGTTGATTATCAGATAAATGGAGTCAGATGGAAAATGACGTCCTTCCTAATTTTTACTGTGCTTAATGGCAAGTGACTTGGCGCACATTTAGTACACATGAATACAGTTCTTTCATTTTCTAGCCTTTCTTATTTCTCACTTTATTCCTTACCTTCCTACTTTTCATTCACTCTCTCCTATGGTTCTAAGCTCAATACAGCTTTTCAAGACCTCTCACTCTCCTGGTCACTTCAGACAGGATAAATTCACACTCTAAGCTGTGCATTAACCTGCCATCTCCAGACACACAAACGCTTGCCTAGCTGGGGCTGTGCAAAACACTGGTACAGTGTGCATGTGGACTAAATTTAGGAGGATAATCCTTAATCTCTCCCACAGCTGTTACTGATGGAGAGACACATTTTCTTGTAATTTTGATGATGTGTATTGCAATTAATTATTGAACAGAACCATGGAGTGTCTGCTTCCAAATTCAGACATTGGCATTATGAAAATATGAGAAGCAATATGGAATACATTTTAAAATTCTATTAAATTTTCTGAAATTATTTAAAAATACAAATCTCAAAACATTCTTAAAGGAAAATAAGCTGTCATTACTCAACATTGTTGCTGTCTTTGTAAAATAAATTTGTGTTGATGAGGTTTTTTTTTCCCTTTTATATTATACTTAGAAATAGTGAGCAAATCACTAGAAGGCAGCTGGAGCCAAAAACTCAGCAGTTATCAGTAGGCCTAACAACAGCCAAAACTCTGTCAAGGTTGGATGTACTTCATGTAAAAAATCGATTCTGTACCACTGATAAGTTTGGTGTTCTCTGCACATGGTGATCCAATGGGGACACCAGTATAAACTGAACAAGTGGTTGCTAACCTTCATTTTCCATGTTGCTAGAATCTGTGATGCGAAAAGTCTACAGTTTTGTAGCCAACCTTCTCTTTTTCCAAGTATCCGCATCAGAGCCACAATTCTGTCTCTGAATTGATCAGTAATTTCTTCAATAACATTAATCTCTATGCTTGTTCAGAACTTTTTATACCAACATATGTGTGCCTGTGTACGTTCTGCATTTCAGGTTCTGCAGTAATTTAGAACTCAGAAATGTATGTATTATATTTCAGACAGCAGTTATGTTCGAATCTCAAAGTGCTCTAGGCTTTCTTAATATTTTTAAGTGTGATTAATTAAATGCTGAGTTTTATCTATTTTTTTGCTGGTTTCAAAGTATAGCACCTGTGGCAGGTGCCATGCGGGCCTGGAACAGATACTATTTGGAATTATTTCTGTTATATATGAGCCTTTTTCATTGATTTAGACACTCCCTTTTTGATAACTACTTCCCAGAATCTCCCAGCAGCTAAAAAATGCAGTTTAAAAAGAAATAATTAGAAAATACTGATGTAAAAATGAAGGTTATGGTTGTACAGAAATTACTAATACTGAAATGATTAAGTGTACAGATTAGATGTTGCAGCTGGAACTCAGTATGAATCAGTACGAACAAAAAATGGAAGCCCACTCTTGTACATTGTAGCATAAGTTCTCACTAGGAAATACTTTAACCGTAAAAAAAACCCCAACAAAAGTCCCTCCAACATCCTAAACCAGCATTTTTTAACTAAGTGTATAAAATTAGTACTATTTCTACAGATTTGAAAATAATGAGTATGGTATCTTTATCATGTCTTTATTATATCTCAAGAGAGATGGACAAGCAAAAAGGTCATGTATAATTTATCCTGTAGGGAGAAGTATTTTTAAACAGCGGAGTTTTTACACAGGCAGAATGAAAAAAAGGAAAAGGATATGAAGCTGAATTTTAAATATCATTTTATATAATGCACCAGTAAAATCAATGGTATTTGGCAAATGTAAGTATGTGTGCATGTGATTGGCTTAAATATATATTCAGGTATTTCGGTGAAAAGTCTCATTTTTGCTTGCCAAAAGCTACACCAATCCCAGCTCAGGTAGGTGATGAAGATGGGGGAGGCAGATTTTCCAAGCCAGAAAACTGGGCTTTATTTTAACCTGGCGTAATTTCAAAAGTGACACCACATCAATGCTAAAAGAATGCTAAAGCAATATGGCTAGAGTCAGCATCTCATCTTGGTTATTTCCCGTTGAAAACAAAGAAAGGGGAAGTTACTTACCAATTACCAGATTTTTGCGAGCTATCTTGTACACATTAATATTTCTAAGTGATCATGTACCAAGGCTCTTGAGGACAGACTTTTTTTTCATGCTTTCGCAGTATCTGGAAATATTATATATTTTCTAATCTCTTTACTTATTTCATTGTCATGCATAGAAGGCATCTTTGCAAGATCTTCAGTTAACTATCATGTACAATTTCCACAACATAAAGGGGCTTCCAGAGAAAAGGCAAGGAGATTTGACAGTGAATGGATGAATCTCAGAAGAATCCCAAGCATTGTAAATAAGCCTTCTTTGAGTGCTTCCTCCATGCACATGCATACAACAGGTCATTCCTGCAGGTTTGCAGGAAGGTATTGAGACTCCCCAGTAAAGACTGGCCTAATTTCTGGAAATCTGTTCACAGCATTAGTCCAAGAGTTAGAAACTGCTCTCCAGACTGCTTTGAAGACTGTGAGCCAGATACATAGCTGAATGCATGCAGGTTTATAGATTTTGAATGATTGCACTTCCTCCTTGAATCAGTAATGTATGATTAATGTTTTGTGTTCCTCAAGAATTCAGAAAATCAGATAGAATTTTAAGCCCAGCTCTTATTTATTTAGAATCTCATTTATCATCTCTGAAGTTAATTCCACTATTTTCTTTCAGTCACTAAGGAAAAAAAATTACTCACATAGGTAAGAAGTGAGGAATATTAAGTTATTTTCGAATTTTAAATGTAGTCAGCTTATATTTAAATGTAAAGATATTTACATTATATAAAATGTTTATTACACAGATGAGATGGACTTGTCTTTGTAGTTAATTGAGAAGTATTTATCATTCATTTTTAAGAGACCTATAGGAACTCTGTTGTGTAATAAAATCAAAATGCTTCTAAAATACCAAGCTTCTGAGCGGCCTTTAAATCATTATAATTTATTTAAGCTACCACCTCAAAATGTTACTTCACCAACTGGAATCCCCTGATCTCAGTTATCTTGAGCTTGAGATACAAGGGAGACTAATCAATCCCAGGTTAATATTAATAGAAAGCTCAAGAACTGACATTTTGTCTACTATCAGTGTTAAAAAATGGTTTGACGACATTGGGAATGCAGCAGTTCCTCTTGTCTTTAGGATTATTCAAATATAAGAACTTGCTATCATCATATAAAAGCTCTTTTAGAGCCTCTTGAGCAGTTCCTAAAATTCATGCTTACACGTATGGTGTCTGTGTGAAAGACACTTCATTTTATTTTACTTTTTTTAACTTCAGACCTCTTGTAGTTGGTTCCAAAGAATGAATGACTGCTTGCAGCTGGACTGCATTATGTTATTCCTGGAGTCCATCTCCTGCTTTAGTTTTATTTAAAAAAATGTTGAATAATTCAGTTTCTAATTTTTTAGAAATCTTCACAATGCAGACTAGAGCACAGTAAATGGGAAACTTGCTTAAAATACATTGAAACTTCTGTCCCTAAGACTGCTTAGGTGCACAGAATGCATATTTTCAGACAGTCCTTCCCCTTTGCAGAGTAAATCCATATTAATTTTAATCTGTCATGCATGTTTTAATTGTTCCAATTAGTCCAATTTATACTTTCCTATAGAAGGATTTTCTTCTAGAATAAGAAACTTTTGAGTTTTGCAGAAATAATCTGTGGTTTCCCAGACATCCATATTTCTATATATGTATGTTCTTCACTATGCTGCTGCCTGTGTGTAGTGGGTTGATGCTGGCTGGATGCCAGGCACCCACCAAAGCTGCTGTCACTGCAGTCCTTCAGCTGTACAGGGGAGAGAAAATATAACAGAGGGTTCATGAGTTGAGATAAGGAACAGGAGAGATCACTCACCAAATACCATCATGGGCAAAATAGGCTCTAATTAGAGATAATAATTGAATTTATTGCTGACAAAATCAAAGCAGGATAATGAACAGTAAAATAAAGCCTTCAAAACACCCTCCCCCAACCCATCCCTCCTTCCCAGCTCTACCTCCTTCCTCAGTGGCGTAGGGAGACAGGTAATTGCAGTTATGGTCAGTTCATTATACATTGTTTCTCCAGCTGGTCAGGGAGAGGAGTTCTTCCCGTTCTTCATCATGGGGTCCCCTCTCATGGGAGATAGCTCTCCATTAACTTCTCTAACGCGAGTCCATCTCATGAGCAGCAGCTCTCTGCAAACTGCTGCAATGTGAGTCCATCCCATGGCCAACAGTCCTCCCCAAACTGCTGCAGAATGGGTCCCTTTTCCACGGGGTGCAGTCCTTCAAGGACAGGCTGCTCCAGTGTGGGGTCCTCTCTCCATGGGTCTCCCACGAGGTCACAGCCTCCTCTCAGGCATCCCCCTGCTCTGGTGTGGGTCTCCTCCATAGGCTGCAGGTGGATCTCTGNGGTGGGCTCTCCTCCATAGGCTGCAGGTGGATCTCTGCCTCCCTGTTAACCTCCATGGGCTGCAGGAGGCAGCTGCTTCACCATGACCTGTGCCACGGGCTGCAGGGGAATCTCAGCTCAGGAGCACCTCCCCCCGCCTCCTTCTCCACTGACCTTGGTGTCTGCAGAGTTTTTCCTCTCACTTATTCTCACCTTGCTCTTCTCTGGCTGCAATTACATCTGTGCAGTACTGTTTTTTCTTTCTTCTTCTTAAATATGTTTTCACAGAGGCATTACCACCATAATTGGCCCAGCCTTGACCAGCACATCCGTCTTTGGAGATGCCATGGATTGGCTCTGCTGGACACTGAGGAAGCTTCTGGCACCTCCTCACAGAATCCATCCCTGTAGTCCCCCCATTTACCAAAGCTTGTCCATGCAAAACCAATACACTGTGGCACTGATGCTGATGATATCTGTGCAACTGGAAAGGAGGTATTTAGGGCCAAGGTTAAATCCTAAAAGTCATTGGAAAGCCCTGTGACAGAATAGCCTCTCTACTAGCAACAACATTTGGTTTTTTGACCTTTATTTTAGGCAGTGTGAAAAGTAATTTTTTGAGTTGTAGTTAAAAGTTACAAACGTTCCTTGAATGAAATAATTCTCTTGTTGATAGCGTCCAAACTGGTATATGACTGAAATAAATATACACCAGAAAGAGTTTAGCTACTTTTCAGAGGTGAAAGACATTCCTTCTAAAGCGTTAACTGAGATTATATTATTTTTTTCAATGGGCTGTAGTTAGTTCTATGAGAGCAAAAGATCTTCAGCAAATAGCCAGTATCCCAGATTACAGATCAAATCTGATTAGCTCTGAGTAATTACTTTGAAATCCTTCTTGGGTTTTATCCATTTGGAAAGAGTTTTCACTGGATTTTGGCTAGCTGTTATTCATAAATAGGAAAAAAAGGTGATTTTACTAGAAATGAACTTTGCTTAAGAGTAGAAAATAAACTGGAAGATCCACACAGTTTGTCAGTAGTGCTCACTATAATGCTTTTGCAACTCTTACAGAATAATTATCAACATCACCTTTCTTCCTCCTTACTCCCATTATCTGAAAATGAATATTAGGAAATATTATGTTCATTCCTTTTGTTTACAATAACATAAAAAAAAAATTACTTAGATTTTCAGCATTTATCTTAAATATTAAATGTTTCTCATACTTTTGTCCTCGATTTGGATAGCCACCCATAGGCAGCTCTTGAGTTTTGCGATGACACAAAACATCCCACATCCTAATAAGTGTCTAATTCAAATATCTGACTTTTCCACAGGTGATATATACAATCCAGTCTCTTAATCAGTTCTCAGCCTGATATTCCAAGGCATCTAAGATACTATTGGAAGCTAGCAGCCAGCAGCTGAATAAAATCCTTAGTGGTCAATGCAGATATGGTGGCCAGCAACTATGAGTCCCATACAGGTACGAGTAGAATTACATTTTTTTTAATCTACCAGACTACATAGAAAGATTGTCTTGTGTATGTCAGAATTTGAATCTAAAGCCTTTACTGGAGTAAAATCCTCATCAAATTATGAATATAAATATTTTTCTTTATGTTTTTTATCCCATTTTATTGACATGGGCCAGAGAAATCCCAGGTATGAGTACAGAGTGGTAGAAGTCATTGCGTGCAGAGAAGGATTTGGGGATGAGAGGCTGGACATGAACCAGCAGTGTGCATTTGCAGCCCAGAAGCACAACCACAAACTGGATTGCATGGACAGAATTTTGACCAGGAGGTTGAGGGAGATGGGTCTGACTCTCTATGCTGCTCACCTGAGGCTCCACCTGTAGTGCTATGTCCAGCTCTGGGGTTCCCAGCACAAGAAAGATGTTGGAGTGGGTCCAGAGGAGAGCCATGGAGATACTCAGAGGTCTGGAACACCCCTCTCATGAACACAGTCTGAGAGCTCTGGAATTGTTTAGCACAGAAAAGAGAAGGCTCCAGGGAGGCCTCATTATGGCCTCCCACTGCTTTAAAAGGGCTTGTAAAAAGAGTGGCTTTTTACACAGGCAGATAGTGATAGGACAAGGAGGAATTGTTTTAAACTAAAAAGGACAGATTTAGATTAAATATTAATAAGAAATTCTTTACTGTGAGGGTGGTGAGGCACTGGAACAGGTTGCCCAGAGAAGCTGTGGATGTTCTGTTCCTCAAGTTGTTTAAGGCCAGGTTGGATGGCGCTTTGGGCAACCTGCACTAGTAGAAGGTGTCCTTGCCCATGGGGCAGGACAACTGGAACTAGATGATCTTTAAGGTCCCTTCCAACCATTCTATAATTCTGCAATCCTATTACATCAGTGGATATACTTTGAGGTTATGCCTCTACGCATAGAAGGAAAGTTTGCAACTCTCCACTGTGTAATAGTACCCTGCCATCAGCTTTATGGTGTTATTTAGTGCTTTCAGGTGCCATGTAAAAGCATTGCCCATGGAAATCTTTTAAGTATATATGTCAAACATTTAGTGCAATATTAAGAAAAGAGAACGCCTATTACTTTTTCAGAATAATTTGGTGGTTGCAAAAGGAAACTAATAGCCATGGTAATTTGATTTGGTAAGTGATAAGCAACTGTACAAGGAATAAGAGATGTAATTCCTCTAAAAATTAATAGTAACTAAGGAATCATTTTTCTTTGTCTGGTAAACCCAAGTTCTCCAATTTTTAGGAAAAATCTAAAGGTATTTTGTTGTTGCTTCTGTGTAACGAACAAAGAATGATATCACCATTAAATTTTTTTTTTTTTTTTTGAGTTAATTCAGATTCTACATTAAATCAAATTAATATTAAAAAAATAATCAAAATAATAGAAATTACTCCAAGAAAGGCAGGAAAGAGCTTCATAACTTTTGGAATATTTTTTTATAAGTTTGCTTTTGAAAACTGCTTTAATCAATTTCTCTACTCCTAATGTAACATCTTTGCAAGATATAAAAAGTGAATTCAAATATTTTTTCCCATAAGACAAAGTCTCCTAGGAAAAAATATTGATAAATTGCATATTTGCTTTTACTTCTTTTTCTGGCCAACAAAACGACATTTTGTGTTCTTTATTTAGAAATGCTCATATTGTTATTTCTTATGGAAATATGATTTGCCTGGTGAAAACCATGTGAGATAAGGCAGAGTATTTTTATATACTGCTAGTTTCCCAGCCACGGTGATGTGTGCTTCACACACAACTACCAAAGAGTATGTTTATTGGCTCTTGTGGGTGTACATTTTCTTACATCTGTTAGATGCTGTTAGGATGTCAGCTTCCACCTGCTGGGGGTGCCGCGGTGGCCACTACCGCCCAGTGGCGTGGCCGGCGACAAATCACTGTCCTCCCACATGGACACTCGTCACAGGCGCGACAGCGTAGAGTGGGATTCTTTGAGATCCTCACCTTGGGAGCAGTTCTCCCAAGGGGTCTGTGGCCAGAGGCCGAGTGAGCAGGCGTTAGCCTGTTATTAAGCTGCGGCGGCAGAGGCGAAGGACGAAGGAGGTGCTCTCTTAGGTTGCTGTAATCCATATCTTTATTTCCCTGCCCCTAGCAGGGGAACAGGGAGACATGAAGGGGAGCAACTTGGAGCTCTGTCCTAATAGAATGGCCTCAGCCCCGGGCAAAGCCCGGGGAACTGGAACCCGCTGAGCCCCGCCAGGACGTGACCTGCACGGGGAACTCAGGGAGCCATTTGGCTCCCGGGCAAAGCCCGGGGAGCTGGCCTTATGGAAAGGCCAAGGAGTGGCGATGGAATGGCGCCGACTGGCAGTTGCAGGGGGAAGTTATACAGGGGGAGGAGAATGGGAGGTACAAGGATACAACCAATAAGGGGAAGACATACAATGACAGGTAACCAATCATAACAAACAAGAGGAGGAACTCATTTGAACAAACCAATGAGGAACACAACAGAACAGAACTTTCTAGACATTAATTGCCTAGTCAATGAACTTATTATTAAACATAAGTTAACTTAACCAATGAGTAACTTAGGAGCCAAGAGGGTTCTGGAATCAGGGAGGAGATGAGCCTCGGAGTGACACCCAGTGGGTGGAGAGGGAAAACCCTTGTCTCCTCCTCGGATCCGCCCTCGGAGGCGGATCCCAAGGTGAGGAAGTCCACCCACTAGATGTCCTCTCTGATGTACAGCCCACAGGTGGGCTGATGCACCGCAGCATGGGGGTTTGCACAGTATTCACCCATCTTTCAGTACCATATGAGCAGACTTTAGCTCAAAATTTCCTGAGCTCTTGTGAAACTCGGTTGTGTTCAGTCACAGGAGATGCAATAATTTGAAAGAGTAAAACAGGTCAGAGTGCCACTATGCTATCTAGATAATGTGCTCAGGATTTGTCTACCATTGCTAGTTTATTCCTCTGATATTCATCATTTTTATTGTATTTCCTTTCTTGAATAATGTTACATTTATTTTATGACATTTCTGGAAATCTGGCATTAGTAATAGTTGAAATGGTGCCACCATAATATAGTAATGGTTTGATTACTGTTTAAATTCCATTTATTTTTAGTTCCTTTCTTCTAGAACTATTAAAGACTTATGTGCATAAACGTTGCATAAATGAAAGTTAAGCTGCCATCAGTGATTGTCATAATGTGGCTATAAATACCATCAGATGCATTTTTTGTTTATTTATATATTTATTTTTTAAAATAAGAAACACGCCATTTTCAAAGAAAAGGCCTTAACGTTAATGTGTAAAGAATTTAACTAACTGGGTAACCAAAGCATATTTTGATAATATGTTTGACAACAAAGCTTTTTTTCCTTATTTGGTTTTCCTTACTTTCTACTTACATGTCATTCGGGAAATTATAGACGTGGCTTATTATCTAGGAGTTATTTTAACCCTACTGTTATTGAAGTTCTATCAACTATTTTCAATTGGCTAGTATTGCAGTCACCATGAATATAATTTCAAATAAGCTGCCTTTAAAAGACATATTCTTTATGAAATTATTAAGCAGGAATCCTGAGTCTTAGCACACTTTCTGCACACTTTTGAATGTTTATAGACTGTCACTTAAAAATGCAGTAACAAACCCTCAGTACAAAACAGAAAAAGACCAAAAAGCAAAGTAAATCAGAGCAGTGATGGTCTAGTGAAGGTGGGGGTTTGCATAGAAGTCCTGGTCAGGTAAGAGATATCCCACATCTCAAAGCATCCATTACAAAGAACTCGAGTCATAGTTCAAGTTTAGTCATAGTTCGAGTCATCATTCAAGTTGAATGGGGTTCACAAGGATCATCAAAGTTCAGGACATCCCCAAGAGTCACACCATGTGAGAGGGAGCATTGCCCAAATATTCTTTAAACTCTGGCAGGCTTGTGCTCTGATCACTTTCTTGAGGAGTTCTGGGATCTGTTCTGTTAAACACCAAAGGGCCCAATGACAGGGGAACACAACACAGATGAGCAAATGAAGTGCACATATGCACACACACACAGACATAGACATAGACACAGTTTGATTTTCCCTGGAATCTGCCCAGAGAAAATGGCAGAATTGGACCAACAGTGATACAATCAAATCCTGAAATAAAATCTGGCTACATTTTAAGTCCTTGCAAATATTCTCTTCACTCACAAACTAGAACAGAAACCTACATTGAAATGATCTGAAACCAGAATATTCAGAGGCAGTTCTGTACTTGAACTTTCCTGTCCATGTAATGAATAGTTTGAAATCTATCTTTGTACCAATTCATATCAAGGAATTGCTAAGAATTTTATCTTCAAGTCCAGTTGAAAGCAATTTTGCTCACAAAAATAGTTCCATTTAAGTAATTTGGATGAATAAAGGCTGCAGCATCAGACTCCTAAAATGTGAACTTTTACATTACTAAGCTCATTGAGAAAGATATAATATTCCTTTGAACACAACATTAACAGTTTTCCTTTTTTTCTCAATAATATAATGAAGTTCTTATGTCTGTCATAATGTACCCAGTCTTTTAAGGATTCTTTATGAGTAAAGGTCAGTGGCACTAACTCAGTACATAGTAGGAATGCTTTACAGGATTTTTCCAGAGAGTGGAAAATGGTCCCAGTGCACCTAATAAGAATGCTAATTTAAAGAGAGAATCAAAAGATGTATACACACTTGCTTTCTTCACATGATTATTAATAACTTCTCCATGCAGGAGCAAATATATCTATGGTGACTATTTACTTATCTTTCTTTTCCATATGAAATATTTGTCTGCCCTTGGCCTTGGCTTCATCTTGGGGCAGAATTGTGTTAAGCAAAACAAAGAAGATAAGATAATATTCATCTCTGCTTGGCAACAGCAGAAAAGCTAGTGAAAAATGCATTCATCTTTGTCCATAGAGCAATGGCAAGAACTAAATATCCTTAAGTTCTTCCTACACATGTTAAGAAGCCCAGGACAAAAAAAAAGAAAAATATTTCTTTGTCCCTGATTCTACAAATGGTAAGGACAAAATCACAGAAACCTCATTGATAAAGATCTGTATAAGAATTGCAATTCTAACACATAAGAAAATTATGAAGGTGGAAACTTTCAGCATTAACTAGTTTCAGACATTTGAGAATATTTTTTCTCCTACCATGAAACCATTGAGAAGATATTACTTCCCTGTCAAACATCATGATATTGGCTTGACAGGCTGGAGATCTTGGTATCCTAGTGTCATGGAGATGTTCTGAAGTTTCAAAGTCAGTCTGAAGAGCTTTATTTGCCATGTGAGATGCAGTCAGATGCAAGGACTGACTAACTTACTTAATGAACTAACTTAATGAAAGAAATCTCTATTTTTCATCATGATTCTTTTCATAGACAAGTCTTTGACAAGAAGCCTAAAACCTACTGCTTATGCACAATACTTTTTTGCTTTGTGCAGTCGCTTTGATTTTCCTCACAGGTGTGCAAAACACCTGTACAGAGAATGCACAGGAAATCTTGTGCTTTCAGGAAATTATACACAATGCCATCGGTGTGGCAGCAGCACAGCTACTTCAGTGTAGTTATATTTCCAGGTTTCTGAAAATCACATACTATTTTATGTATTTCTAGAATTCTCCAGGACAAATTGCACAGACACAAAGGCCACAAAAAGTTTGATCTCTGAAAGCACTAAATCAAGGAGGGGAAGACAGCACATAGTAAATGTCACAATCCGGTCCTAAGTATGGGAGGGTGGTGTGTATTTTTTCTTCAGACTGTAAACCAGTATTTAATATGGATTCCACTAACTCTAGAATTGGAAATATAACTAGAATTTGTTTATGTTGTACCTTACTGCTTCTCTAGAGTGTACGAATGTTTGCCTGTAATCTTTAATAAAAGGGGACAAAATTGTGATTCTGATTGGGATCCATGTTATAAACATCTCAAATTTGCAAAGATTGACTTCTTTGTTTGGTTGGGGTTTTTTGTTTGGTTATTTTTGTTTGTTTGTTTTGGTTTTTGTTTTTTGTTTTCAGTTGGAACAAACACTCAGACCAGAGAACTGCTCCCATTTCTTGCTGATTGAAGTAAAAGAGTAGAAATGGAGACAAACATAACTTATAAAAAATTGTAATAGTAGATATTCCTATATTGGAATAATCGGTCCTAATGTGACAGGTAATGTTATACAAGGTACTACCTTGCTGCAATTTTATGTAGTTTTTTTCTTTGTTGTTGTTCCTTTTTCTGGTTTTTTGTTTGTTTGTTTGTTTTTGTTTTGATTTGGTTTTGGTTTTGTTGTTTTGGTTTTTTTTTTTTAGTTAATAAGTTTTCTAAGAATATTATTTTGTTTGGTAAGATCATACTACTGAATATTGGCAAAGAAAAGGAAAAAAGTCTATTGCACAAATACCTTCCTCAATCTATTATCCAGACCTTTTGTTTTGTTTTCACTAATTTTTATTGAAAATTATGGATTTTATGAAAATATTTTTATAGTTTTAAGCCTTTGAGCACAGAACAGAAATGCTGACACAATGTAATTAACAGTGATAAAGAGGTGTAATAATAATAAAGCTACAAAATCTTCTGAAATAATGTCATATTCGACTAAGAAACCTAGTATGACATGGAGAACACTTTGAGTTGTGGTAAATAGAGTTAATTTTCTTTTTTTTCCACTGCATTTTAGTTCCTAAGTACAATATATTTTCTGTTTCTTAGATTAAAACCAAAATAAATCAGTATTGCTATAAATTTAAGAGGCAAAAGCAGTGTTGAAGATTACTCATAGTATTTCCAATGTCTCTGAAATATCCTGAAACTTTTAAATTGAAATTGCTGTCAAGCCTCAAGTCAGAAAGCATCTTAGTTAATAACACTTGTAGAATCAAATTCATCAAACAAGATGATAATTTGATTATGAATACAAAAGATTTAATGTCATGATTAATGAATAGGAAACCTGTGCTGGCTGTTATAAGATAAAAAAAATTGTTCTTAGGACTCTTGTTATTTTATCAGGACAACTTTTTCACAGACAAAAATACTGAACCACTATGGGCCAATTATGACCCCATTTTGAGCACGTGTGTGAATGAGACACTTACATTGAAACTGCTTAGAAATTTAAGGATGATTTTGTTCCTTCTGCATGCAACTCCAGATGAAATTTACTGTAGCCCTGTGCATCTTTGCTTTAAAATTTGTGAGGATGCTTTGAAGTTCCAGTTTTACTGAAGGGGTTTTCTTTCTGCTTTCTTTATTTATTATCTGCATCTGCTAGCTGGATCCAGCCAGCATAAAGGTAAATTGTCTGATTGACAGCTACTTCAAGAACAAATTAAAGCACCAAAATAAAGCATTACCTAAACCTAAAGAATGGAAATGCAATATCACTTTAAAAACTAAACCTGAGGTTACTGTGTTCATGCTGCTGCAGATAGGTAAGTTGCTACTTCAATAACAAGTGAAACGATAATAAATTCAGGCAAGGCAATGAGAAACATTTGGTTGCTGAATTATGAATGTAAGAAGTCCCCATAGGGCAAAGTTGTGAACTCAGAAAACGCTAGGGTCATTCAAATAATGATTGCATATGTCTTGGGAAAATAATATACAAGAAAAGGATGAACCTCAATGTGCTGCATGGCCTTTTTCATTCTCAGTATTCAAGCATCACAGCTGTCACGCTGCAAGGTATGTTAAAAAGGAGAGATAGTGGGCTGATGGTTGAGATCTCTTCTTCCAAAACCCAGCTCCATGTGTGTCTAGTTGAAGAGCTTCTGTTACTCGACACCCATGGAGCCAAGTTTCCATTTAGCCTTTCCAGGAACTTTATTACCAAGCACATTATTTACCTTTACTAAAATAGAAATAGCAGGACATTGTACAAGAGATTCCAGTATAAGTGAAAATCAAGTATCTTTAGGAGCAAACTGGCATTCTGTCACCAGTTCTGAATGGCTGTAGGCTGTAGAAAGGCAACATTTCTAAAGAAGGAGTGATCTACGTGACTTGCTTGCCTGACCAAAGCGGTGCTAGAAACCCTTCTATGATTAACATTCTTATGGGCACACAAAGAACTTTTCACCTTGTAGCCTGTGCCTGATGATTTCCAAGATACTGGCTTTCAATCCTAAAACAAGATCTCAGGTCAGTAGTAGAAGAAGGTTATTTGGCCCATCTAAGAAGTTCTTGTACACTTTAAGGTGTGCTTCATTGAAGCTACTCTAAGGAATACGGTAGAAGAGTAGTTGTACTGACAGTACATTTTTGAAAATTCCTTTCTCTTTGGATTTGTTCTTAACTGAGATTGAAATTGCTTTAAAACTAATGTCAGCTTTGTTCAGACTAAGACCAGAAATTAAAAACAACTCAAAAAGCTCTTTCTTGCCAAAGTTAAAAATATGTTTAAATATCTAGTGTTGAAATTGTGAAGCAGTCGTTCTGAAAGTTTTCAGTTTTGAAACTGGTATCTGTTTCAAATATATTTTCCCCACCACTGTGAGAATGTTATAGTATTGTATTACCAAATAGAAATGACAAAATTGATATATTACCGTTCATTGAAATTAAGATATTTTACAAATTCATGGAGGTTTACAAGTTCTCCTATTTCTATCCTAAAGGATGATTTTTCTTCTCTGCATTTAATTTCATCCCGGTTTAGGAGAAGGATTTGGTTCTCTTCAATAGCTCTTAAAGTGAAATCATAGTTTTTATTCACTTGTGCTAAGAAGCAGTGGATTTGGAGGGTATAATTTGTGGAGAAAGGAATGCAAATAAAGATGAAATTTTGGTTTTCTATAAACATTTGTTAACCACTTCAAGCACTGGCACATCCCATACAGAATATTCTGAGTTGGAAGGGACCCACAAGGATCATCAAGCCCATCTCCCAAGAGAATGACCTGTACAGGGATCAAACTTACACCCTGGGCATTACTAGCCGTGAGCCCACTATTAACCAACTGAGCTAATATCTTATTTTACTACATTAATAGAGTTCAAATCCCAAAATATTTGACATTGTAAGTATGCATATTAGTATTTCATCATTATCCCTATGAGAAAACTACTTCAGACATAAATATTGTGACCATTTGGCAATGTGACACACAAAAATTTAGGCAACTTAATAGCAAAATGCAGTGTCTGTGAACACTTGTTCAAAAATTTATTTGTTGTGCTGATCAAAAAATTCTTCATCCATTTTCATTTGTTTTGCAAATGCTTAAAGGTTTATGTGCACTCAAATGTTGAGGAAATTACTGGGTTTTGTAAGTATGCACATATTCATGTGTCAGCTGGTTGTGCAGAAATGACAGAACTTGCTTGTATTTATTAAAATTTTTTCCATTAGGAAAAGACGAGCTTACAGACTGGCAACATAAAAAGAGGTGAGTGTCATTGTAACTAGTCAGAAGTGGCAACATAAGACTTTCAAACAATGGTGAATGATGTATAAGGATCATTCCAGACAGTTTATGCATGATACAGCTAGGATGCTAATTGAGTACTGCAATAACAGGGTTACCTTTAATTTACTATGATATTTAGTAGCTATGTGCCTGGCAAAGCTGGAATTGGGATGTTTTCTGAGGAATTTTTCTATGTCTTTTTATCAGTTTTGAGCCTTCTACTATAGTCAAATATGCTTTCAATGACAATGGTGGGGTTTTTTTCTTTTTCTTTTTTGAGTAGAGATTATTTTGGTAATAAACCCATGCGTGCTGTAATAAATTATTTCATACTCATCTTTGATTCAGGGATGTTTTTTAATAACATGCCATTATTGACAGAGCTAGTTGGAATACCAGTAAGCAGTAACTTTTCTGAAATACACTCTTTTCCAGGATGCAGTCATTGGGAAGTTTCTCAGAAACAAGAGACATTATCTCAGAAAGAACTGGTGCCTGAAATCTGTCCTACAATCTAATGGCTGTAGCATTCAGTCTATGAGAAGGATAACACAGTTACTTTGAAAAATATATGAGAGAAAAAAAAATCACTTGACCTGAAAAGACCTTTTAAAAGATATGAAGCCAAAATGAAGATGTTTTGTGTTTACAGATTGAAAGGAAGATTTCATTTGTTTTCATTTTAAATACAGACTCTAACTGTCCTTTTGATGTCCTGGTTGTTTCTGAGGTGGCTTCTAAAGGATTTATAAGAGCAGTAAGGAAATGGTCTAGAAATGCTGGTGTTTTAGTCTCACCATATATATTTTATAGCACTTTGAAATATAATTGTCTATGAAAAGTCTTCCTTGCAAGTTATATGAAAAGCTGTTTGCATCTGAATTAATCTGTCCAAATCAGACTAACTGGAAAAGGTTTTCAGCATTTTTAAATACCTGCTTTAATTTAGCTCTGCAGAGTGGGACCTCTGAGGGCTGTATAATGGTTTGTCTGGTATGATCCATGTAATTGTTGTTTTCTGTACTACACTCATATATTAATATGTTTTTGTTTCAAATTTTAAGAGGTTATTTTTTAACTTGTTTGAACAGCTAGAATGCTTGTCCAGCTAATGAAATATTTGGTCTGTGATTTGCTTTTTGTATTGGATTCAGATTTTTGTCTTGGCTACATTGCTTAGACTCTAGGGTAAACAGTTCTCATACAAGTCTAAATCAGCTAACTTTATGTGGTTTTCTGTGGTTTTAAGAAAAGGGAATATATTTAGCTCATCTTCAAAATATATATATTATATATACATACTTAGAAATGTGTAGTACACTTTCATGTAGGTAGTTTGGATAAATATTTGGGTCACATCCTAGCCCTTCAGAAAAAAATATTTACCTTACAGCCTTATTTACATCAACATTAAACATGTTTAGAAGAAAGATTGTAGCAGAGTAATTTTACTTGCTCTCTAGGAAAGAGTTAATGTGTTTTGGCTTGATCTTGATAGACCTTCTTTGCTATATCAATAGTAGTTTCTAGACCTCGACAATTCTTTATTGACCTCATAGTATCATTTATTGCGTGCACTTTTCTGATAGGCTGCTACTCCATCTATTTTTGTTCACTATAGACATTGATGATATATAGCCTTCAGTAGTCCCAAAGATACAAAATTTCTTTCTTTCCTCTCAGTGCTGCACAGATATTCTTTTAGTCCCTAGTCCTGATGTGCTGTCTTGAATAATCTACAAGCAACCCTTTAAACCCTTATCTGCACTTAAAACTTCAAGTCTGGCTAAATTTTGTCCTTGTTACTGCAAATGCATTTCAGAATATTTGGGCTAGAAGTGGTCTACCAGAAAGAAAAAAAAGCTTGCATTCTCATGAATGATTTCCAGAAAAAATATTTCACATCCAAAAGACATGCATAGACCAAGCAAACTTTGAAAGAAATCACCCACAAGTGATGATGTTTAAGCAAACTAGCTCAAGGAAATTATTGATTTGATACTCAGCCAACTCTTGTTGTTTCAGTGTTGAAACAGAACATATATTGCCCCACTTTGGATCTGCAATGAAAGATGCTGGTGACATAACCTCGGGTGAGATCATGTAGCCCTAGTCAGGAGAGCAGAAGTTTACTATCTGTGTAGAAGCACAAAGCTAAGGCAGCTGCCCAGAAGATATGTTTCACAAAGTCAGAGAAAACCAACTGAAAAAAAATTCAGCTTACAGAACTGAATATTGTACTGAATATTATTTGTGCAGTCTGAAGTCCTTGATGTTTACTACAAGTTTTTATCCAGCTGTGTAAAATACCATTCCAGGAACAACCAATGTTATTTAATTTATAAACATATTAGTGGGTGTTAATAATAGCTTTAACCAGGTATATCGATGGCACTGAAAAATACTAACCATTTTAAGGCTGTCAGCAACAGGATTTTTTGTAAAGTAACTGGTGGATTACAAGTAAAGTAACTGGTGGATTACAAGTAACTGTCAGGTGTTTTGAGAAAATAAATGTATTTTTAAAGTCCATTTTTCTCACTCTGTTGCAGTTTATGTTCCATGTAGCCCATAGGCACAAGAACTTCATTGTTCTGTTGAAAACTTGCTTGCCCTATTATCTTTTTTTTCCTAAATGAAAGTAATTGACCATTTTTAATGCAGCTTTTGGCCACAAATGTTGCGATAAATATCTTTGACTTTTGTGCTACAGGACTATAACACACTTCATCTACTATGTCCCACCAAAAAAACCAAATATAGCTATTGAGAAAAGAACATAAAAGTTCTGT
Organism: Aleadryas rufinucha; assembly: GCA_013397815.1. NCBI lineage: Eukaryota > Metazoa > Chordata > Aves > Passeriformes > Aleadryas > Aleadryas rufinucha. The sequence goes on from VZTH01018861.1 coordinate 25,921, forward strand.
AGCAGTAGCTGTGAGCACTGTCTTGCTCTGTGGAACAGAGTTTCTCTTTAAAGTTCACAGTAGATTTATATTCATCACTTTTTAGTATTTTCCTACTACAGGCTTCTAAAGAATATTTTTCCTCTAAAAGAAATGCACAGTATCATCTAAACAGTCTTTGGTTTTAGACATATTTAATAACAATTGCTTAAAATTTCATTGTTGAACCCCTGTGTACTTCGGCTATGTCAGTTATGTGCTGATTACTGTTATATTTCAAGGTTTATTTATTTTTTTTTATTTTTTCAAGCAATTTTTAGACCTTGCTATTTTTCTGGATCAAATTGCTCTACTCATCTTTCTAAAGGTCTTGGGTTTTGTAATTTGATTTATGTGGTAACCTTGAAACAAGGAGAGACATTAATAAACTGTTCTGTTTTAATGAATGACTTGTCAGGTACTGGTTGACTACTCCAGTGGCCAGGAACTCTCTTCCTCCAGGCACTGTTTAGAAGGGCAAGGCTTCAGGCTCTCAGTCATGTCTGTGCCTAGCCTCATTTAATATTCAACAGCTGTCAAGAATAGCATTGGTTTGAAGGACTTATTTGATTAGTAATGGTTTTTTATATTTCTATACTTCCCTTAAACTTGTGTTTAACTTTTTAGATTCAAGGAGGAAGACCTGGCATGGCTTGGAAATACTGAAACTGGCTGAGTGCATGCTGTCAGCTCTCTAGGTCAGAAGTACATGATGTGCATGTAGGCACAGGAATAACACACTCAGGTTCAAAGACAAATTCAAAGACAAATGTCTCCCTTATCTGCTTGATAATGCCTGAAATAATGCTTTCTTTTATCCAGACTTTCGTTTATTATGCCTTTCTCCTGCTGACTTGGCTCCCAGAAGGTAGGTGGAGGTTGTGAGTGGCATCTGTGTAGCTTACACCACCTCTCATTTTGTTGTAAAGCAGAAGACCCCATACACTATTAGGACAAACAAACTTGCCAAAAAAATCCAGTACCTCTACTTTCACCTCCTTCTCTGGATTGGATCACAAAGCAAGCTTAGAGTGTGTAACTTCATGTTACATACCAGCAACAGCTCTGGAAAGCATCTCCCTAAAGCAGAACCATTCTCTGAGCACCCCTCCCCTCAAGTAATGCAGTGAGACTTTAAGCCACTTAAAAAAACAGATTTGAGTGTCATCAATAATTGTGGATTCATTTTCCTTAATTTATGACTTCTATCACTAGACTCTTTTTTTTTTTTTTTTTGAGTTTTGGGGTTTGTAGGGGTTGCTTGGGGCTTTTATTTCTCCCTACAAGAGCGAAAGGCTACAGTGCTTGTTATACCCAGCTGTAGAAGGCAGTTGTACAACTCTGGTTGCAACATCTAAACATTTCAGAAAATAGAACCTAAATATTTCTAGTTTCCAATCTTGTTCTTGCTGGAAATCATTAAAAAAAAAAGTAAAACAGACAAAACCACAAAAAACCTGGAATCCTTGCACACATCAGTATTGCTTATCTGCACTTACAGGTTCATTCTTAACCTTGTGGTCATTGGTGCATGAAATGTTTCTGATCCCCTTTTTGACAACTGTAATTTGTTTGCTCTTTTTCTGTCAATTTGAATATCTGATTTTTAGTCAACAATGCTGTTTCCAAGGCTATCTGTCTGGGGGATTTGGTCTGAAAAGAAAATTGAAATTATTTGCATGTTGCATGTAATAGTCTGTAACATCTGCTCTTTTTTTTCCAAAACATCCTGAAAAATATGAACTGCATGCATGCACAAATTATTAAAAGCAGAGACAACTGAATATAGTGCGTTGTCGCTGAAATAAGCAGGAAATTTTACGCCTGTGATCAGAGAAAAGTGAGCTGAGTTTTAGTATCCTGAAACTTGGTCCCTATAAATGAATTGCGCTTACTCAGCAGGTTTTCATGAGTTGCTTTTAGAGTGTCATACACAGTCAAAGGATCCTTGTATTTTATTTTTATTATTATTTTAGTTTTTGCTGTTATTATTTTATTGTGATTCCACTCTAACAGATTTCATACATGCATACCTAGAGTTAGTATTAGCTGGAGTTCTACTTTGTTTTAAAGTCGACATTGAATTCAGTCAAATACACATTGCATGATAGTTGTGGCAGTGGAAGAAGTTCTTGAATTGCACAGAAATGGATTCTGAAATGGAGGAGCTGGATGTAAAAAATGACCATTGTTTGGGAAATAAGCAGTAGTTATTTATATGGAGATTTCTCTGAGCCATAGCTTTTTTTCAGATAATCCCAAAAATTTGGAAAAGAACATTTGCTCTGTGTGATAGGAGTTTCTCATCAGATCATAGAGCAAGGAAGAGATGGAACAATCTCAGTGCAGCACGCATATCTGACACATACATTTACAGAACCACCCTCCTAACTAGATTCTATGGTCAAAACAAGATACCTAAATCTTAGTGAAAGTGCTCAACTATTAATTGTATATAATTATTTTGTGTTTGATATTGTATATTACATCAGACACTGTAATAGCCAAAAAAATCACCGAAAATATGATTCGAAATTCTGGGGAAAACTTCTAACATTTTTGTGATTTGTTAAATTTCTATGTCTTTTGACTTTGGTTATCTGACATTTTCACAAATGAAGGATTAAAAGATGGGGAAAAAAGTAACTTTTTAACAACAAAAAATAATGTTTTTAAAACTAATTTAATGAAAGGTTGTGCCTGTCAAAATCTTATATTTTTCTTCCGTGTGTTAAGTTTGCATTTTACTAAGTGATATGCTTTTGGAGTTGTTCAGATTCTGTCTCCTATGCAGAATGTTCAGCTAGATGATGGATCTATTAATTTATATGGCCTATTTGAAGGTGATCTGTTCTTAGCATACGTTGTGTTCGTTTAGAATAAAGAAAAAATATGCATATTTCTGTTAATCATAGATTTAAGACCAGGACTCCTTTGGTTGGAAACCCCCTGAAATTACTGGCTTTGGATGAGATTTTCCTGCCATCAACAACAAGATTATCATGCCACGTGATTTTTGGTGTTGATAGAGTCTAGGAGTCCAAAGTACTAGAATTAACAAGCGCAAATTTAATGGTTATGCTCTACCAGCTCTACTACCCTGAACTTCGACTTCACCTTTCTACCGGTATGGACTCTGGTTTGATATCAAATTGGTTTTAGCATCTATAATTCCACATAGAATAGAAAATACATATGGAAATACAGAACAGTCTATCTTGCTACTGAATTTTGTTAACTGACCTAATAAAAACCACCATCAGATCTAGAGTAAAATCGAAGATGTTGTGTGTCTCTCTCTGTATGCACAGATAGATATATATCTATAGTTCCAAACAAGTAAAACCAGAGGGACATAGTGATGTATTCATTCAAGCTGGCAGTAATAAGTGAATTGGGAGCAGAGAGAGATTGTTAAGTACACTTTGGGGGACATTGTGCTGAAGGAGGTAAGAATCATTAGGAAAAAGGGGAGCTGGGGACAGTCTGTTTTACAACCTAGTAGTATGGAACTGAAAAATAGATGATGGCTGTCAGGTTGATAGTTCTGTGGGGATTTTTGGGGTGTATATATATATATATGTATATGTATATATATATGTGTATATATATATATATTTCTTCTTCTTCCAGATTCAGACAGAATAAGGTTTGATACTATAAAGGAGCTTTTGAGCAAAACTGCAGTGAAAACTGTAAATGGTAATAAACCAGTAAAATGCCACGACATGGCTGAGATCAACATTGTTCAGTTCTTTTGTTGTTCTGCTGTGATTTTCAATATCCAGCTGAGGGTGATTGATCCTTAGCTGGGTATTGAAGTTTACTCATACTACCAAAATAACACAGACCTGAATCAGTAATAATTTACACCCTATTTCCTTTCAAGTGTACCTTGATAATATAACTGAAATAGAAGGACAATACAACACACTGTCTCTCTTCTGGGACTCCTGATTTCTACTTCACGCTCACATTAAAAATAAGCTTTTCTGGAGAATGTCCAGAAGTACTATGGCAGAAGAAACTTGGTCTAGAGCCAAATGTTTTCTCTCTTTGCTTTTATGGACAGAGGGAGGTAAATACAAGGCCTGAAACATGAATGAAATGAGGAAGGAACACAGATTTTTGTGGTTTGACATTTCATTTAATCCCTGTAATCTAGCAGAAAATAAACAGTGCTCCAGAGACTTTTTTTTTTGTGGATGAGCAAATATTTGAGTTAAAAATTGGCCATCCGCTGATCACAATAATTAAGCCCTTTGCCACTCATTAACATCTGATTTTTTCAGGTTGAGAGATCATGGGTCTATTTGTCTCCCACAGGTCACAGCCATCCAGGGGTCTGCAAGAGACTTTGTGCAAAAGTGGAGATCTGAGGGTCATTGACACATCTCTCAGAATTCAAAGTGCTTATCTTTTTGAATATAGCATTTTTTGAAAGGGTGTTACTTTTTAGATTATCTGAACTCCACATTTTGTTGAAAATAGTAGAGTATTCAATAATAGATTAATCATGAAACAAATCAATTGATTAATTTTGTAGTTCCTTTCATGCAACAGGAACCTTCATGATACACTGTGATCTCTTGCGATTACATGTGTGGACAGCAGTATGTGTCAAAGAAAACCAAACAGGTGTAGAATTGTAAGATTTAG
>VZTH01018861.1:30651-243050 GCA_013397815.1 Aleadryas rufinucha
TCGAACATGGTTCGGTTCTGCCTTCCCTAAAAAGACCGTGTAACCCTGGACCCTCCGGCCATTTTCCTACCTCGCCTTTCTGAGCAATAAACTCGGGAAGTCTTGGAAGTGGCTCTCTCCCTCTTCTCTTTCGCCTCCGGGGATCCTGGGAGACCTGAACACCAGGGTCACCTCGCCTACAGCGCACCCTGCTTATACCGAGCCGGTGCTGCCCGAACACGCGGCCGCCGAGACACAGCACGTACACTGCGTGTCTGCGGGAAGGACACTGCTGCCTCGCCTGGGATTGCCGCCCAGCCAGGCTGACCCCTTCCAGGGCAGTGTCAGCATTGACTGTCCCTGGCAGTAACAGCATAGAATCATAGAATCACAGAATCATTCAGGTTGGAAAAGACCTCTAAGTTCATCAAAGCTAACTGTTATTTTAACACTGCCATCTTCACCACTAAATCATATCCCCAAGCGCCACTTCTACACATTTTTGAATAATTGTAGGGATGGTTATTCCCTGAGAATCTTTTTCCAATGTCTAACCACCTTTTCGGTGAAGAAATTTTGCCTAATACCCAATCTAAACCTTCCCTGTCACAACTTGAGGCCATTTCCTGTGGTCTTGTCACTTGTTATGTGGGTAAAGAGACTGGCACCCATCTCTCTACAGCTTCCTTTCAGGTAGTTGTAGAGAATGATAAGGTCTCCTCCGAGCCTCTTTTTCTTCAGGCTAAATACTCCCAGCTCCGTTAGCCACTGCTCATAATAACTGTTCTCTAGTCCTGTCACTATTTTCATTGCCCTTGGTCTTAAATATTGCCTAAGGTTCATTATAATATGCAATTATTCCCTAATTCTTTAGGAAAGATTTGCCTAGGCCTCTCATGCACAGGCACAAAAAAATTTACATATGCATGTACAAAAACACCTACAGTCTTAGGGAAGGAGTGAATCAACTGAATTTTTAAGAGGAACCCAGAATATACACATTTACAGAAGTCCCCCCACAAGTGATGCATGCACACAAATTAGAAATTATTTGACCAAATCTGATCCAGCAGTGTTAATGGAAGGTATCATAAATAAACTATGTGAGGTACTGACATAATGTGTACCAGAGGTTGCTGGTGCCAGTATCTACAGTGGGCTTGTATGCATATTGGGTGATGTTTTCCATGTCTGCTCACAAATCTCTAGTATCACCCCAAGTGATCACAGGTAATGACATGCGTCTCTAAGGACATCTGCAATGTGTCTAGGAGCAACAGGTAAGATTTTCCTCAGCTAAATGCTTTCCTTCAATAGAAATTCTTCTCTAGGTGAAGTCTCAAGAATCTGCTGAAAAAAGATTTGGCAGACATACCCCAGAAATATGACTGAGATGTTGCATGTAATTTTGATGATACATAATGAATAAAAAAGACAGAAAAACAACAGTAAGAATAAATTTAATCTTCCATGCATGGCTTTGAGTTCCCAAGTCCAATGATTTATTTGCAATTCCTGCTAGGCTGATGCATTGCTATTATATTATTTTTGTTAAAACATGTGGTTTATAATGGTGTTACTGATATCTCCCTTTTTGCATTCAGTAGAAGGGATGCATGCGCTCAGAGCTTCACTGGCATTGGGCATATTATGTAAGTCACTTGGGAAGTATTTCATGCACTCATTACACTTTATCAACACAAAAGGAAGCACAGAGAATCAAAACAAAAGATTTCACGCAGAGCAATAGAAAACAAGATGTGCTCGGTAGAATATTCATGAAAGGCTTGCAGTATAGCTGAGAGGTATCTGAAGACAGAAGATATTGTGATAGCATACACATTTCTCAGTCTTTAAAATTGCATAACCCCCCAGGTAAAATTACTCACAGCCTTGCACAGCCTCATTCAGTGTCTTGAAGCATTAAACACTTGTTTATAAAAGACAGAATTCCCTGGGCTTCATTGATCGTTCTTATGATGCCTTGAAGACAGTGCTAACCATTTAGATTAGTAATACTTGGAACTCTGTACAAGACAGCTGCATATTTTCTGTGACACACAGCTGTAGGAAACAAAATATCATTGATGAAAACAAGTTAGAAGAACAAAGAGTTTATTGTAGCCCACATGATGGCTTCAGCTTTGATTCAGCAGTGTTTGAGACACAGGAGAACAATTTTACGAGCTTGAGCAGAGCCAAAGTGCAGTGGTGGAAATTGGTGTAGGAGTCTTTTATGTGTCTTATTTTATTGACATCAAAAGTGACTAAAAATTAAAAAGAGAGGAGAGGGTTATAATAAAATGCACATGTTAATATTCACTTGCTAAATTCTGCTTAAAGTCTTGTAATCTCAAGGCTAATTTGATCCAATTGCCTTTTAGCTAGTGTCTTGGTCCAACATCCAAATAGAATGACTTTTTAATATAACTTGCACTGTTCTGTATCCAAAGTTGGATTTAGTCATGCAATTTATTAAGTCAGAAGCAACATATTTTGTAATTAAGTCTCACACCTGCAGAATCTCTATATTAATATATTAATAAGCCTATTAAGCCCAGAGGAAAGAGAATTTTAGAGAAGATACAAGCCTAAACTGCAATTATATTGCATAAAGCATAGTATAGGTATGCCATACCACTGCAGTGTAGGTATGCCATACCACTGCATTCCATTATTTGGGTATTTCATCATAGGCTGGGAGAAAAATCTATTTTTTTTTTATTATTCATATGGTGTTCTACTATCAAAGACAAAACTAAAGACTAAAGGTTGAAATTAAACTTGTGGAAAATGAGTGTGCATTATTTAATATATAAAGAACGTAGACATTATAAAATTGCTTGAAGAATACATTGTGTAAACATGAAATACAGCAAAACAGAAAATGTCACTTTGTCACTGGCTATTAAATTGACAATTCTAATATGTAAACCCAAGATTTTTTGTATAATTAATGATGATTTTTTAAATTTTGGAATAGAAGTAGTTTGTGGATATTGAGAAAGTGAGAATACTCTTAAAAAAAGAGTAAATACTTCTAAAAAATTAAGTGGGAGCTTAATTCCTTTCCAAGTATTTAATTTTTTTTTAGTTCTCATTTTCAGATAATATTCTCCTGCCTGCTGGACAAGGGGTTGCAGAAAGGCCTAATCTAAAAATTCCTTCTTAATTGACAGCATCATCTCACCACTTTACCATCCACTATAAAATGTTATCCTTAAGAACTGCTGATTCTTAACCATATGCTCTGCACATTGGTGTAAACTTCCTATTTTTCATCTCCATGGGCTGCTTTACAGACCAGGAAGGTTTAGGGGTTTTTTGACAGTCAAGAAAGTCATGTAATGGTGTAGGAAATACTTGCAAATGCAGCCAACCAGTTAAATACATGGACTTCGTCTGATTTGAAAACAATTATTGTAAACATTTGTGTGTACTTTTACACTTCAGTCATTTTTCCTGCTTGATTGCTCATTTGCTCTTCTTAATTTTGCACCTCATTTTGCTTTTGAAATGTTGCTTTGGAGTAGGGGAGAATATGCATGTTTTCTGAAGCAATTTGATAAATTTGCAGGAACCTATGGAAGGTCAAGTTCTCACAATTTCTGTACTTGCCACTAATGAGACGAAGGTTGACCCCAAGCTGTGTATCACTTGGAAATCAGAACAGAAAGCACCTGATATACTTTCTCTTTGAAAACCACAGGCAAACACATGCTTTTAGGTGGAACTAGGTTCTATTTAAAACTTGAAACCTGGTTTGTGGTTGACTGTACTCATCTCTAAATGCTTGTGTGGTAAATGCCTCCTAGTAAAAATCGCTGTGTGGCATATATCATAACTTGACATTTAATAGAGTTATGCAAAAAAAGTTTCTATAGATCTGCTTTATGTCTGAGAAAGAAAATACATCTCTAATGATACTGAGATACTATCACAACTCTTTAGCATTGATCTACTTCATCTGCTCCCCTTTTAGCAGGAAGAGAGAATTGGAAAAATTTTTTAGGGAGTTTCATGCACATATAAGCACTGTAGAAATTGTGTAGTAAGAGAAAAGTGGAGACGAAAGGAAATTAGAAAGTCAGGTTGAATCAAAACATAAACCAGGACTAATACTCTCTGTGGCACAAATGTGTTCTGGATTTATCTTATAATTGTGAAGGATTTGGGTTAAAAGAAAACGATGAGAAAGGATAAAAAGCTGTAATACTGATATGAGGAGGAAGGGAAAAGATTAAAGTGATCACAGGGAGACAGAAGAGGGTGTTTACTGTGGAGAAACTAGATACGAGAGTAAGAAAGAGAGACCAAAAAGAAAAGCCTGTCCACAAAGAGAAAACCACAAATTCAAGAAATCAGACTGACATGTTGTGTCCTAGGACAGTTTTCCAGGAGTTCCCTTTACTCTTTCAATTGCCTCCCACTTTTGGCTTTCTCTTGGAAGTGGAGGGAAGCCTGACTGCCTTGATGACTTCACCCTTGAAATGTTTTCTTTCCTTAGTATAAGTTAATGGGAAGGTAAGTAAACAGAATTTGATATCCCAGAAAAATGTCCATGTCCTTCCCACGCTAAATCTAAAGAAGTAAAGGACAATTCGAATTTCCCCTATTCCAGTCAGTGTGTGTAGATTCACACTTCCTAAATAATTTTTTCTTAGAAGAAGAAATTATCTTTTCTTGAATCTGAAATTAAAAAAAAAGTCCTCCAGAAAACTGAAATTATTATTCTTCAAGACTAAGACAAGACATGCTCGTTTTATCTTAATACCTTTTGTTGAGAGGAAAGGGTTCAAACTGGAAGATTTGGTGAGGAATAAATGGTTTTGCTCAAAGTGACCTTGCAGCTAAGAATGTTGGTGTGGGAAAATTCCATTTACTATGCCTACTGTTGTTCATCCTCTGTCTGTTTTGAGAAGTAGAATTCCTGTGTAGAGATAACACACTCGCATGGACATGCTTGAGCTTCCTGCTGGGGGAGAGAGATTGTAAAAGCACAGCCTTGTGACAAACTGCACGTGCAATTGATATCTTGGGTCGGCAGTGATAGGATGAACTAAGCCTAAGGGAGCCTGTGTGTCCCTGTGTGTGTCTGCCACCCAGCATTGTCAGCAAGGTAATGAAATAATTCTACTCTGCATTTCAGCTGGGGTTTGGTGGTTGTCCTGGTTACCCATATGTCAATTCACACACCTACATTTCTAAGACCTGGTCTCAAGGAGGAAAAACAGCCAGTGTGCAAACACATTTGTAGGGGTGTAGAAATGTTCATTTAGTTTTAGCATAAAATATCTGAGTATATTTTTTGATTATTTTTTTAAAAAATGGGTTCTTTAGAAGACAGAACAAACAATGTAAAGAGGAGATTTACAAAAGACATCACTATGCTTGTAAATGCTTCTTGATTACATATGGAGCTTGCAAATATACAACCAATTGTCAGTTGCAGAAGTAAAAATTCAATTACCTTGGACAATTTGCCCTGTATCCAGTTAACCTATGTTATGGACTGCATCTTTTCTCCATGACCTTGAAATATCACTGTCTTTGTAACTGGAAATTAAAATTCACAGCTAAGAAATGCCCTTGTCATTTATGCATCTATCACACAAGATTTTTTTTCAGAAGAAAAAAATTAGTAATGCAAGACTCCTGCTAACCCTCAGTATAGAAACTTCTCAACCTTTGCACAGAAAGGGCTCTATATTTGGGTGTTCACTGTTTTTAAAGATTTCACCTTAAGAGGAAACGATCGCAATAATAGAAAACAGGGATCAAGGTAACATAATAAATAAAATCTACAAGGCTTTTATTTACACTTGCTAATGCCATATTTTGATTCAAAATATTTAATGAGTTTAGGCTTATTTTAGTAACACAGACTCTGGAATTTGTTAGTGTTTGTAAATAATAAAATGGTACATGTTGTCGAATGATCATTCTTAAATGGTGATCACCAGGTCTCTACCAGTGACACACATTTATGTCCCAAAATCATGTCTCCTTACAGTATTATGCTTTAAAAGTTTAATAATAAGAATATATTTGGTCCTCCCAAAATGTTCATGATAGTTATGACTGAGAGATTTGTATAATTTGGTATGGGATGAATTAATGACTTTATAGGCTTCTAACATGTAACAGAATTGTAACAAACACTCTGCTTTTGGGTTATTTTCAAATCTGGTCTTCAGTTTTTCAAATTTTTTCTTCAAAAAAAGGACTTAAAGGTCTGAAATCTGACTGAGAATTTTCTAGAAAACTGTATTGATTGACCTTCATCAAAGCAGAATGACATTAAATATTTTTTGTACGTCAAACTATCTAGCTGTCTAATCTAATGGGATCTCATGTGCTAATTTGTACAAGATACAGGTACAATAAAAATGGGGCTTAGGAATCAAAAGGCTGTCAATGTAATTTACAACATTATTGAATTCCAGTTTTCCAAGCTGCTAAAATATCGTAAAGTTATAGACCAATAAATTGAGGATGATACATAAGATCCCATAGATCTTAACTCTCAAAGACAGAAAAAAAAGGACAGAAGAGTTGTATGTATATTCTTTACATAATGTTCTTTTTCCAGAAACTGTGTACCTTACTTCGACTATGTTTTACGAGTCAGAGAACATTACACTAGTGATATTAACTTGTTTGCTTAATTTCTCTTTACTGTTAGACAGTCCTTGTTGAAACTGTTTACTTGTCTTCAGGGCTGAAATATTTTTTAGAGTTTCATCAGGAAACCAAGTAGAAGACAGTCATAAGTGATGTATGTGTTTACAATATCTGTTGGTATATGTTATTGGCAGTAAAATATTTAACTTGTGTATTTGGCAAATTACACATTTTTAATGTTCTTTCCTTGATCTGTGAATGGCAGAAAATCTAATGATGTTATCTAAAAGTGAAGTTTTTATGAGACAACACTGGTTTCCCTGCTGTGGGCAAAACATAGTGACTATAAAGAACTGAGGAAATCAGCATTTCATCATGAGACCCATGATGTTAATGAAGGTGAAGACGATGTCCTTCCTCACTGGGCAGAAGGTATCAGAGAGGCCAGGAAAGAGTGGAATACAAGCAGGTGGTCTGATGTATTTTCTTGCATTACTGTAGGATTATACTATAAGGCTGTGAAAATGCACAGGGAAATAAAGCCTCAGATCAATGCTAAGCCATATCACTTAATGGACCAAAGCAAAAATGTTTTCAGAGACCAGACATAGGTACCTTGCTGAGCTCAGATAGAGAAAAAAAAACAGCTTCCAGAAAATGTGCTTTCACTATTATCTTAGAGACCTAAGTTTCAAAAAGCAGTTTGATACCTTCAGCCTGAACAACTAATTCATTTTGCTGAAGACATTTAAGAAGATGATGCATAGGCTCTGTTTCAGAAACTTGCCACCTTGCTTTCTCCAGGACTCAGACTGTGTAGACAGCCCATCACTGGGTTTTGCTGCTATTGCTGGTAAGATATAGGTAGCAGGGGGACAACTTTCTAAAATAAAAGTGCAGTTTTAACCCCATTCATGTGCAGTTCAGATGAGATTTTGACTATCTGAATCACTTTTCAGGTTTTGCTCCTTTAAACTCTAAAGCTCAGGACAGAATATTTACATGCTAGGGAGAAGGTATGTTCTATCAAAGACTATGGAGAAATTATCAGGGAATGTGAGACCTTTCTTACTGCAAAACTTTCCTCATTTTTTTCATCTCAGATATAATTCTCATTTTAAAATACATGTAGTTCTCAAATGCCAGAATCTATACACCATGAAAGCTCCTCCCACTGCATTTTTTGTTTTCTGAACAGGGCTGCTATGTAGAAATAATTATTGCAGTACAATTTCTGATCTAGGAGCAGACTGAACTTTCAATACACGTGGAGACTCTAGTGAGCATCCTTTTAAGATTTTCAGTGTTGAAGTTGTTCATTCACACCAGGAATTAGATTAAAGTAAAACAATAAATTACTAGGCACTCCTGAAAGGAATTAGAAAACCTGTGCAGGGCTTGTGCCAACCTGTAGAAATCAGTAACACAAATAGAACAGTTTTCTGTGATTTTTCAACCTCACAGACTAGAGATACTATTCCCCACTGATGAGTAGGAGGAATTTCAGAGAACATCTGAAGGAGATTTGTATCTCACCAGTTTTCTACTGAAAATGAATGAGAAACTTGCAAGTTTTCACAAATGTCTCTTGAGTCTCTGCCAGTTTTCAGAACACAGCAGTACAGTAATTGCACTGAGCATTGAGATTGATGTCAGGATTAAAGGTTATAAACTATGAGGGCAGGCTGAGAGTTTAGATCCATAATGTCTGAACACAGGCTGTTCAAATGCTGTATTGAATACTAACCTGAAGCTTTGGAAGGGGGACTAGTGTTTTTTCCAGCATAACTATGCTAATTGGACAAGTGGGTGGGAATAGGCATTATAGGAAAAGAAATTTAGGGTAGGTACCAGAAATCCTTTTTCCATACAGATAACCTGTAGGTATGGACTGTTACAAGGATGAATTAAAAATAGAACCATTAAAAAAAAACAATGCACACAGAAAACTGATGTCATACAGAACTGGACTATTGCTTATTCATTAGCTGTGGATTTGGGGCCAATTGTTAGTTTAAGCCAAGTTGGCCATATATTGCTTTAGCAGTTCTAAGCAGAATTAAACCTGTTCTGACTAACTGGGGATTTATCCCACATGGGAGAAATCTCTGAGCAGTGTAAAGCTGTCATTGCAGCATCTTGGCAAAGGAAATGCTTATTGGAAATGTACTGGGACAGGAAGGACTATACTTGGACCATACCATGCTTCAGTCATCCCTGCCAATGTAATTGCCTCTAAGGGGTTCTACCATCTGGTGCAAGTTACAGAAAGCCTGAGGCTATTTTGACTTGTACTGGGATTTAACCTATGAGCAGGAGAATGCTTAACTGGCTTAAGGCCAATTTCACCTTCTTCTCTTCCACATTAAGCAGAGTCTTTCTATAATTATAAAATTGACTTAAAATTCATTGAAGTTCAATTAGTTAATATGGAATTGATTCTGACTTCAGGTGGGAAATAGATCTTGGAACCAAATGAACTCCTGTGTTCCATGATTTTCATGCAAATACTCCTAATAAGAAGAAAAACAGGCAAATGTCAAATGCACAAGGAAAACTTTCTCAGAACAGATTTTTTTTTCTTCAGAATGTTTCCATTAAGTCAATTAGAAAGTCTAACTTGCTGAAACATGTCCAAGAGTAATAACAAAAATACCTAAATAAATAAAAGGTGCACATAAGCAATTCAATAGGAATGATGTATGGATAGAGACCTGTCATCACTCCCTCACTACATAATTTTGCCTATTCCACACCTGTGGCATATAGTAGCAGTGAAAGAGATAACCGGGTTTAATGTTACAGCTGTATATATTTGTGTCCATTGGAATCCTTTTTGGAAATGCAATTATTATTCTTCAATCAATGCTCCTGCAAATCTGTAATGTTGTCAATTTGTCATTTGACTTATTACTTCTGTGGTGGATTTTATTTTTCTTATTGCAGTCATATCATGTTCTTGAGAAAGGTTTTTTTATTGTGGGTAGGATTTTTGGTGTTGCTTTTTGTTGGGGTGGCTTTTTTGCTAGTTTGTTTGGGGATTTTTGTTTTCTGGGAATGGATAAAACAGATTTGCAAGCCTTCCTGGAGTAACTTATCTTCGTGATTCCTTGTGACTGAGAACTTGATTGCCTTAGTGCTCCTTGATGTTGCTATGAGCTGACCACTGCAGCTAATTGTACAACTATCAAGAAACAGACACTTGGACAATGATGTAGACTCTTTGGAATGCCTGAATATCGTTATCTCACTAGTTGCAATCAGAATTTGTATTGTTAATGATTATCAGTGTCATTGTGTTGCCAGCAAGTATCATTGATTAGAAGACAAAATCTATGCATTATGGAGCACCATTCCAATAAGGATACTTCAGAGATTTCTTACCCTTGCAGGAAACAGATCTTTAGAGCTGTTTGTGTGACTCACACCTGCAGTGCCTTTGGCAAAATTAGTTTTCTTGGTTTACTTTAAAGCATTGCAATTTTTTCTTACACACACAGTTTTCCACAAGAAGCTCTGACTATAAGTGAACATAAAAAGTATAAACTAACAGTGGATATACTGAGAAGAGGCTCAAGTTTAAGAAATGGAGCTTTCTCAGACATTATTAAAAAACTGAAATAAAAATGAGAATTGCATTACATAATTCATATTTTTACACATTTGTGTTCTTCTTGTGTCATTTTTATCATAATGGGTACATCTATTGTAAGAGTAAATGAGCATAAAACTTCAGTTTATTGGAAAGATTTTTTTCCCAAATCCAAGCCAATTTAAGAACAGAAACTACCCCTAAATTAACTAGAATGGGCAATAGAAAGGTTAGATTGTGCCACTGGGAACTGTAAAAACATCAGGATTTAATTAAGACAAAAGTATCATTGAAGACTGTTAGGAAGTATGTAGTGGAATCTCAAAGGTGAGTATGTATTTTGTGAGCCTGCACAATATCTGAGATATCAGTATCAAATTCTAGTAAGCAAAAAAAATGTGTCAGTGAGGATCATGGGTATATTTATTGAGCTCATTTGTTTATTGACTTACCACTCATGAATTTTGAAAAGGCAGTCTCTAGACTCATATAAGCATATCGGGCCTATGAAATCTGGATTTTTTGCCTAGAAAAAAAATAAGGTGGGGTAACAGTTTAGAATGGTGATCCACTCTTAAAAATAACTGTAAAAAATTAGGAGAACAGAAGAGAGAAATAGCAAAGATAAGATGAGTGTTTAATACAAAATGAACATTGCTCTCTCAGCAAATAGGTCATCAACTGACTAACAGTCATAGGTTTGTCCAGTAAACACTCATGAGTTTTCATGGTGAGACAGGGCTAGTGGCTGAAGGTTATGTCCTCTTTGCACCCCATAGAAAAGGAAACTAAAAAGTGGTCATCATAAAATAGCATAAGAGTGCATGAAGTGATATGTGCTTTTATGTTCGGACAAGTCATTAGCATTGAAGTTCTCTTGGCATGACATGTCATAAAAACATTGCCAAAGTCAGCAAATAGCCCAGCATGTGCCTGTCTAATGCTAAATCACTCTGCTCTCACAAGTCTATCCCGGGTCTTATCCCATAAGTTCGTTTCGCTTTGTTGCCCATATATGATCCAGTAGCAGTTTGCTACATGTTTTGCTGGTTGGGCTGCCTAATACGTTCTTTCACAGGATTGCTTTGGTTCCCATAAGCAGCATTTTATCGTGATTTGCAATATTTAGCGGAATGAAAATACATCTCAAATAATTGGCAGTCTAATCAGAACATAAAAATCAGCATGGTTATATTTATGAATGCTGAAAACTTAATTGTCTTCTTTACATTATCACATAGAATCCCATTTTTAGATTGGTTTACTCCCAGCTGATTCACAATTCCTCATACATTGTACCATTTCCAAGTATTCAATGATGTACATACTCTGCAACAACTTTGTGGAATTCAGAAGTAATAGTCTTAATGCACAGTTGCAAATGAAAAAGATTAAATGATTTTAACTCACAGAAATGAATCCTAAGTAAGGCCAAACAAGCAGTATGTCTGCTGATGTTTATCAGAAACCGTAGTTAGGTGGAACTGAAAGTGACATTTTACTACCATTTCAATTAATCTAATTTTTGAGTTGCTGATTTTGAGCTTTCGTATATTAAGGGGAGTTTCATAAAAGTGATTTCAAATACACTTCTGGAATATTTCACTTGAAATTCCTTTTTCATGCTGGGTTTTTTTGGAAAAAAACCCAACAATTCAGTGAAATAAAAATTGGTTTGTGAACATTTTCTTGTTATCAAAATTTCATTTTTTCACCACTGAAATCTCTTTCAAATTATACTCTAGTTTTTAGTACCATTTTATTGACTTCCCCCATTTCCATCATTTGCTATCAATAGATATATCTCTGTCTAGCTCTCTGTGAATTTGTTCCATTACATCTCTGCAATTTGTCTGCATTTAACAAATTCAAAGGAGTGACATCAATACAATTACACAAGACTGTACAAGTGTTTTGTACTCTAGAAGTAGCACAGAGGCATTCAGTTCACCATCCACAGATCTGCTTTGTTTGCAATCCACAGATCCCCATTTTGTTTGCAGTGCAGAAGTACTGGTTTGATTTGGGGACACTCTGCTGCCCGGTTAGCAAAGACTCTGCAAAACTGAACTAATGAACTTGCTTTCAGTGAGGTTAATTGACTTAGACACAGGACCAGACATGCATAAATCTACTGCTTTCCTACTGCAGCCAGCTTGATCCTGGCCAATTGCAAGGACTCTGTACAGGGTATTTGATTTTGATACCCCAAAGTGGCAAATCAAGATTTTTTTTTCATTTCCATATATATTTCCCTTCTTTCCCAAATACACTTTTCATCTACTTCTCTGTACATTCATGTTGCTTTTAAAACAGTAATCAGTCCCATGACTGATATTGGCTGATTTTGATTTGACTGATTTTGTTGTCAAAAAATAAATTGTACAATGCAGTGATCCTTTCTGCAGCACAAGAAACACTTCACATTTCAGAAAATAGAAACAGCTTAATCGTGACCTGAGTTTTATTTTGTGGGATTTTAGATAACAAGAAAATGGATCTTTAAATTCATAAATTTTATGGAGGAACTAAGACTTTAATTAATTAATCCAGCATTAGTCATCTCACATCGTGTGACAGTGCAGTATTAAAATTTGATTTTGTGTCCAGTTCCTTGGCTTTTCATGTTAAGAACATGATACCATTGCAAATTTGAGCACTGTTTCTCCAAATAATTCAGTAAAATATAGTTTGCACAATTGAAGTAATTTAAATTTGCATAATATGTATAAAGCAGAAAACATGGTACAATAAGGGGGCATAATATATTATTTCCACTTACGTGTTAATTTATTACCAGCTTCAAGTTTTCTTAAGGAATCCCCACAAGAAGTTTTTCAAGTCCCCTCTCAAATCTTCTGTGTCTGTAATCCCATAATAATTTCTCTTAGACATGTTGGCACCCTACCAGAGGGCTGAAAAACTGCCAGTTTCTTATTAACAGGTTTCATGGCTATATCTTCTGTCTGTTCAACTTCGCAGCCTTCTATTTTTGTCAGGATCCTTCTGGGAAATGGTATTTATGGGATCAAAAGGGTTCTACCTTATGGCTCCGACTATCATAAGCACAGTTTAGGAGAGATCACAGAGCCCCTGTGCACTTCTGAAGCATGGTTTCTTCTGAAGCTCACACCCTTAGTTGTGCAGTTTTCCTGTGTGCTTTTATAGATTTTTCCCCAAACACAGAATGTTGCACAACCTTTTCTTACCAAATCCCACCTGCAGCTATTAGCTTGTCTTGGTTTTAAAAATCCCTTATTTGTAAGTGAATAGCTTTCTTATTTTGTTTTATCTATCATGTAATAGTAAAGCTAGCAAAACTGTTCAGATGTCTTTCTGTCACTGAGCAAAGACCAGTTAAAGGGATCAGTAAAATACTAATATAATTCTGTGATGCTGCTGAACACAATGTGTGTACTACACTGACAAATGGTCAGTGTATTCATACAAGTGAATGCAAGATTTGTTTGACTAGCTTTTCTTTTCTTTACTTACTTCAACCTAAATATTTAATGTTCTGGGATTTGTAGATATGGGGCTCAGCGCCAAGTTTAGCAATGCAGAAACTGTGGATAAGAATTATTACAAAGCCATGGAGAGCTCTGTATATAAAACTATGTTAGGATCTGTTGTAGTAATCAATGGATTTTTTTTTCTTTTTTGCTTCAGCACTCAATCTGGCATCTGCTCTATCGCCTAATAGAGGATTTTTTTTTGAAGATGGTCACTATGTGTTCAGTGTTATTTGAAAATCTATATTGTTGCACTCATTTGTGTGTTTATATGCAATTGGGTTAAGTTACTATCCGTCTGTTTCCTCCAGCTGGCTTATTTTAAATTGCAAAAACTACTAGCATTCAGTGTTGTTGCTAAAAAACCTATACATGCAGCTAAAATAATTTTTAAAAAACACCTCCTACTGAGTCATAAACTAGTATGTTCCTATGGGATATATTAGAGTTCTACATGAAGAACATTGCATATACACTTGTCCAAGAATCATAGAAATGAATAAACCTTTCTCTTGCATTTATCTGCTCACTTGGCATTTGTTTTCACAATCTTCCCTGTGCTTTTTGGTCTTCACAATTTGCAGAGAAATAATCTAGTTTATGAAGTACTAATACATTACTAGATTTTGTGCAACGTAGACTCCAAATGTAACTTTTACCTTCAGAAAACCTCTGAAAAGAAGACTCAAACTGTAACAGTAGAACTTAGAAGGAAACAGGAACTCTGAACTAAAATTATCCTTCCAAAAAAAGAAGCAAGATTTGTAAGATGAAATATAAGTAGTATGTGTGCAAATATTAGTTAACATAGTGGCTTTGTGTTCTCTGCTATCAAATTAGAGATTCCTCTCCCTTCATTCTTGAGTCTGGTGAAAAAACTGAGAAGTAGTGAATACACAGGGGCACTGTTGAAAGCTATAGTAGCTATAATAGACCTCTGACTGAGTTATCTTAGTTTTCGGAACTTCTCCAAAACATGAATCTGTGTATGCACTATTTCTGGCACTTAATCTCATTCCTATGGAAGAAAGAATACAAATCCTGCTGAACTCAACAAAAAATTTTGCATTGTTAAGCCTTCTTTTGCTTCCCTTTCTGCTTTGGAAATATTTTAATAAGTTGCCATGATTCAGACTTTGTATAATTTTATCACTATATAGAGAAAAAAAATAAAATAATTTCCCATTTAAAAATGCATTCAAATATTGTGCAAGAAAAATAGGGGTTTTGTTTGTTTGTTTTCTTTATTTCTCAGGTACTTATAATCCTAGACTTATATCAGGAAAACTGTTAAAAATAGTCCATCAAGAGTATTAAAGTCATCATGACTATATTGTAGAAGATACGAGCAGAAAAGACCTTGTCCCCAGTTTAGTTTCTTCCATTTACAGAACTGGTTTTAATGATATTGGCAAAAGGAATACAGCTTATAAAATGGTGACTCAATGAATTGACAAATGCAGTACTGATGAACCCTTTTAAATTCTAGCAATTCTTTAGTCATAAATTATCACAGATATTAAACTATCTATTTTTATTAAAACTCTCTTTCAATGGCTTAACTTTGTGCCATTTTCTATGCCTTTTCCAGATTTTATAGAAATGAAAAAGAAACACATCCGACGTCAGATGTTGGATAAATTGCAGATAACAATGGGCAGTTCTGACCTCATTAGTATTTGTAATTTTGATCTCGATGCTGGGGGTGCCTACATCTCCAGCATCCCATTTCAGTGGAAAGGAGAAACATATCAAATCACCACTGGAAACAGTAAATGATCAGTGTGACATGGTTTTTATGGTACTCTGTTCTCCAAGGAACCAGACGATGAACATTCTCCAAATTCTTAAGATCTCAGTTCACTCTCTGTTTATGAAAATTTTTGAAGTAATCGCAGCTGTACCTATGTATTCATTACAATATGAAAGCAGGAAGTTTATCAAGTTTAGTCCCCCATATGGCAGTCAAATACACTATTTATTCTTTTCTAAGTTCTACTTTTCAGTAAAAGAGGTTTTCTCCTTTTGTAGTGCTTTTTAAACACTGTTAGAGATTCAGCCCTTTGGTGATAACAATTCTTCTGCTTTTCAAGGGTCTACTTATAGTCAGCTTATGCCTACTTGCTCTTTTGACAAATTTTAGATCAAGTGTAGTTCTCATATGCTCATCTTTTCCCTGGATGATTTAAAAATCTCTGTGGAGCTCAAGCAAAAGGAAGTAGTACACATACTCAATCAAAACAGAGAATTACGCATAGTAAAATGTCATACCATTGTCTTGCTACCACCAATGTCACCAGCCTGAAGTATCTTTTTGTCTTTGATATTCAGTGAAGGATTGTCATTTATAGTCCATGACATTTTTTTCTGTCCCTTCAGGGGTTTTTTTTGGCATTATAGGCAAGTCTTTGACTCCTTTTTTAAGAGAGGTTAAGAAAACATCTTAAGTGTATTAGAAGGTCTGCAGCCATCTATAAGACTTTTGATATTCCCCCATCTCAGCTGAGAAGGGCTCACATGAAGTATTATGAGAAGCACCTGCACTCTTCAGAGCCTTGCTGTGTTACTATCTCATAATCACTTATTGGTTAATACACAGAAAATTCCTCATTCTGTCCTAGTCAGCGAACTCAAAGTCAATACTAGGCTGGAGTTGCTAACAAAGACTAGCTCATCTGTTACTGTCAGCTCAGACCTTGAATTTGATATGATTATTTTAATCCTATTTCTATTTCCTTATTCCTTAGTCACCCTCATCTTCCTGTCAAGTATTCTAACTATTCAGTACTGGTGACATCTTCCAGCTTTGTGTCAATGGTAAAATTAGTTAATGTATTTTTCCTACTTTTACGAACTTTGCTAATGAATTTGTTCAATAGCAATCAACCTACACCAGGTCATTAAGAAAATGGTATGTTAATTTCTCTTGACATGCTATCAGCTTTCAATGCAACCACCTGACTTGTCTCCTCTTTTCAAAGACTCAGCTGAACCTCATTATCGCCAATCTAATTTCCAAACCTCCCAGTATGCAGTACTTGAGATTCAGATAAAATAGTTTTAGACCAAAAAAATGCAACAAATTAGATTTTTCCAGAAAAAGAAATTATCAGGATGCTGATCTACTATGAAATATCCATGGTGAATACTTTATATTTTCATTCCGTGTCTTGTGTACCTCCAAAATAAAATCAGCATTTGCATGATACCACTATCATTTGAATAACAGTATTTGAGACATTCACTAGTGAAACCATGACTTTATTGTCTGTCATTAAGTAGTATGGCATAGAAAACAGCTATATCCTCTTTCATTTGTCTCAGGCCCATTCCTTCTCCTCCTCTCCCAGTTTAAGCCAAAAGAAATCACTTGAGAAACTCTGAAAAAAACATTAACAAGGACTTATCACACTGACTTTTGTGCAGACATGCTAGAAACCAATAATGACTTTTAATCTGACTTTTTATCTGTCTTCCTTTCATCCATTCCTAGACATTGACTTCCAATATCTTCTTATCTTCCTTTCAACGAATTTGTTTCCACACTTTCTTCCTTCTGCATGTTTTTTTAACTTCTCATTTATTCTGCTCTTGCAGTATCAAATAGTCTGAAGTGATGACTGAAAAAGAATCAAGGCACTCTTTAGAAGTGCAAGTAGGGACACTGAAAGCAAAATTTTCTCTTTTCAGATTTGAAATATAATTCCAAAAAACATATTAGTGTACCTGAAAATTCCTAAGGATAAAGCAAATATGTTCCTGTTCAGATACAGCTTAAATTTGAGTATCCTTTTCAGTCTATATTTTTTCACTATCTGGTTATTTGTGATCTGTAGGGAATTTTTTTCTCTAAAAAAAAAAAAAAAATTTAAAAGGTATATTTTCTGCTTTCTCTTTTTTTTTTTTTTGCCTCCCATTGTTTCCACATAATCTCATGCTCTTATTCACCTTAAATATTCCCATGTGAAAGGCTTCCTTATATAAATAATGAAGAATGTTAAAGATCTTATGTGCATATTCCATATTGAATTGTTTTCTCAGGTTCCCATTCGAAAGACTTGTCATAAAAAAACCTTGTAACAATGTAGAACTCTGAAGTTTGAAGCCATTTAACACAGCAGAATGGGATGATCCCAATAAGACAAACACATGGCTAGTCTGATGGACATATTTTTCTCCAAATGTAAGGGAATGCAATCTGCTGAAGAAAGGTTAGGCCAGTATCACTATAACTTTTAACCAGAGAATTAAGAAAAAATAATTTACCAAAGTATACCTGAGAATTTATTCAGAAAAGTCAGGAAAAAGTATTTAAAGTAGCAACTAAAATTGCTTGCACCAGAAGTCTGTTTCTAATCATATTCCCCTGATCTGGAGTTACTGAGACAGTAAGATAATTTAGATCCACATGTAAAAAGAAGATACTCTGCTCTAGACCAATGTAGTGAGAAGGGTCTAGCTCATCTCCTATTGATCTGGGAAGTTTAATTCAGTCTTATCTCATATACCCCTGCTGAATACATATTAATCTACTGATTTATCACCTCTGAAATAATGTTCACATCATCCAGTGAATTAATCAGGAGATGAATTAAATATTTTAATAGCATATGTCTAGTACAGGTAGAATGATTTCCCCTTCTAATTATAATATCTAATTTTCTTCTTATTATTCTTCAGCAGCTGTAGTGTTGGTCATGTTGGGTTTTTTAAATTTAATTTTCTTTCTCATACGTAACTGCTTCACCTTAAAATGATCTCTTATCTCTCATAAAAACAGATGACAAGACTATTTTTCAGTTCAGAACTTTTTCATAATTACATTTTTGGCCTCAAGGGAAAAACTGTATACATTATCAAATCCCTTGGCTTTGCAACTGAGTAGCTTTAACAGTCTTGCATACTGCCTGCAGCTATTGTAATTTATTTTGAATATTAGAAAATCCTCAAATTATAAGTTCTAACAAGGTATTGTCATGTTCAAATTGAAACTCATTATGTTTCTTACTGCCTTGTAAACTGGTCCTGTAGATTCCTTACAATTGTTTGTTTCTCTTACAGTCCTTGCAGTAACCACTAACTATTCACGCTGTGGTGGATCTAACAGTTTTATTTATCAATATAAAATCCACTGGCCATTTAC
The DNA here is from genome assembly GCA_013397815.1 of Aleadryas rufinucha. Taxonomy (NCBI): domain Eukaryota; kingdom Metazoa; phylum Chordata; class Aves; order Passeriformes; genus Aleadryas; species Aleadryas rufinucha. Next base: position 49,502 of record VZTH01018861.1, read on the forward strand.
CACTTATATCTACAGAAGCATTGCAGTGCAATTCAGGAATGTTTCTGAGCAGTGCAGCATTGATTGTGGAAGCGTGAAATGCTTCCTGAAACTAAGCTCAAATTCTGTAAAGGAATCATAGAATCATAGAATGGGTAATATTGGAAGGGATCACAGTGGATCATCTGTGACCCACCTTCCTGCTCAGGCAGGGTCATCCTAGAGCACACAGCACAGGATTGTGTCCAGGCAGTTCTAGAGTATCTCCAGTGAGGGAGACTCCACAGCCTCTCTGGACAATCTGTTCCTGTGCTCGGTCACCCATACAGTAAAGAACTTCCTCATATTCAGGTGGAACCTCCTGTGCATTGGTTTCTGCCCATTGCTTCTTGTCTTATTGCTCAGCACCACCAAGAGCCTGGATCCATCCTCTGACACCTTCCCTTCAAATGCCTATAGACATTCATGAGATCCCCTCTCAGTTTTCTTTTCTTGAGGCTGAACAGTCTCAGCTCCCTCAGCCTGTCCTTGTAAGTGAGATACTTCAATCCCCAATCATATCTGTTGAGCTCCACATCTCTTTTGTCCTGAGGAGCTCAGAAGCAGACACAGCACTCCAGATGTGGTCTCACCAGGGCTGAGTAGAGGGGCAGGATCACCTCCCTCAACCTGCTGGCAATGCCCTTCCTAAAGCCCCCCAGGACACCATTGGCCTTCTTGGTCACAGGGACACTCTGCTGGCTCATGGACAGCTTGTTGTCCATCAGGACCCTCCGGTCTTTCTCTGCAGATCTGCTTTCCAGCAGGTTGCCCCCCAGCCTGTGCTGGTGCACGAGGTTATTCCTCCTCAAGTGTAGGACCCTGCATTCACATTTTTTGAATTTCAGATGGTTTTTCTCTGCCCTTCTAAAAAATACTTGCGAAGTAGAAACATATCAGTAGGTTATAGATTTTTGTTTTGGATTTAAGCACCAAGAAGAATTATAAATCCTGAAGAGTCATTGTATAATTTAACCATTTGTTAAGAATTTTAGGTCAACCAGAACACAGCCCTGTACCATCCTCTTCTGGTTATGTGACCACAGCCGTGAGGGAGTCCAGGGCTCCGTCAAAGCCTCTGGGTTTTAACGGGCTTCACAGAAACTTTTCTGAACATCAGAGTTCCAGAAAAAGGAAAGAAGCTCTGGATCTATAGTCAGGATGTAACTGAAAATATGATCTACCTGAATACCTTGCTTATTTACAGTTCACAAATAGAGATGTAATGTATATCTGCTGTAAATTGAAAATAATGCACTGATCAGCAGAGAAATTTCTGCTTAGATATTCATAGAAGTTAGGTCAGTACTTATGAAATTCATAGTTAAATTGTTCTTTATAATGGCTAAGGTGACAAGATCAGCTGTTTACCTACCTGATTCTGTATCTTCCTATTTAAGTTATACTATTAATAATTAGAAATTAGCTTTCAACTAACATCCTTAGGAATACAGAATTGTTTTATGGTAAAAGAAAAATGAGTTTTCCCCTCAGGTCTCTTAGGACACCCCTTCATACCTAGTGGACTAAACTTATTTTTGAATGTTTCAGGTTTAACTTAACTATACATGTTTATCACTTACCCAGACAGAAGGTGATTATGCATATAGCAATTAAAACAAAAATCTCAGGAACAATTGCCTAATTTTTTTAATTCTACCTTCATATCTTTGTTCTGACATGGAAAGGAGACCCTAGTTTCAAGTAAGCCTCTTTTAAAAGTGTTACTAATAAATGCAGAGAAGTAAACCTCTGTCAGCCCTCACAACCAGTATGACATCTTCACCAACATATGTGCTCACTTACTCCATCAAGTCCGTCTTCCTTGATAAAGGCGCTCTTAATTCTGCATCTGGCATTATAACTATTTCTGGAACTTTCTTACTGAGGTCCTTCCCTGATTGGCTTGATCTGCTTGAAAGCCTTTGATTAGTTAATTAGCACTTGGGATCTAAATAGCAGTGAATTGTGCATTAGCTCTGAGAACTTGTAAATTTTTTCTATGGCTTTTTAGGATAGTCTCTCGCATATGCAAATTTTTCATTCTGATTTTTCCTTCCTTTTTTTTAAAATTTTAATTAAGGTAAACTCAGAAATTAGATTGAGATAGCGGTTGCAATCCTAAATTTTTAGTCTGGGTGCTTGATTTGAGAATGGCTGTACATCACAATAAGGTCTGTCCTTGCCAGGCTGTGTTAGCTTAGAACTTTTCTATTTTTTATTTTTTTTTTTTAATCTTGCTGCACTATTAAGCAAGAGTGAATGGAGCTGAGAGCTATGAGATTTCTGAGAGCTCTTTCTCAATCTGAAGGAATTGAAGGAACTATGTTTGGGTTGTCCTACCAGTGGCACTGGAAGATTGAACACATTGAGTCTAACACTTTCTGACTGCGTATGTTGATCCAGCTGTGCTTTCTCTATGACACATGGGGCAGAATTTCTCAGTAAAGTTCTTTGAAAATGTTAGAAAGAAACTCATTAAAACTGAGACAGTACAACGAAACAGCTTGAGATAAAAGTATGAATAACTATTTATTTTTTGAGACGCTTTCTTTCTGCCTGTGGATGTCCAGAAAATATGTTAGAGTAGATAAAGTAGCTTATTTTTGCACATATAGGAAGGAAAAAAACCTCAAAAAACCCCGGGAATACTTACTCATCCCATAATTTATTATTATAAGCAGTATTTCTTTGACTTTGTCCTAGCTGTAGATTGTTTCTACTTCATACAAAATAGCTTTCTTTGGGTAGTTTCAAGTTTGATTGGCACTTCATGCAATTTTAAATACATCTACAAAAAACTATTACAGTAAAACTGGTTAAGGTTTATTGGGGTTTTGCTATACCCTTGCTTCATAAATAAGAAGTACATCATAAACACTTGAAATGGAGCAGAATTCTACTTACTAGTAAGAAACAATGTTTATTTTGGTATAATGTGGAGTGGTTCTCATTCTAACTGTGTATCTTTTCCTTGGCAGCAAAGGGAAATCACTGTATATGTTTCCAACAAATATAGAAAACAGGCCTACATTTTCCAGTGTCTCATCTGTCCCAAGGACTTCTGTCATGTGGTAAAAAGACGAGATTGCAAATCTCTTACATTTTCTTTCATTTCTCAGCAATACATTGCTATGGAAGTGAAAACTAAACACATTTTATGCTTCTTGTGCTGCCCAATATTTCAACTAAATATTTTGGTGATACTGGCCAGAAAAGAGTCCAGAACAGAAGACTAAAAGTCCAAAATATACATATCCACTAGCAATCTATGTTTTGGGAGAATGGTATATTGCAAATCCAGAAGGCCCCTGAATACGATTCCAAAGATAAATGAAGCGTTTTAAAGTAATTAAATGTGAAAGAGTCTCACAGCAGCAACATGAGAAAGGAAATATAATGTTATAGTGGCTAAAAGACACAAAAGAAAATAAACTTCTGTTGAAATGATTTTATATAATGGTAGGGTTTCTTTGTCGTTTTCATAATAATAAAAGGTAATTTAAGAATTGCTTCACAATTTTAACATGTATCTGTGACACTGTAGTGACAGCTACAAGCCACTGCATCTGTGGTTCCTCTTACTGAGCAAAGGTTCTGCATGAAAATAACTCTGCATTTAAATGGAAGTGGCTAGAAAACATTCTTTGTTCTTTGATAGAAGCAATAAATTAAAGCTGGAGTACAGAACTAAGAGCGAGAAAGGTGCTCAACTGCGTAAGTTTCCTTATTCTCCAGGGAATTAGAAAAATAAAAGTAAAAAGGGAAAGAAGGCAGGGGGAATTACTAAATGTGAACGTACACAAAAGGGTAGAAGTGTGACTCGGGGGAATTTTCACATGCTGCTATACAGATAAGGAGGTAGATGTTTCAAAACTTTCAGGAGAAACACACATAAATGTAAGGATTCGTTTTTGCAGCTAGCCAGCAGCTTTCAGTGAAATCAATGAGATCTGAGTTATAGTGTTTGAAACTTTAATGAGTTCACAAAAGTTACGATTTTCTCTCTGCAGCGTGCCAAAATAATAGCTAAATGTTATACGGGGCTGAGTTTAGTCCTGATTTGAGCCTTTTCAAGTGTTATTTGAGCTTTTTTAGGTCTTCCCAGTAGATTCACTTCATTCTTCATCTCTAAATGTAAATGAAAGAAGTCTGGTTTTGTAGCTACCCTAGGATTTTACAATAACATTATTTTCTTAAATGTTTGGTCTTGTTAGTTCCTGAATGTTTTGAAGAAAAAAGTGCATTTCTATGAAAAGATTTTTAAGTACCACCATATGTTCAAAAAAGATTGAGCACATTAGCTGTACTAACTAAAACTTATGAAAAATAATAGTGAAAATGGCTCTTATTGCCTTTTAGAAGCAAAGATACTCTAATTCAGTTGGTTTTCAAAAAGGTACTTTTTGTGCACAGTTGCTGTTTTTCAGTCTGCAGGCTGTACTACTATAATGAGCTCCTACTGCATGTGAGCAGTGTTTTAAGTTGTTTTACCCACAGAAATATTCCTGCCTTGTTTCTTAAGTGAAGTCTAAAAGTAGAGGTATTAATACTGTAGCACTTCTAATATTTGTTTTTTATTTCAGTGCAAAACGCATACTTGAAGCCTATTAATAATCATGTTAATAAATGACTAAATAGACTTTCATTTAAGACTGTTATAGATTTCTGTAGTCTTAGGGGCTATCTGTATTTCATTACCTTTATTTTAGGAAAGAGGCATACCAGCTTCACCTAGGATTTCTCAGGTGAAATTCTGAAGCACTATACAAAATCTGAAGCACTCTCAAAATAATATAAGGTTTCACTGAAACAAAAGAGTGATTTCTTAAAAATATATTAAGAAAATTCCACTTGGTCCTTGCCTCATCCTACAGAGCCAAGCAATACTGCAGCAATCTTAGATTTCTGGAAGAGCTGCCAATAATCCCTGCATTCCAGAGATTATATGTAATTATTTCAGGGGAACTTGTCTTCCAAAACAAGTTTTCAATTCTTTCACCACTGCATTCACTTTTAAATGCATTTAAATTACCTTATTTCTTACCATTATGTACATTAGATACTAGGTATTTAAAGGAAGCATCAACATGTACAATGACAATTTGACAAAAGTATCATAGAAATACAGTAGGGGATTGAAAAAACAAAAGTCAAATCTAATTCCCTGTTCTGATTGCCAGTAACCGCAGCACTTTCTACAATAACATGCCTTCAATCTGGACATTTTACCTGCTGGAGGCAAGTGATGCACAGAGCCAGAATAACCCTAGTATTGCTTTCAGAAATAATGATTAGACCTTGATTTCTGATTCCTTCAGAGAATGGATATTGCAGTTAGAGAAAGAATTCACCAGAGTTTGGAAAACAGAGACATGATGGAACACAAAAACTCTTTTCAGCTTTGACCTGATTGCATCCCTGAATTCTTGTGAAAGTAGTCAGATGTATCTTCATGGATGTATGAAAGAAGTAATCTGCAACAGGGTTTTCAGAGTTAGATGCAAAAATCACTTACTGAAATTACACATACTGAATATTATAGGACTCCTATAGATGAGTCGTAATTAATTCATACATAAATGGTTACCATTGTGCGATCTCAACCTAATGATTTTTCTCCCTACTGTTTTAAACTGTGGATTCATTATAATGGGGATTTTAGTCCTATGTTGCAGTATTCTACATAGCTGTCTTACTTATCTGAAATTTCCCATTCTAGGCTTTATCTACATAGTAAAAATGTAAAATTAAAATGTTACACTTAAAGAAAAATGTTCAAAACCATTTTCATTTTAGTCCTATAAAACTATGTCATCATGTAGCCTAAAATATCCTCTCTAAAATTAACTGACACATGGCTGAAAATTGTTCTCTGGGTTGGCTGAAATGAATTCTATTAAAGCTAATGAAAATTGCACATCTGTGGCATAAGATCATATGTCCAGAAGAGAAGCAGTGTGTGGAATAACTTTCTTTCAAATTTAAACCCAATCACTGAAGTTTTTCCATCAGGGGGTCGAGCTCACCAGAGACTTATAAGAGCTCTAAAAAAGTCTGTACTCTGACAAATTTTGAATCACTAGTCTACATAAAGTAGTGATCAAATCAAATTAACTAAAGTATTAGATTATTTTAACATGTCTGGCGTCTGACACATCCTTCACATAGATATATTTAGTTTAAAATAATCTGAAAAAATGCAATACATGCACATGAAATAATAGCGTGTAATTGTAAAAAGGGACAAGGAATCCTTTAGTACTATTAAGATCTGTGCTTTGATTAAGAAAGTGTAGTATTGGTACAATAGAAGATGGATTTACCGGTGGAGCTGAGCCAAACATCTGCATTTCACTGCATTAGTTTTTTTGTTCCCTTTTCCAAACTGGAAAAACAGGAACTAGTAGAACTGGGTGAAGAACATCAAGCTCCTCCAGTCAAATATGGCTAGCTAGTTTTTTTTCTTGACTATGATTTTTATCTTGTCAAGGAAAAAAAAAAATCAGTGCTATCTATAGTATAACCACTACTTTTGTGATGCTTTTTCTTAAAACAAAAGTTTTCTTGTCATTCTCTGGGACCTGTTCCTGGCAAGTATAATTATCTTACAAAAATATGCTTCTCCCTACCCTACATAATCATTATATGTACATATATATATTATAACCCCTCTTCGTTCTCCTATACTTTAAGGTTAACTCAGAAGTCTTCGAAATGGCTGAAGCACTGTTTTAGCCAGAAAAAGGAAAAAATTTAGACCCTATGACTGGACCTTGAATTAAATTCTGGATTTATGAGGAAGAAATTTACAACCCTTGGAGATTAATTTTGGTCTAAGAAGACTTGTGGAATTAATGAAAAGTGGTATATTTTTTCACAATTATAAAAAAATGATCCTCTTTAAACATCATCAAATAGAGAGCTTATGACAAATGGCACAAAAAATACTTTTCCTGACAGTACCTAGTAACAACATGCTGAATATGGGATTTCTTTATTGCTGTCTCTTCTCTATATTCATGATTACCCCATCTGTAATTTTCCTAGCTTGGTATCCTCTTAGGAGCAAATACACTAATTTTGGCAGATGCCAAAAGTGAGAGTCAACACTGAATATTCTCTCCCTAAAGATTTCCTTTGCCAAAGTTGCCCACACACTGTATTTTCAGCAAAAATTGTATAGCATCTTTCCTTGAATAACAGAAGTGAACCACCTGAAAGACATTTCTATTTCCTTCTGTCATTATCTTAGATTTTTCATTCCATGCCTGTGAGACTGTGGTGATTTGACCTGGGCAGGATGCCAGATCTGCACCAATGGTGCTTTACCACTCTCCCAGAGGAGAGAAAATAGAATGAAAGGCTCATGGGTTGAGACAAGGGCAGGGAGAGACCACTTACCAGTTATCATCGCAGGTAAACAGATTCAGCTTGGGTAATCAACTGAATTTATGGCCAATCAAATCAGAAAAGAATAATGAGTAGTAAAATCAAATCTTAAAATACACCTTCTTCCCACTCCTCCTCACTTTCCAGGCTTAATTTCATCCCCAGATCTCTACCTACTTCACCCTGCCCCCAGCAACACATTCTGATGGGGAATGGGAGCTATTCATCGCACATCCCTGCCACTCCTTCCTCCTTAGAGAGAGGGTTCAGGGTCTCTCCCTGCTTCAGAATTGGGTCCCTCTCATGGGAGATAATCCTTCACAAACTTCTCCAACATGAGCCCTTCCCACAGGGTGCAGCTCTTTTTTCAAATTCTTTTTTTTTTTCCCTGAAATTTGTTATCTCCAAGGTGCTGCCACCATCTCTGAAGGGATTTGCTTTGACCAGCAATGCATCTGCCTTAAGAGGAGCCAGCTGGCATCGGCCTATAGGAGGCTTCTTGCAGCCTCTCAGTGAGGCCACCACTGTAGCTCACCCACTACCAAAACCTTGCTTCACAAACCCAATACAAAGACATGCATAATTAAGTGCAGAAACAAATGTTTGAGGTCAATCTTCAGGTCACTTATTTTTACTGTGTCAGCAATCACTTCTGGCACCCTAATATGACCACCTAGCTGCAAAAACTGCAATTAACTATGCATTTTCAAATCACTTCAGCATAACATGCATGAAAATATTTGTACTGGCTTTGACTGGGGTAGAGTTAATTTTCTTCACAGTAGCTGGTATGGGGCTGTTTTTTGGATTTGTTCCGGAAACAGTGTTCATAACACAGGGATGTTTCTGTTATTACTGAGCAGCCCTCGTACAGTCAAGAACTTTTCCGCTCCTCACCCCACCCCACCTGCCAAGAGGCTGGGATGCATGAGAGGCTGGGAGAGGACACACCTGGGACAGCTGACCCCCCCAGTGATCTAGGAGCTATTCTAGGCCATGTGGCATCATGCTCAGGATATAAAGTGGGAGAAAGAAGGATGGAGGGGGATGTCTTGAGTAATGGCATTTGTTTTCCCAGGTCACCTTTATATGTGATGCAGCCTTGTTTTCCTAGAGAAGGCTGAAAACCTGCTTGCGCATGGGAAGTGGTGAATGAATTCCATGTTTTGTTGTGCTTGCTGATGTGGCTTTTCTTTCCTGATTAAGCTGTCTTTATCTCAATTCATGAGCTTTTTCACTTTTACTCTTCTGATTCTTCTCCCCATCCCATTTACAGGGGAGTTATCAAGGGGCTGCGTGGGGCTCAGTTGCCAGCTGGGGTTAAACCAGAACAACAGCAAATATTCTGTTTTTTTAAAAAGAAGACTGAAATACAAGGAAAAGAAATTAGATGCAAAACATATACAACTTTTTTTCATAGTAGTCTTTTATCTTGCCTTTCTCCTATGACTTTTCTGTTCATATAAAGAGGAACTTTGATGAGATTGTATTTGTTTCCATAGTCAGTCACGTAGGGACTATTTTTTAATTGTGGGAAATCAGAAACAAGAAGTATAATTTGACAGGCATGGTACTTTTGGGTTTTTTTGTTACTTGTGTATTTTGTGTTATTCAGTTCTGAGAAATTTGGTAGAATTTTTAAGAGCGACCATTAAGTTAGTCTTAATTTTATTAAAATTAAACAGGATTTAAGCTTGTACATTTTCAAATCATTTTTAAAACTAGAACTGAGACTCCAAAATCCTGGAAATACTTTGTGTATTTTACTCCTTGTCTCTTCTGCAATATTAAACAACTTGAACCAAAAGAATTCAATACTGCATTCATTAGCAATCTAGTTAAAATATTTTCAGACACTTAAAAAAAAGTCCATTAAGTTTTCTAACAACATTTTAACTTAAATCAGAATAATGGTTAAACAAGTATACGGGCTTTCTGAAAACTTACTGTTTTAAATATGAAAGCAAATGCCACTAATTCTCAATATTCATGATAGTTTGAGGACTGCTTTGTCATCATGATGTCCTCAAGGTATGGAAAAAATAGGTGAAAGAAGTCATGGCTCCAAAGGAAACACACAATGTGGAATTAAAATCTTGGATTCTGAACGCTTCAGTAAATCAGCTGTGACTCTCATATTGTCCTGAATAGTACCACTGTTTATATTTTTCAATAACCTTGTGCTTTACTACATGAACTCAGGAAACTATAGAGATGTACTTTATGATGTAATGTATAAAAATGTGTAATGTATAATGAATCATAAATATTTAATACAGAATATGTAGTAGTATATAATGATAGTTTATAACACATAGGGTACAGTATGGCTATATAGTATAAAACATGTATAGTTTAGGATTTATATGGTGTATAAAATACATGTGGCTTTTATACAAATATCTTTTAATATATTTATATAGCTACATTTAATATATATGGTATAATATGTAACATTCAGCCCCATCCCTTAGGAATACATTTAAATTTATAGTTTCACATCAGGCTCACAGATAAATATAGGCAGTACACAGTCCGATATTATACCGGGCAAGTTAAACATCAATTAGTCGAGAAAGTTTAATTGCAATAGAGTCTTTAGCAACTATTTTTTCACCTTTTAATTTGGTTTTAACTCCTGGAATGTCAGTGTTGGAACTAGATATCACTAGGAAAAATCTGGTTTTCATTGAAAAATATTGACTTGATTACATCAATTTTATATTATTCTTTTTAGTGCCTTGAACTCAAGTAGGAGAAAAGAAATTGTCTGGAGGAAAGTTATAGCATTAACTTTCGGATTTGTGTAATGTGCCATGGCTGTTCTCTGGCTGACTAAACAACATGGAAGTACCAATAAAGTTGAAATCTCAACAAAATAGACAAGTTGTTTTTAGTGCTCTTTCCATCATATATTTTCACCACTATAGTATTACATAATAAAGACTTCTGAATGTGTTTCTTTACTGAAGACTACCTAGGTGTAATGCGCTTTTTTCACAAAGTACATACAGTGAGGTAGGATACAAATCCATAGTTTTCAATGGAGAACAATGTGCATATAGTTTAAATGCTCAACCAAGTGAAAAAAGAATATACAGAAACCCTGTCTCTGAATATGTTTTTCATAAGTTCTCACTTGGATAGACAAGTGAAATCTCTGGGAGTTCAAACAAGAGAGTAGTAGTATACTGATTTATCCTTTACTCATTCCCATAAGTTTCTTGTTCTTGGTGTTCTTCTTGCTGTATCTGTCCTTCATGAAATATTTTTATGCAAGCCTTTGAGGGCTTTAATTATGTTCTTTATTTTTGATTATGAAATTAGATGAAAGGAAAAAAAATGTTACTTTATAATTTCTCATTTTACAGCAGTGAATTTTTTACTGCTGTGAAAAATACCTGAATAATATTGAAAATACTTAAAAAACCCAAACCTTGAATCATGAGGTCTTATCTTGTTTTGTATGTTTTTTTTTTTTTACCCATGTCAAATAAACAGACATTATTATTATGGGTGAAATGTTATGTCTTCTAGAACTCTTTTTAACAGGTGAAAAGAATCTGTGTTCTTAGCTGTAATAGGCTCTTGGCAACAATATTGAATTGAGTAAAATTTGTCTCATGGGGTTTTCCAAAGCTATAATCAGTGGTATTTTTTTTTTTTAATAGAAAAATTGTTTTTTGGAATGGTTTGTTAATGTCAAAAATTTGTATCTATCACTTGCTATTTAAAAAAAAAAAAAGACTGTGTAGAAACCGATACAAGTTTAGCAATCACTTTTAAAAGGAGAAGGATAATGGCTTCAATGATCCAGTTTCTGTTCTCAGTGGCTTGATATAAATCAAAAGTAACTTGATGCAAATTTGCTGTAATTAGAATATGCATATGGCACTATATGCTTAAACATCTTTGATGCTGAAGATTGTCTTCCAGACCTCTTGCTGAGCTATGATTTTCTAATCTGTAGGGGGTCTGACTGTTTTCATACCTACTATGATAACTCTGGAACAGCTAAACATTTTTTTAGAAGGGGTTAAGCAGGGCGACTTATAAGAAATGAATCTGATGCTAAGTACCATCCTCTGGTTATTATGAGGAGTTTGCTAAATTTCCAGAGACCTGTCTGAAACTTGTCACTTGTAGACATTTCTGGGTTTTAGGGGGTACAGAACAACCTAAGCCACTTAAAGAACTCTTTGGCTTTACTGCCGTGAACCTTCTCCTCTCTGCAAGTTGAGAGTTGTGCAGATGGACTGGCAGATGCAGTCAGTATACAAAGAAGAAAAAGGTGCTTCAACACTAGTCAGCATCAGGAGTCTGAAGTTTTAAGAGGCCTTTATTCAAAGTGTTTGAACCTATTTTAAAATAGGAAGAGGAACAGAAAAGTGTCCCTATTCTAGAACTTTGGCAACTCATCAGAAGATGATGTTCCTATGCAATGTAAATTCCATAAGAATATTTTGGAATATTTCTTCTTTACTCCTGTTTATACAGCGAAGCTCTGCCATAGTGTTTAAAATACTTCCGTTCTTTGTTATTCTTTAGTGTTCATTTTGCTGTCTTTTGCTTATTCTTAAACTTTCTAAATTCCATTATTTTTCCGCTTAGGTTCTGATATCATTCAATGAAAGAGCAGCCTTGCACACTATGAAGTGCCTTCATGATAAGTAAAAGGTACTCAAAGCCACAAAAAGCTCATATTTATGGTCAAAGGCCATTAGGGAAGATTTCTTTGCATCATTTTTTAAATACTGACATTGCTGAGTTCTTGCCTTCCAAATCAAGTTAAAACATTATCAACTTGTAAAAGAATAAGTGTGCTGTCCTTTCATCTGGGACAAAATTAATTTTTTTCTTGTCGTTGCTCAAGTACGTGGGTGCATTTGGTAGATAATGATGAAGGATGGGGAAATCTGGTGTGTGCCTTAAGGGGATTTGATTTTTGGTGACAATAGCCAATGAATAAAATTGTACGATATTGCTTGCTACGTAACACTGGCTAATATCACTTCTATAGCCTGACCCCACATTGAGTGCCTCACAGTGTCTGTCTTTGCCACTCTGGATCCGTAGATCAGAACCAGCCTGCCCATTGATTGCCACATCACTGAAGAATCATCTTTGATGAAACCAAAGAAGTGAAGGCTGAGAGGGGAACTCATCAATGTCTGTAAGTATCGGAAGGGAAGGTGCCAATAGAATGGAGCCAGGCTCTTTTCAGTGTTACCAAGCAATAGGACAAGACACAGACAGAAGTGTATGCACAGGAAATTCTACCTGAATATGAGGAGGAACTTCTTTACTGTGCAAGTGTCTTGAGCACAGGAACAGATTGTCCAGAAAGGTTGTAGAGTCCCCCTCACTGGAGTTGTTCAAGAACCATCTGGATGCAATCCTGAGCAATGTGCTCTAGAATGACCCTGCTTGAGCAGAGGTGGGACCAGATGACCAACTCTGATCTCTTCCAATCTGGCCCATTCTGTGATTCTGCAACTCTGTAAAATGTCATGGGGTATTAGGAAGCTTGGAATCTGGCATGATGTAAATGGTATGGAGTAAGGGGTGGGCACTGTGTTAGTTTTGGCTGGGTCTGAGTTTCTTTTCTTCTTAGTAGCTGGTACAGTTTTGCATTCAGTATGAGAATGATGTTGATAACACAGTGATGTTTGGCTGTTGCTAAGCAGTGCTTACCCTGAGTCAAGGACTTTTCAGTCCCAGGCTCTGCTGGTGAGGAAGTGCACAAGAAGCTGTGAGGGAGCATGGCCAGGACAGCTGACCTGAACTGGCCAAAGGGCGATTCCATACCACAGAACCTCATGCTCAGTATATAAACTGGGGGGAAGTTGGCTGAGAGACACCTGTGGCTGCTATGAGGGGAAGTGAGTGAGGTGCTGCGTGGTATTTAGTTGCCATCTGGGGGTAAACTACAACACATGGGAATGGGAGGAAGAGAGAGATGCAGGCTTTGCTGACAGTAGTGATGAACACTGACTTACTTAAAAAGTAATATGGGCTTTACCTGAGGCACAGCACAAGAGTATGTATATTTGGTTCTAAATGTTTTTTGCAAACTTCTTCCAAATGTTGTTTCTTTTTTTTTTCCTCTCAGAGGACATTTTCCTTTATTTTCATTATATCTGTTTCTGCTTTTGATCCTTATACCTTCTCTTCTTATTTTTACCTCAGGATTTTTCCCTCATTTTTCCAAGGTTTTGATGTGCCCACTCGAAAATTCTGGGAGAAAAACTGCTCTTAAAAACACCTTTTTATATTACTCTGAATTTTTACAACTTGTCAAGCAATTAAGTTCACTTTTTGCTGATAGTGTACAAATGACTGCCAAAAACATTCTTTGTGGATTGGGTAGTGATAAATTTGGATTCCAGTATTTCAAACTCAAACTCATGCTAAAAATAATCAGAATGAACATCTGTGACAAGCAGGTAATTTTTAATAATATCAGACAGTTCCTTTCTGTGGAGAATTACTACTCTCTCATCTCTAATCAAACTCTGCTGTAACAGCAGCTGCCAATTAGGGATGATGTCTCTTGACAGAGTGCTCAACCGATGTTTAATTTATTTTAAATGTGTTGTGTTTCTCCAAGGAAGGTGAGGGGTGTTTTTTCAGTATTTTATGCCATCGGAGGCTCATGTCATGTTATACAAAGTGGTGAGATACTCTCAGATCACAGTGGAGCACCTACAGTTTCAAGCAGATTCTCAGGGGACAAATCCTCTCATCTAAGCTCCTGACAATGTCAAAGAAGGAGAAATACTTAATTTTCCTTTATTTGTATATATAGCAAAACCCACATTCCTCTCTGTTGAGAGACCCTTACTGATTTCCATGAGAATTTTGTCTTTGATATTACTAAACATATTGATCTAAAAGATAGCTAGTTGTGGTAGCTACCTGCTATATTAAAAAAAAAAAGATAATCCTGTGGAGAATCACCCTAATTTGAACTACAGGGCTTGAAGAAATGAATCTATTAATGTAAGTACACCTTATATTGTTGTTAAATTTTAGCTGTATATTTTGCCATATAGAAAATAAATTCTTATATTTAGATCACTTTGTATTTAATGTCTTCCCTTTGCCTACAACTTTCTTTTTCCACATCCAGACCTATACATACAGATTCATCATAGTAAATTTCAAGTAACTATTGAAGCTTTGGTGATTTGATTCAAATATCAATAAATATTGCTGGAGGCAATTTTAAGGCCTTATCTTATGTTGATCAGATATTAAAATTACTGCAAAGAAGGAAACTCACCACCTTACTTGTCATTCTTCTTCATTCAGTTACTCCTTTATTTCTAAAGGACAGCTAAGGCATATTGAATAACTTCGTAACCAGACAGTCAGAGAGTGGCAAAGATTTTCATTTCTTTGTAAAACAAGTTCCTAGTTTTCTTTAGTGGTGAGAAACTGAATAGTTAAATTACAACTCTTGCTACCTGCAACACAGGCCATTAAAACTGCCCCCTAAATCAAGCACGGTGCTCCTAATCTTCACAAAGTATAAGCTTGAAAAGACCATCAACAAATACTTAGAGAGACTGTACAGTTCTCATACTATTTTACTTCTAGACTTTTGTTTGGCTTAAAAACCACATTCATGGCTGCAAGAATGTCTGGATAATTGAGAGATTTGGGAAAAATCTCATCTCCTGGGACTTTAAACAGTATTTAGCTTGTCTTATTTTGTTGATGAGAAAGGCTTTTTCTCAAAAGAACAAAAGAAAAAGACCCATGACCAGAATAGTATAAAATTGATAAACACTCTCAAAATTAATTTATGGCTTGAAATTCAACTTAGAAAACAAAGAGTTTACCATTTTGTTGTTTAGTTGGTTTTTTTAATAATGTTGGGTCTGATTTATTCTAGTTCTAATTGATGGATTACTAGATTTGCAACACAATGTGAGAATCAGCAGCCTTCAAACCATAAAATAAGACATTACTTAGGTTTAAATGACTATACATAAGCATGTGTAAACATACATGCATACATGAAGCCTAGTTAAATTCCCCCTTCCCTATAAAAATGAAACAAAACTGAAACTTTACAGAACCTTTCTAGAGTTTGTTATAAAGTTTTATAGTATTTGTGTAGTATTCTTGTTCCAGTCCATATCAGACAATTCAGTGTGTGTGGATTTTATTAAACTGGTAATGTCTGTGCTTTGTACGACATATTCTAAAGAAAAAAAATAGAACAGAAAAGGGAAAGAGAAACAATGAGAAATGACTGAATATGAAGAACCAAAATAAAGAGGAAACAGAGGGGGAAAAAATGGGAAGGGAAACCTGGAAAAAAAAAAACGGAAATTTTGTCTATTAAGAAAATGGTGGATAAATATTAAACTAGTTTTTCTTCAATTTGTATCACTTCCTGGAAATACCACAAGGCACAGGCATAGTTATCAAGATGATAGATCTTTTCTTCCCTTAGGCTTGAAGGAGGAACATTTTGTTTCACCGGACAAAGTGAACTTTCAGAATTTCACTGCAACTGTTGATGTTTCCTTTTCTATTTAGTAAAGACTTATATTTTATCAAGCAGTCTTGCTCCTTGAAAACATTTTCCTCTATTGGTTCATTATTTGTATTATAGTAGTGAGATTCTTGCTTAATTCCTCCAAGAACAATAAACATTGCAAATTGGATAATTCTGAAAAATTCAATACTTCATCTTCAGAACACCTTTAAGACTGGATCTCTGGAAAATCTTTGATTTGATGTGAAACACATCTTCATGATGACTTATTGTTGTTATTTTGATGACTTATAGTTGTTATTTACTATTTCACTCCGTTCCTCAGCCTTTCCCAACTATACCAATTCTTTTGTCTTGAGCATAGAGCTTGTTTACCTTGTCTGGCATACCTGGATTTTTCCTCAGTTCATAATCATCAAAATGCCTCTAATAACTTTTGGTAGATAAATTAGCAATAGCAAGCTCATATGAAATAATACAAGTTCTATCTTGAAATCTTTTTAATGCAGTTTTTGTCAAACCAACTCTTTTCACCAATTCTGCCATATACACTTAACTGGCTTTTGCCAGGATATAGTTTTAGTATTTCTATAGTATTAAGAGACATTAGGAATTCAAAATTTTCTCTCACCAAATAATTCCTGTTTAACATAATATTGAAAGAAAAATGTCCCTCTGAAAGAGAAGAGTGGATCAGAAGGAATGCTTTTGGGGGTCTTGTATCCAAAATCTGGTCAGGTTTTGACCAAGCAGCTCTCACAAGTACCCATATCTCCACTGGTTATAGCCAGCATCTGAAACCACCCTCTTGGCCCTAAAGTGTCCTGTTTCCTCTGCCAGTAGCTCTGCCTCTTCATATTGCCCTATTCTTCCTTGTGTTGGCTGCATGGCTCTGTGCTGCAGAGGTCACATGGTCTTGTTGAAATGCCAATATGATAGATATTTCCCTCTCAGCTCCAGGTTTCTTTCTCTGTCCTTTCTTTTCTTAAATGTTGTACCTTTTGTGCACTGATCTCACAAAAATTGCAGTGACCTGTAGTTTCTGTGTGTTTGACCTTCTCTTTGCACTTTTACAGGAATGTTATTAAATAGAAATACAGTTCAGTAACTAGTGATGTTTCTAGCAGATTCCTCCTTAAGAGTATTTGAGATAAAACCAAAAATTTCCAAAAATGAGAAATATTTTTCCAGTAATGCTCAGCAACTTTTTGTTCTGGACTCATTATGTGACTGAAATTACCAAGTTGTTACCTAGTCCACTTCAACAGTCCAATGGTACTCTTAGAGAGATCAGAGCACAAAATAGATTATCAATAGAAATAGGATTTTTTTTTCCTTTTTAATGTATCTACATTCTTCACTTGTTTAAATGCTGCACATATGCAGAAAGATAATGTTTGAGGGGAAAAAACTGTTGCAACTATATTTTTGGAAATAAGTCAAAGCTTTGATATAGCAATAGAGATGAGATGAATCCATAGGAACTCAGCTTCATGACAACAGGCTTTTTTTCTGAAATATACCACCTGTAAAGTCTGTGGCCACACACAACATCTGCACACTTAAAGGTAAGTTTTCATTTGGTTGTATGCAGATTCCATAATCCAGATCTATCTGAGAGGGAGGGTGCCCCTACACATTAAAAAAAGTATTCAGTATAATAACAGTAGCACCTCTGAGTTCAGCAAAGTATCTGTCTGTCCTCATAATCCCTTTTTTCTTCCCGTGGTTGTTAGAATTTGTTGAAATTTAGCTGCTAAAAATTGTTGGATAATTTTTATAAACCAAGCATGTTTCAAAGTCACAGAGTAAAATCGTTGTAAAGACGATGCAGCACATTTATTCCACATGATAATAGCAGACTGGGCAAAGGATTAGGCCCAATGCATTGAGATTAACAGGACCATCTCCATTTTCCAAATCCAAATTCTTATCCAAATTAATAATTTCCAATTTTCTATAATGAGAAAGGAAAATGTTCTTTTGTGGATGCTGGATTGCAGCTAATTGATTTTTTTCTGAAAATTTTCAGTACTCGAAATGATTGATCTCAATTTTTTCACCCAACTCCAAATTCAGTAAATAAACAAAAAAAAAATCAGTAAAAGAAAAATATTTACTAAGACTAGATGTTTGTGGCACTTTATTTCACACTTCAGTCACCGGGCAACACCTTACTTCAGATACTGGGATTAGAACTTGCAGCTTGGCACCAAAATATGGGCTGCTAACCAGAGGGGGAGACCTCTGTCTCCATAAGATGGACTAATCAAGAAAACTGCTCTGTATGTGGTAGTCTGACATGGGTATACCAAAGTAAAGGGTAGTGGTCCACATTCATCCATCATATAAAAGTCAACCTTCATGAAGCAGGCTCAATGATTGAAAAAGGATCTTTTTTTATGCCTCACAAAGTTTTCGTTTAGACTTTATAGCTTTTACTTCTCACCCTTTCTGTATGAACTTATCATCTCTTTCATGGCAGGTAAATCATTGAAGAATGATAGATGTGTAGCTGCCCACGGACACACGACATTTTATGACTTGTATCCAGTGAAATATCCTGCATATAATTAGATTAAAATAACTCCCCAGATGTTTTTGCAATTTTTAATTGCACTTACAAATTCATACATACTACCTTTAGTTTCCCTGAGATGCAATTAAGGCCTGCAAAAGCAGATGCCACCTCCTCGTCCACCACAGGTTAGAAAGGTTACTGGAAGTCCTGCAAATAAGAGCAAATTACTGAGAGTGGTCCGCTCACAACAGAAAAAATGCTGTGCAAACTGATTGGATTTTGTATTTTTTAATGTATCTGCATCCTATCTTTGTGAGCCAAAAGGCTTAAAAGGCATTTTGATTAATTGTTTACTTATGAAGTAAATAACGAGATCTCCAGTGGAGGTGGGTTGGTATCAGTATCAGAATTGTTCCTGGGAAGGGAAAACAGTTCAAGTCTTGGCAGGGTTTTCTGATCAGGCTACTCTTTAGTGGCTCAACTTGTTTAACTGTGTGAACCAAAGACACAAGTCCCTTTTTCCACTCAGAATATCTCCGTTCTGTCTCTTTAAGTGCAGTTGAGATGATTAATAAAGGTGCCTTTAGTCCAGCAGGGCCAGTATTTATGTTCAACAGTGCAGTTGCATGTTCAACAAAGGCCCATACTGCTATACTATAAGGCTGTGTATACTGGCCCCAGAGACCGGTATGTTTTTAATATGTGTATTAGGTTTCTTACTGCATCTTCATGTTTCATTTCCATGGTTTTCAATTTCATAAAAGTGAGTACAGCAGGTGAAAAATAATAGACTATCTAGGCACAAGTTTTCTCCAATTTCTTAAAGTTCCCATTAACTGTTGTAATCCTTTCCTACATGGGGTCATCTGTTGCTGTTCAATTTTTCTTAACATATCTGGAGGATTGACCATGTGGTCTGCTATACATCAAGTATACAAAAATATTACGTCTCTACTTGGCCATTGATGTTTCTCAGGTGGTATCTCAACTTCTGTTTCATGGGGTGCTTGCCACACCGCTGTTGCTGCTTCCCCTACCTTTTCAGGGGAATCTCCTTGAATTATTTAACCTATTTATCAATATTTATCACATTGATAAAATTTCACATTGTGAGGGAGTGAAACTGTAAAAATTCAGCAAGAACAGCATGAGCAGTCACAGGTGAGTGTTTATACCCCTGTGGGAGTCTGGTAAATGTATATTGTGTACCTTCACAAGGCACAGCAAATTTCTTTTCATCTTTATCTTGTAAGAGGACCATAAAGAACATATATTTTATGTCTAGCACTGCCATCCGTGGGTGTGCAAGTGCTTGTAGTGTGGCTGTTAGGTTTGCAATATTGGGTATTGCAGCTCTTAGTGGGGCTCTGTTGGCACTTAAGCACTGGTAATCATTGTTAGTTGCCATCTTCTGTCCAGTTTTTGGACTGGCCAAACCAGTGAATATGGGGAACGGGTTCTGGAGAGGATTTCAGATCCACAAATTTCTTATGCAAATTACTAACAATGTGAACTTCCACTGCGTAGTCAAAACTCAAGCTGTATGAGCAGCTGCCTGTCTCCTTGCAGTGTTCTGTTCCCTGACCAATTCATCAAATCTTTACAATGAAGAGGAAATGCATGTGAAGGAAAGAGATTGTTAAATCCTTCAGGGAATAAAGTAGGATACTTGGAAGGGAGTTATGCAATATGAGTGAGGATAAATATATACTCATTTAGGTCACTTCAAGTATTTTCAGTTCCTCTGTACTATGTAGTTGCCTGCATATTGAGGCCTTAGGGATAAATTCTGAGGTCTATTAAGAGGGTTTATTGACAAGCTTGAAATTTTACCTTTTCTTTTTCTTATCTCTGATTTCTGTTGGCAAACTGTAGTTACTTAGAACTAGAGGTGTGAGGGGAGCAGGTGGTGGTTGAGAAATTCCAATAGGAATTTACTTCTCCATGTGTGTTTGGCACATGAATACACACACTCTGCAGGAGAAAAAAAGCAAAGCTGTCCCAAAAGCTGTTTGTGTTAACGTACATATATCAAGTATTATAGAGAAATAAGGAGAATGCATGTGTGAATACCACTGCATTATGATTTTTATGTAAGTTATTTAGGATAAGACTAAATCCACAATTAAATGATACACAGTTGCATAAATAGAAAACTTTAAACAGAGGAGCCTTGTCCTCCACGCTGAAGGGGAAATTTAAAATCGTAGTCTCTCACTTAAAGATACTTGGCTCTTACTTTTTAAATATGCAAATCTTTACATCAAGCACCTCTGCTGAGTGAATTGTAAAGAGAGAAACAGTTCAGGCAATACTATACAGATTAGCATTTAAACATGTCCTTAACCCAGAGCAAGCCTACAGCAATTCTGTCCTTGTGAAAGCAATCCTTTTATATCCCTTTTAAGTGTCTTTTCACTCACAACGTCCTCATCTATTCAGGGACTGTAAATACTAGAGGGAGGGTTCTAATATGTGCTTTTAGATGATAGAAGTGACATCAGTACATGATTCAGTTGTGATATTGTAAAATAATGTGCAGTTATACAGAAATGCCTTATTAACTGAGGAAGTACTTTGTGTGAGAGGAATGCACTGTCTCAGCACAGAAACACAGTTATGTTTTTTTCCTACTCTGCATTTCAACAGGATTTGCTGGAGAGTGGTTGTTTTCAGCTGTCATATCTTTCTTGGAAGTTACATCATTACATCGTTTCAGACATTTAAGAAAAAGCCCACAGCACCGATTACAATTCAGTCAGAGGTATTTCACGAACATTAAAAATGCCAAATCAAACGCGTAATGAGACTTCTCAATTCAAGTGCCCTTATCTTTGTTTTGTCTCTGATTTTTACAACCTAGAGTGAAGACTGGCCTTTCAAATACCCTTTCTGTATGCATCCTGTGAAACAGCACTGCCCAGATTTAGTGAAGTGCAGTCTGCTAAATTGCAGTAAATGACTGAAACTTCACTTGTGTGATTTTTTTTTTCTTTCTACAGAGTATTTTAGTGTTGATTACCCTGTTGTGCTATCCCCTCAGAAATAATGAAGGTGGATTTTTTCACATAGTCCCATCACTGTCCCATTTCTTTAATTCATAAACTGCAAGAAGGGTCCTTAGGAAGGGAGATTCCTACACCACTGCTGCTGTATTTTTCTCCAGCAGAGCAGCATTTCATCTAGCCATGAAAGCAAAACACTGTCCCAAATCAAAATCCTAGTTCAACCTCAAACTGGAAATGACGCTGAATTTTAACCTCTAACCTGTTCTGTCCTTTTTATATACTGGTGTTGCCAGACTGGCTGCACAACTTAGGTTGAGCAGCAGTAGCAGAAGAGCATGTTCCACCCTGCAAAGAAAATCATACCACAGAAACCATGAGAGGGACATAGGCTCATTGGAGATAAGCTGATAGGGAGGAAGTAGCAAAGTGGATAGAATGGCAGCCAGGGACACCACCCAAGTGAGGTTTTTTTGTGGTAAAAATTTATAAGATTGGAAATAAGGATCACATTTTACAGTAAAACATGGGTCTCATTACTATAATCTAACTCTTGACTTTACTGCATTACCCTCAATATTTTCCTCTCCTGGTCATTTGATCACTTTTTTCCCCTGTTCAAATATTTTTGCTGGCTGGCTCTAGCTTTCCACAATGCCATAAAACTCCTGGGACTTGTGTATGGCTTAGTAGAACTTCATGCCCTGTACAACTCCAAATGCATATTTTCTTCATCTCTTCTTCATCTCTTCTCTTCTGCTTTCCTTTGTAGAGATGATTTGACAGAGTTGCTAATAATTTATTTGACTATTCAGAAGACTATAACATAAAAGACACGAACATAGTTGATCACATAGAGAGGGAAAAATTATTGATCAATGCAAAAGAAGGTGAAGAATTATCTAAATTGATTAAACAGACTAACATAATGATATCTTCATTACTGCAGCTCTCTGCTCAGTTCTGCCTTTTTTTTGTTTTGTTTTGGATTTTTTTAAGTCATTAACAAACTCCATGATAATCCTGATGTGTAGAATCGCTGTCAGCAATGTATTTGCTACCTTTCTGCTTAAAGCTTACTATTTCTGAAAAAATCATCAGCAATTCCACAGGATAATCTCTGCAAGGTAAATTCACTTGCAGGGAACTTTATGGCTAAAGTGTGGCCAGTACAAAATGAGAGTAATTTACAGATAGATTAGGTATCTTAAAGTTACTATGCAGTCATTGAGATTTTGTCACTTCTCCATTTTTCTCAGTGGAAAACAAAATTCTGTAAGGCCTGTCTGTCCATTTTATTTTTCAATGACCTTAATGAGCCAGACTTTTTCTACATCCTTAGATCTTTTCTTTTATTCTTGTACAACCAGCCCAGTTGTTCCAGTCTCACAGAGTATTTCACTGTGAATCACAATGCACACCTTATGCTGTTGAATTACTAAAACATAACTGAGACCAAGAATATCCAAAAAAAGGATGGGGACAAGGATGGCACTCAGGAAGAAGCAGTGGGGATCCTCAGAATAGGTAAATCAGGATAGCTCCGCTGTTATCAGCAGTCACTCTGGTTTACACCAGCCGAAGTGATGGCTAGCTCTCTTTCAGCTTTATCAGCCTTTGCACTACTCCACTGAGGTCCTTGACCTTCCTTCTTAGTTTCAGGGGTATCTTCATGTTTTCACACTCTTCATACTGTCTGCTGTTTATGGAAGGATTCATTGATGCATCTTTCTACATGCAAGAGCAGGAAGCCTTTTCTCAAAAGCATAAACACCGCATTTTCTGTGTGTCAAACCTTCTCCTCACCCTCTACTATTGTGATAGTCCATTCTAATTTACAGAAATTTTGTATCCACCCACCCTACTCCAATCTGCTGTGCAGTGGCACTGGAGCTGAACTGATTACTCTGGTGTTTACAATACTCCAGAGTTATAATTTTTATTATAAGTCAAAAGGAGAGCAGTTATCTTAGCCTACTCCAGAGTTCATGTGAAAATTGTGGCCTCTTTGCTGAATATGAAAATGTCAGTAATTTTATGCAGATATATTTCTAATTATCCAGTGGTATCTTTACAAAAATAAAGTCAAATCTTTCATTTCTTTATTTTAACTCTCAAAGTGAAGCTTCCAAAAAAAAAAAAGTGTGTTTGCTATGATAAAATTGAAAGACAGAATTGCATAGAAGCCAAGAATATACTAGGTGAGATTTTGCCAGTAGCAAATATTTGCTTGCAAATAATAAACACTGCGCCAAGGAAACATGTAATGAATTTGCTGGAAAAGTCTCTTTTTCCATGGATATGTTTTAAGTGCTTTTGTGAAATACAATCAGTTCCTTAACAAATTAAGGTGCAGAAATGAAAGTCTAATTTACTGAACAAAATATGTGTTTGGGTCTTTGTCAAAATTAAATGTTTAAGGAAAATGAAAGCTGCATTTAATATATGAGATACCAACACTAGCAATTAGAAAAAAATTATCAGTGTGTTACTAAATTTGGCAGTGTTTCAGAATTTGTGGTTCTTACATACCATGCATTTACACTGACCAGGAAGAGCAATAGCTTCCTCATACAACAGGGTCTATTGAGAAATTGAGGTAAACCAGGCAGAACAACTAAATTTTGTCCTGGGAAAATCAGTATCTTGGTTCCAATAAAAATGATGTGCAATAACTATTAACTTTATGGTTAGAAAAACTGCAACTTTATGAAACTGATTTACTGGTTTTCGAGACAGCAGTAAATTGCATAAAATGAAATGGACTACAAGTATTTGTTTCTATTGCCTGGTTATAAGATTTGAGAGTCATGTCATCGTGTGTGTTTGTATAATCCCTATGAGAACACGTCTTCACTAGTGACTGTGGCTTCTGGACAGTCTTTTGTTAAGTGTATTATACTAATAATAGTACTTAGACATATCAGAAGAGAAAACTACATTATCAAGGAAATTTAGTGAGATACCTCCTACTGATTTAAAAGGGTCTGTGAAGCTTAAACCTATCCTCAAAATATTGTGCAATGTTGTGGAAAAGAGGAAACTGCTAAGGTTATTTAGACATGGGCATATCATAACTCCCTGTTGCTATTTTCATTATCATGATTTTAAAGGGGAAATGCTTTATACACAGCAATGTTTTGATAATCTGGAACTCTTAACCATTTCTTTAGAAATGGTGAGTAGTAAGGCACATTCCTTATTAGAAGGGAAATAAGAAAGCTGTGCTGCCAGTAGCAATTTGAAAATGTTCCTACAAATCTTTGAGATAAACCTACAAATGACATCCCATTTGCTTTATGCATCAGTTGACATTATAGCCCAAATCTTGCCCCGTCGATGGAATATGGCTCAATGCAATAAGGCAGGAATAATTCGTGACAAGATTTAAACTTTCCTGAAGAAAATGGAGGACAGAGTAAATGAGAAGGGGAAGCATGTGCTGCTGAACAACAGAGCATAGAGACAAAGGAAGTTAAGAGAATTTTTGAACCAGAAAAGTGGGTTGCATACCAGGCAAAATAGTAAGTGCCTACTCATAAGTTTGAGAATGTTAGGTTATGTTTATTTGTCATTACTTTCCTCCTGAGAGATATATTCACAGATAGTTACTCAGTTGAAAAATATTATATTAAAACTAATATACCTAAACTCAAGATAAGTGGGGAGGGCATCAGTCTCATATAATTTTTTTGATTGAATTATTGACTTTGAAAGAATAATACAGTTTAAGCAGGCAAGAAACAGACAGAATTTTTGTTTGTTTGGTACTTTTACTGTAGAATCAAAAAGTATTAGTGCTCTTCTTATATTCCAGAGGGTATTACTATTTTTCAGGGTAAATTTCCCTAACTCAAAGGCCGTAATGCAAAAACACAGCAACCGTTTTGTTCAATCTGTTTTACTGGCAGAGAGTATAATTCAACTAACTTCCTCCTATGAATTAGAATTTCCAGTCAGCCCACTGCCAGTTCAGAGTGAACCTCAGCAAATCTATAGATGATAACGAGAGCTTAATGACATTTGGCAGTTTCACGGAGCTGTATCTTTTTTTTTAGCTTGTGGTGTCTCAAGTAGAAATGAACTAGAAACTTAACATTAAGTACAATTCAAACACTGACCACAAATTGTCTTAAAGGAAAATTTTAAATTAGTCTGGTAAAAAGCCAAAACAGATTTTCTTGTGCAGCACTATTTTGGTCAGCTAACTTTTGAATAGAAACTTGCTGTGTTTGATTATTTATAGCATCTAATTTACATATGTAATCCAGCTAATTCTGTGTGGAAATGCCTTTCAGAATGTGTTTTTGCAAATGTGCATTTCTTCAAGACCCATGGATATCAGCATTAACTAAAATAGTATCTGTTCTCTGCTCCTGCAGTGCTGGCAGTCAGACTTCTATAACAGTCATATTGTCAGAATATTTTTCTAAGTAATTATGGAAGAAAAACAGAAAGTTCCAACTCTTTAGCAGAATTAAAATTGGAATAAAAAGACCCAATAGGGATTAGGTAAAAAGCTATTAAAATATTCTACATTGCCAGTTTGCTTCTATAAATGAGACCCTTAGTGAGACTTAAAGGCCTAGAATTCGCCAGCAGTAAGAAAATTCACAGAAAGGTAGAGCAATCTGTTGCTATTTTCGTCATTAGCATCTCTTAAGACTAATTATAAAATTCCTGAGGTTAACCTTGTCTGAACAACAAAGATATGAGTAAGGCATGCTTTGAAAGTAGATTTAGTGAAAGGATTTATCTGTGCTGAAGTCATACATGTAACTTGCAGGATAAGTAATTTCTTTGCTGCTGTAGCTGGGCTGTTGATCAGAGCTAAGCCTGGCTCAATGAGGCCCAGCTTTGGCATCTCTATAGCACACTTCCATTTATTGCTATGACTACATACAAGTTGTCAGTAGTGCAGTTTAGATATTTTTTTTCAAGATAAGAATGGAAATCCATCTAACCTCCATCACTTTCCCATATCTTTGTAGACTGATGCCTGAAGCCTTCTGATCTGCAGGTTTTAAAACCTGTCCTTTGAGCCTGTCCATAGCCCGAGGTGAGAGCCAGTAAGACGATATGCTTGGAAATGATCTTACACATATGCATTTTAGGGCTGAACAAGCTATATGAAAATACCACATTAAATTGCTGGCAATTTGAGGACTTATATAACAAACAGGTACCACCACTGTGTGTGAGAAGAGATGAAATCTCCTCCAGATTGTACAAGGATAAAAATAATTATATGAAGGCAGAAAAGGTAAAAGAATAGTCTTTATTTTGTCATTCAGCCATTTCCACTTGTGACATAATATTAGGCAGAAACTATTAGCAATGGTTAAGAGGTATATAGAGCCATAGTTTCATTAGACTGACTTGATGTACACCAATGACTCTCCCTGTGCAGATCTTGGTGCTGTGTGACGTGATGCAGAAAACCTATGTGTTACACGGTCCTGCAAATGGTGCAGCTGTATATATTCCTGTTATCACTAACTGAATAAGTGCATTAAGTATCTTGCATTGAGCATATCAGTGGACTTGTTGTTGTAAAGGCAAAAAACAGAACAATTCATTTTAGTAGTTAAAAAATCCTTTTTGTCTGTTTTTACACAATAGCTTAACCAAAATAGTTTGGAATTAAACTGAAAAGAAAATATGGCTTCTGATTTAGTAACAAAAGCAGTGCTTCAGCTCACTCTCTGATCACAACATAGTTCTTCACAGAGCTGCATTTTCCAGCACAAAGAATGGCTTTGGCTAAAAAACACACACTTCTGGAACTGAATGGTATATTGAGTGGGTGGCTTTTCTTTTTTCTTCAGGGAAGTTCAGTCTCTTTGTTTTATCTGGCAAAAGGAAATTGATATCTGGAAACAGTATCATAATATGACATACTGTCTTAAATGCAAAAATTCCAGGAGAGATTTGCATTCAGTGAAGGAGTATAAATTTTACTAAGAAGGGGCTGAATCTGTGCTGCTAAGCAAAGAGAATCACTTTCAAGTATCATTGGCCCAGACAGATTCCTGTATATGACAACTAGAACATCTTGAACTCCACAGCCAGAGTCTTATTAAAAAGTTTGTTTGGTTCAATATTGCTGCATAGGTATATGTTTTTATACACATGCACAGACACTGGCCTGCTGTGTTTAAAATTAGTAATTGAATATCAAATGCATTCTGAAAGTCATAGACAGCCCAGACTTGCATCATACATAGTAAAATTTAATGACCTATTCATCATTAATTTATTCCCTTGACTCTCTCCCAGCAACTGCATTTGTCACCATGTTTCTATAAAGTTTGGGATATGAAGGAGATGAAGGGCCTAAAGGCTGAAAATACAGTTCTACAAATTACATGACTGACAGTAGGTAGGCCCAGGAAGTTATGTATATTAAGAGACTCTACATAAAAAGAATCCTTTTGCTTTTTAAAAACTCTTTATTTATTCAAATGTATTCCCATAGTCTGTGTTTCAGCTTGCCAAGCTTTAATAGGGTTAATGCTTCTCTCAAGCAAAGTATTTCAATAATTCAATTCATGTGTTTAAAATTTATTAAAAGCCTTTTGAAAGCATTTAAAACCAAGACCAAACAAAAGGTAATTACCTATGGTCACTGCTTCTAGTACAGTCTTGTTCTTTCATTTTGACATTGTCTTGATTTATCTGTCTTTTGCCTATTTGTTCACATGCTTGTATGGGAAGTAGCTCATATTTATTCATGAGTAGTTTTCTGGGGGTCAATGAAAATGTACAGAGGTATGTATCGTATAAATTAGATGCATTAGAAACAAGTAGAATTTTTCTCTGCTCTATGTACTATCATTACTACACTATCTATGTACTATCATTTTTATTTACGAAATAAGCAAGGAAAATGGTGCAGAGTCGAGAGTATTTGTGAACTCCTTTGCAGACCATGATTCAACACCCTAATTAGACCTTTGGGAAAGAAAGCAAAACTGATAGCGCACCTCATATTCCCAGTGAAAACTTTCAGAACCTGGTCTTTATATCCAGACAAACCTGACAAAATATTCCTGGTTATTCTTTTTGGAGAGTATACATATACGTTAAAGGTAGCATAAACAGTTTAAATTGTTGTCCTGAATAATTTAACACATCCTGAACATTGTTTCTACATCCTGAAAAATTAACCTAAGCAACCAACATGCTAGATCCAAAAACTCGTATGTAATTTGTTAGCATGACAAAGAAAATAAATTAGAAGTTTAATGCAAACTGAAGGATGTGTTCAGAGATAAGAATTACTCAGTGTTCCACACTAAGTACAAAGTACGCTAATGTACAAAGTACAAAGTACACTAACATACAAAACAGATCCCAGGAATTTAAATTATCAGAATTCTAGTGACAAATTCTACTTCAGTACAAAGAGGTTTACTGTATTTTTCTTATCTAATAACTTTGAGGTTTACCTTATTTGATTGGCCGTTAATTTTTTTTCAGCGTCTTCAATGTTCCTTACACTCCTAGATATGGTTAGATTCTATTTAGATAAACTGGGTGTGTGTTTTAGTACAGGAAATACACAATTTTGTAACAAGTTTGAAGTTTGTGAAAAGCAAAAAACAACTTCAACTTTTGGACAAATTTAGGAGAGGCTGAAAGAGACTGAAGACAGTCAAGTTTTATTTCCAACTTTCATTTAGTATTCTGATATGGACTTTTCTGAATTGCTAGTTTGGCGTCATGACACCTTATGCTGTGGTTTTGTTGGGGGTTTTTTGAGGTAATAAATACTTATACTTTCATTAACTTTAGCCAACAGCAGTTTACAATTGTTAATGTAGATTTTATATAGCTGCTTTCAATGCCATATTGAAAAATGTGAATCAGTTAATCAATTTAGTTATAAATAGATGATATACCAAATGAAAATGTTACCCTCATTTTGAGCTATTTATTTTAAGTAACAGTAAAACCTTTTATAATACTGCTACAATAGTTGGAAAAAAAACCCAGGCACTTCTTTTATGTGTACTTCAAATTGTATTATAGAATCCCTGGTGCTAATAATATTTTGTTTTTTTTTTGAGATCAGACCAGTCCAGTGCTGAGTGTCTTATAAGTTACCTGAAGGAGGACTGTTTTCAGAGTCACAGGGTAAGTGTACCATCCCTCTAATAAATTTATCTCCATAAAACATCTACATTCTTTTATATATATATATTTATTTTTATATATTGTTGTCAAAAAAACACCTCTAGCAAGTTGAAGTTTTGATAAGGCCTAGATGTGAGTATTTACAACTTGAAATCTTGATCACGAACTACTGTTCTGTAATTACCTCCTTTTATTAGTTTATATACAAAAAAAATGTATTGGCTGTATTACAGGTTATTCTATTCTGGTTTGGCTCTGTAACCTAACGCATAGTTCATAGAGAAAATGTGCATTTTTTGCTACCTTCTTCATGAATTATTTTGATTTTTGAAAATACTTTGAAGATGTGTAAGAAAATTATATAATTTTTGGAACAAAATTTTATGATCCATTTATCAACATTTTGCAGAATAAAGAAAAAAACAGACAAGACGTGAAAATTATTATTATTATTATTAATAATAATAATAATAATATTATTACTTCTATGCACTTCTATTTGCTGCCATTAGTCTTCAGACAATGCATAAAACCAACTCATTAACACACAGTGAAGACCAATAAGGTCATGTCTAAGCAGTTCAGTGTGCAATACTCCTTAGACAAAGTTACTCATTCATTTTTTCCATTGTAGGAATAAATTTAAGAAATAAAGGACAAATCCTAATTCACCTGAGTGAAGGAGCATGCAGTCCTTCTAGGACCAAAATAGAATCATTTCTTTTAAGCACAAAGACAAAACATGTTGGAATCTAATCAGTATAGCTTTTGGTGGAATGGCAACAAATACTGTGGAGGTACCCTGGCATTTGTCTGGAGAAGGGGTGGCACAGCAGCATCCCTGGGAATGGTTGCTCTCTCAGCATTGCTCTGTGCCTGTACGAATCCCCTTAGAAATCTCTAGGAAAC
The DNA here is from genome assembly GCA_013397815.1 of Aleadryas rufinucha. NCBI lineage: Eukaryota > Metazoa > Chordata > Aves > Passeriformes > Aleadryas > Aleadryas rufinucha. The sequence continues at coordinate 79,998 of VZTH01018861.1, forward strand.
ACAGGAAGTGGGTACAAGTCTGGGTCAAGAAGTAGCTACATAATTTTTAGGCAGCTATCACATTGTTTAACCTTCTAAGTGGACAGGATAACGGGAACCTCTAATATTCCCTAAGAAAAATTTCAAGGATGAAACAGTGTTAAAAGTCTTGGTTCTATTTTCATGTCTGTAAAATGTAATGCTTAACAGATGCAAGCTGGAGGACGAGAAAGGAAGAGGTCAGATTCCATCCTCTAACAAATCTGCAGAACTTTCTATTTTACAGGAGTGAAATATTTCTTTATGTTTACAACCTATTTGGTAAGGATGGCTGGATTTCTGCTTATCCTTTCAACATATTTTCTCCTGAAAAATGTTATTTCAGCTTGCCACTATTGGCCATACTCCTTCCCCTTTCCTCTCAGATATTCAGTGATGTTGAAGACTCAAGTGATTAATAGCTAGGTTTTTGTGGATGTTGTTGGCAATGGAGTTCAAGATAAGAAGGTAAAGCTCAGATGGCAGTGATTCACAGTGTATTGCTTCTCCAATTTCCTTGTCTCCTGAGATCCCAACAGCTCCAGCAAGGGCCAGTAGCAGTAGACAAGGTGGTGTAAATGCGCGTCTTTCACAGCTTCTCCTGGGACAATTTAGGTTTTGACTGTAGAACGAAAGAGACACTGAAAACTTCATTTTATTTCTTTCTGTAATTGAACTGGCTTGAACCAGTCCATAAGTGGATGTTTACAGTCCTCAAACAATAGAACAGCAGCAGTAGCTTGGGAACGTGTGCTTACTGCTGTGCTTCCTCCGCTGAGTCTCAAAGGCGTCAACAATGGTTTAAACCTGATAAGCACAGAGAAGTGTCTGGTTTTGCCATTAAATCACTGTGAGGCTGACTGCACTTCTCTGTGGGAGAGTAAGAAGGGATTAGTACCTAATCTAATAGATATTTAGATAAGAGACTGAAATATTTTGAATTATCCATGTTAATACATCAGACATGAACACTGATTCAAGAATAGATGTGGTTCCAATTCTTCTCTATAGTGTAACAGCAAAACAGAAATGTCTTCAAAGAGAAAGCAAACATTTTCAGTCTCAGAACCACATGACAGTCATGGCTGGGGTGTGTCTTGAACTAAACTGTCAAGTGCTGCTTCAGTCCACTATGGCGGAAAAAAACAAAAAGTAAGAAAAAACTAAAAAAAGAAAAAGAAAGAAGAGAGAAAAAATGATCCACCTTCTGCAAGACAGTTTTGCTCACATTTCACACAACTTTAAACTTTGTCTTACTCTGTAGTGTGTGGAAAACTGCAATAAAATGCTAAATAACAATCGCCATGAGCTGGAGATTAGAGACAAATTTGCAAATATGGAAGCTGTAGATCAGTAACTCTGTAAACTTAAGCATGATCTTAAAAGTAACTATCTTCTGCAGAAAGAATATGTGTAATGAAAGACTGAACAAAGGAATATGTACCTTCAACATGATGTCAAAATATATTAAAGGTATAAATGTATGACATGTCATGTTTAAAAGTGGAACTTATCAGCTCAGAAATCATCCAAAGATGTTTTAAATAGCCAAGCAGCCCATCTCAACATAAATTTGATATGATTTACTTTGTAAATAGCTGTCATTGTCTTTTTTTTTTTTCCTCTTTAGTTCTATTAAAGGTTTTCATTTGGTCACTAAAGATTCTTACGTACTGGCATACTAAGAACATTGCTTGCAAAAATCAGTCTTTATAGGGAGGAGCTTAAAAATTACCAGGGATACATAGAAGGTTCCTCGATATGTCAGACATAGAGGTACAGAAACAGCAAAAAAGTACTTTGATTTGTTGATGTTTTGTTTCTGGAGCATAGAGAAATGTCAGATTATCCTTAGGTAAGTTTTTGAGAAATGCTGGAATATAGAGTCAATAGCTTTCTGAAAGTACTTCCATCATCTCTGATAAGGACACGGAGCAGATGATGACCCCTTTCTAGAACAATTTCTAGAGAATGGCTCATATTAAAAAACCATAAGCAATCTCCCCTGCAAATACAAAATCTTTTATTATCAAAACTGTTGTTAAACTATTGTTTTAAGGTGCTCAAAATGAAAAGGTCTTTGGGGAAGAATCCTTCATACAAATGTAAATAATACTTACAAAATTAAACAAAAAACCAAGATGGACAATAATAAAAGTTAATACAGTGACGCAGTAACTTTGGAAGATGCAAATTTTAAGTTCATCCATAACAGAAAAAAGATTAGATAACTGAAATTTATCCCTCTTTGTTCAGCTGTGCACAATTATTTGCATAATATCTAATATGTAGTGTGCCTGGAAGGTGCTGAGTTAAGCACTTTAAAATTTGAATGTGTAGCAACACATGAATTCTAGAGGATTTATTTTGACCACAGATCTAAATTTGTGGATGTTTTAGCACAGTCAGGTAGTTTAGAAAGCTATTTATTTATGCCTAATTGAAACAGAGCTGGGAGATCTTAGACCTTTCCTATGTAGGTTGTATCAAGTTGTATCTCTGTTCTATAATGCATAGACTCCAAAGACACAAAAATACACAAAAGAAAAACCCAATAACCCAGAAGACTTGGAAAAAATTAGAAAAAATTATAGGTACTAAGATGATTTGTTAGAATGCCTCTGGTCTTCATTTAATGTTTTATATATTCTTTTTAGGTCATTTTCAGTAAGAGGGGGAAATAGCAATAAATGTTAACAATCTAATTTAGTTTTACTAGAGAAAAACTGAATGCAATTAAATTTCTTAAAATAGTTTTAAGCTGAAGCCTGTATAAATGTTCCTATTAAAAATATTCCTATTTGAAATCTGATTGAGTGCAATGTGCTTCTTACAATGGCCAGGATTTGGGAAAAATTTTATATAAGTGGCAACAACAACAAACCACAATTTTTTAAGTTCAGAACTTCTACTGAATTGCTACTATTAATGATCTTGATGGAGTTAAATAGCTCTCCCAGCACGTTTTTGGACTATGAAGGAAGTTAAGCAGGAACTTAGCTAAACATCTCCAGAGCCAAAACTCTGTTTCTTAAACAGCTCTAGAGTCTAAAATAGGTACTCGGACACATGCACTATTAGGTAACTCTTGCCACATGAGATTTCAATCTTTGTTCTTGCTGTTAAATATTTAATATCTGGTTACACCACTTTATGCCCTATTGTAAGGGCATTATATCACTCACTATATGTCAAGTTCCCATTTCAATGAAATGATGCGGTTGGGTGCTATTTTGAAAACACTTTTAGCTCACCTCTGTAAGTATCCATATATTTCTGTAAATTACTCTAAATTTATTTCAAACTTGTTAATGAGAGTGTCACTGAGCATGTTCTTGTAGAAATTAGGATCTGAAGTTATTCAGCTACAAATAATGCAATCATAAATGCTTTTGATGTACAAAATCAGCTGATAAATGTAGGCTGCACCATCACTCCCTTTCCATTGGCAAAAGTCTCCAGAGGTCTTCATTTTCCAACCATTCAGATCACAGATCACCAAATGGGGTGCATCATTCCATTTTGATCTGCTTGCATGACTTCATGGCATTTCTCCATGGCATTGGTTAGCAGCAGCAGATTTTGCATTTGGTTGGTTGTTTTTTGACATGAAACATATACTAAACAGGAATAGTCACTGGGGTTTTTTTTATATTGAACTTAATTTAAAATTTTTACTCCTGTTTTGAATTATTCTGGGAAAGTAAAATATTACCTGTTCTTGCTTCCCTCTAATCACTATATGTTAATAAAATAAAAGTCCTTTCATTCTGTCAAGGCACAGACTTCATATATAGATAGATAATTAAAACATATGCACAGCCCACAAACCTCTGAATCATATATCTCTTTTCTCAGTTAAACATTTTCTTTTTTCTCACTGGGCACATTTCAGCTTAGTTTTATGTTAAGTTCATTGTATGGCACTCGTCAACAAACTTTACTTATTATAGTGATAATTTTTGGTATAACTCTTTGTAGGAGAATAGCTCTGTAGAAATTTTAAATTATACTTTTTTCATGCTTGCATCTAAAACTAGGAAAATTCTGTAAATTATGGTAATAATTTGTAATTTTCGTAAATGGAAATGTCTCTTCTTCAATAAAATCAACACAGCAAAAAAAATTCCCTGTATTTTCTCTTTGTTTTATGTACACAATTATGTTATATAGTACTGAGGTACTTCATTAATGTGCACTATCCCAGGGCATATTGACATGGAAGGTTATTGCTTAAAAAAATGTATGGCTGTCTTGAATTTACTTGATCTGTTCTTATTCACATGTTCTGATTTTTTCACCTTTTTTTTTCTTTCCCAATGACTACATTCTTATACCTTTCTGCCAATGAAACTTTGAAGAGATAAGAAGAGGAAATAGAAATGGAAAGATTCCTTCAGCAAATAAGGTCACTATTACCTCTTTGATAAATTGTAGCTTTCATCAAATATAAACTACCCTGATGCATAGCAGTCCCTACCCACTGCCACTGTGTCCTGATTTTTGATGTAAGTCTTCCTGTACTGTCATCTGCATCAGAAACCTTCTGTATCTAGTTTGAAATATGAAATTATGTGCTGGAAAATGTTCGGTGGGTTTTTATTTGTTCCTGGTCCATCCACGCTAAGGAAAGGATTTGAAACTATCTTGAATGTGGTACTGTACTGTACAAGTTATACTCACAACATTTCACTCCAGTTTCCTGCTCATGCCCCCCAAACTGCCCCACATCTTAATGTCTTGATTTTATCTTTTAAAAAAAAAATCCAATTTCCTTCTAAAACGAAAGCCCTAAGATGTAGACAAGAAATATACTAAGGCATCCAGACAAAGGATGAAAAACTCTAATGATAGTAGGTTGCACCGATTATCTGCATTTTGGTACTAGATGATTACTACATTTCTGTCCCAGAGGTCAGACCCCAGCCTCCAAAGAACCTCAATACCCAAAACCCCCTCAAAAATCCCCCTGAAAACAACCCACAAACAAACAACCTCAACCCAAACCGAACAACAACAACTACTAAAAAACCCAACAAAAAACCAACAAAGCAACTTGTTCTATTTATCAGTCACCAAAATATGCAGAATAGAACGGATGAAATTTCTGCTAAAAAAAAGAATTTAAACTCCAATGTTTTCCTTAAAAATGAACTTTTCCCCAGACACACAAGCAATCCTGGCATACTGGTGGCCTTTCTTACCACTTAATCTAAACTGCTGAGGCCTATTGTAGTTCTCTATTCCCAGCTAACAATGACCTACTTTAAGCTACGGATTTCTGTTAAGTAGAAACCCATTAAAAGGAAAAAAGTTCCCTCCAGGCCATCTGTTGTTTATTTTTCCTATTAGCAGCAAACTGTTCTCTTGGAGAACAAGGGGCAGTCAGCTCCACAAGAAATGGGAACATTTTGCCCTTTCATTTGCTGCTTTGTAAATAGTAGCAGATATTACTTTTCCCTCACAATGTTTAAACAGGTAGAAGTGGGTAAAGTGATAATGCAGTCTTTAAAACTATTTGTATTTGAATTCACTATAATATATCAGCTGAATGTGGATTTATGAACTCCTACTCCATGACATTTCTTTTGGAAAACGGTGCAATTTTCTGATTAAATTTTTGCTTTCATTGTATGTTTAAGCTTCTGTCAAGATAATGACATGACACATCCTACCAGAATTTCTGATGTTTGTATTTTTTCTTTAGTTTTACTGCATTTTGTTTAGCTAAGAATATATTTTCTTGTATAAATTAAAATATAGGTCTATTAAGGTAAAAATGAGCAGTTCAGGTATTGTTATTCTTCTGTAAACTCACAGCTATTAGTCAGCTGTGGAGAAAAGGGTGAGGAACCTTTCTCCATGCATTTTCTATAGCATGAAGAGCAAGAAAAGAAGTAGAAATATGCTGCATTTGTGATGATAATTATGTACACTGAAGGTATGAATGGATTTATTTTTTAACTAATTGAAATACAAATATGTACATATCCATCTATTTTTACAAAATCATCTTTTGCAGCCTCTAAAGTTAAAGAAGGACAAAGCAGTAGGTGGTATTTGAAGATAAGGATAATGAATCATATAGTTGCAGTGAGTAAAATGTTGAGCTTTTAATGAGACATATAAATAACTGGTAACATAGTCAATAAGATCTTTTCCCCCTCATTTTAATTTTCTAAAATTGGAACTGTGTGATGAGTAGTAAATTTTTCTTTTCATTTATTGGCATCATTAATAGTAAATTATCTTTTTAATGTTCCTCAATCTATTTAGAAGCTAGACATGAGTCATAATTCTTGAGGCAAAAAAGAAATATAGACAAAAAATGCATTATATCTTTTGGTTGCCCACCTCACAATCGTGTTGATCCACTTTAAATTTACTTTATTAAAAGTAAGCCTAAATTTCTTTAATTCACACTATGTAATCAAAGTTGAACAACACATAAGATGAAAAAGATTCTTCAGAAATAAAACAGGAGACTCTGACAACAATCAATTATAACTATTCATTTCTATAAGCATTTTGTGATGAACATATATATATATAAAATTGGTGAGGTTTGGGGATTCTGGTGGTTAATTGATTCTACTAGTCAGTCTGTGCTAGTACTGACTATAAAGAAGATTGTCTCCTCTAAGGAACAGATATTATTTTGAAGGAATTATGGAACTGCTCTTAGTCAAGCTTTAGTGCTTTACTATCTTTTTTAATGCCAATACTAAATGATATGCTGTGCAAGTGAAGTATTCAATCATTTCCATACACTGAATTACTGTCCCAGTAAGTATTTGCTTGTTCTGGTTATTTTTATCACATTTTGCTTTTGCAGGATAAGCTGGAACCATTAATGTGACAGTTTCAGATGATTATACTGCACCAATGCCAGCACAATTTATTTAAGCTACTTTTTTGCATCTGTTCCTTAACACATGCTTCAAAATATTCATCATACTGAAATAAGGAAAGCAGAAAGGTCACTGCTTTTGTTTTGATTTCCTCAGCTTCCCCACTGAAATGTAAAGTCAAACCACATGGATTCTAGAGGATCATAAACCTATTCCATAAATTTTGATACAGGACTATAACCAGTGCTACAATGAACAGATTTGAAATAAAGGAGCCCTGTTTTAGGAAAGACACACATATAGGTCAGAGAAAAACCATTGTGTTTGAGCACATGCTACCACTATTTTTTTTTTAATATAACTTTATTGAATACAAAGATTGTGAAAAGGTAGCCTTATAGTGTACAAAAATACCAGTCACCTCCCTATATGTTTTCCTTCACCTTCCTCAGATCTGACAAGCATCCCAGCCTGACATTGATGCACCACGTATTAGGCAAGGAGGAAAGGCTCTTGCCTGGCAGAAACTTCTGCTCAGAGCCCACACTGAATGGAATTCTCCCCCTGTTGCAATCAGAAGATATGTTTGCAATGGTTTCACTGGAGCTAGGCTTAAGATAGTGCTATGGTTTAAAGTTTACAATCTATTTATAAAATAGCATGGTAATATTTTTGTTATTATTATGAAATAATAATGTTCTTTCTTTATTCATACTGTGATACTGTTTGCTTGGAACTACTGCATTTTAAGCACAGCTTTTCAGTGAGCTTCCATAATGGCACTCATGTCACCTTTTTTTTTTTTTTTATGTGAGTTAATATGTAAATTAATGAGAATCATTGAAGTAAGGAAAAAATGTTGTATTCTGAAGGGAAGACAGTGTAAGTAAGCAGAAGAAAAATACTTATGATTTTTCTTTACTCATAATATTGTAAACAACAAGAAATAATAATGAACTTTGTTTACCAAAATTATATGTAAATGGGCCAGTTCACTCTAGGATGTTTTAAAGACAAACTGAAGAATATCAACAGTTCATTTGTGACAGCACTTCAAATTATTCTCTGTAAAAAGAATTAGGACTTTTAAAACTCTGTTATACTTATGAGTAGTCTCTTTCTTTTTTTTAATCAGAGAAACTGGAAAAAAAAATAAAATATTTTAAAATTTAGGATTATACCTCTCACAGCCATACAATGAAGCCTACCATTTTTCAATGGAAAATATCTCTAAGACCAAAGATAGAAACTGGAATATTCAAGCAGACACTAGAAAACTGAAGACTGATTTATTTACATTGCTGATTGTTTGGCCCTTTCATTCTGCTCCCTTCCTGTCTGTCCTAGAGGTATGTCTAGCATGCACTTTTTTCATAACTTGAAGATCCACAGAAGATTTTGACTTTTGACTAAAACAGGAGATATTCTGTAATACCTCAGTAGGCCTTTTGGGAAGACAGAATTGTTTTCAATTTTTTTTGCAAGAGATGGCATAAAAATATAGATTTTTTTTATAACCTATGGGGTAAAAGATGAGAGTTGCATGACTAGAGGATCTTATACACAAGATGAAAATGGTAATGTTCACGAGGTATCATTTTGGCAATTCATGACTAAGTTGCAACTTTTGGTTTTTTTACTTTAGCTAAATGAAACATAAAATTAAACAGTGTATGATTTTAGAATTAAGTAAAATTTTAAATCAGAACTATAAGTGTTAGACACAAAAGTACAGTGAGAGAAAAATAGAAGAGAGCAGGGTTTAGAAAGTCTTGCTATTATTGTTCTTCCAATATCACTAAACAGAGATTCAAAACCAACAAATGGCTGTAGTTGCAGTGCCTTTATGACTGCATTAGTATTCTATACTCAGATTCAGCATAAAGGTCAAATGCAATTCAATCAGTTGTATTCACATCTTTCATAGCAGGTAGTACATGAATGAATGTGTGTGACCTATTTTTTTTTTACTCGAAACACTCAAAAAAATGAGCTAAGGTAGGATGCTGGATAATGTACAGGCCTGTTCAAATTGGGTAGGTGAGAAATTTTATTTTGAACTTTCCATCCTTGGACTTCATCACATTCATTAAAGGTATCAGATAAACATTCCAGATACAAATCAAAATGTGGTGGTACTGTTGCATTACTTCTAAAAGTGACTTCAGATATCCTTTACCATAAGTACTCAGAACAGCTAGCTACTGCTTCAGATTTATGTAATTCCCCCTTGGAGAGTATAAGCAATGTTCCAGTCTTTGCACAGGACGGTGTTGTCTGTACAGATCTTCAAAGGCATGCAGTTTCCTTCCGATTGACACGCACAGTTTCTCATACTGCTAGCTCCTATTGTCAAAGCTAGCTTTAAGCAAAGCCATACATGTAGATGACCATATCACAAGTTTTCAGTTCAAATGGTATTTGCTTTTTGCCTGGGAAATGTTAAATAATACCAAGATTGGTTCACTGGATGCTTTTCATTCCTAGAGTATCTGGTATTTTGCTTAAGGGAATGTTTTCTTCCCTACTCATTCTTTGGCTTCTTTAGTGCTCTACCCAATTTTAAGCATTTTAAATTATAATTTTAAATATTTTTCCAACTTACAACGCTCTGGAAATTGAGTCAATGACATTCAGTCTCCTTTCTTTTCTTTCCTTTTCGTAATATAATCCACCTGTCCTAAAAAATGTCAAAACACTCCTGAAAACAAACATTACAGTGATTTCCATGGAATGAGGAAGCTTTGTACTGACTTCAACTTATGAAAGGCAACAAGATGGAATGAGAAGGGCTTTTACCATAAGGGCCATCACAAAAAGAAGAGGGAAGCTGGTGATGCTGGGTAGACACTAGGGCTATTGAACAGCAGAGTTTTCTCTTTTTGGATGTCAGGTCTCTCCTAGGAAATCTTTTATTTCAGCTGAAGTGGCAAGAATTCAGTCATAAATAACAGTGTGATATCAGAATTTGATCCATCAATTCAGAGAGCACCTCAGTGGTGTTGTAGTACCTTTAGTTCTATACCTGTTTGTTTTGTTTTTTTTTAATTTAGAGATAATATTATTACAGGTTTTCATAACATGAGGTGGAGTGAGATTTCTCAGTTCTGATAATATTAATGTCTTCTTACACGAGAGGATAAACTTATGTCAGAACAGACCCCCAGTGGGAGAGAAGAATAAAAACCTTATATTAAAAAAAAAGGAAAAATTAATTTCCAAGCTCTGGCCAGGATGTGCCAGGATCATTGATAAAAGTGTGGAAGTTATCCAGCCACTAAGTCCTTCTCTCATGTTCAGTTGCACTGATGCCTCAACCTTGGTTCTCAATAGCCACTGCCCTGGCACAGGAAGAACAAGTCAGCAATGCAGGACTGTGCCAAGTGCCCCAAATCCAGCCAATAGATATTGTGAGACATTTGTCTTGACCCAGTAACAGCTGATCCCATAGACTGAGAATCCATTAGCAATTGGAGAATATTAGTTGGAAAATACGAAGCACACCTTCTTGTTTATTGCACTGCTAGAAACCCGGGCCATGAGACAGTTCCACCATGCAAATATGTTGTGGTAAAAGAGAATAAACAGGATCCATTTCAAAATACACTCCTTATCAAAAGTAGAATCCTAATGCAGATAGATCCTGTGAGTCTCTTTATCTGTAAGTAACTGAATTTTTTTTTGCCTTATTTCAGAATTAAAAACCAAAAAACAAGATCACGTAATAACTGCAAGTATGTATTTCTTTCAGTCAGTTATTTGCTACTGGAGACTTGAAAAATAGTTCTGGAAACAGAAAATATTTTTCGCAAGAAGAAAACTTCTCTTTTACAAAATGTTGTGCTATGCAATCATAGGTGGTGGGTGTAAAATATATGTCATTGAACTAATCCTAAATAAAATATACACCCTGGAATTTCACCTTTTTCAGTACACAAAAAATGTAATAAACCCCTGAAACATATTGATTTACTGACTGAATGCTTTATTTCACTAGTTGTCTAAAGCAAAGTGATTAACAAAAAACTTGCTTGCACAGTATAAAACACAAATGAGCACAATGATCAATGTCACCCAACTTAAGTCACAAGTCTATGATCCTTTTAATATTGTTTTGTAAAATCTATTCTTTGGATCTTGTAATAATCTCTTCCTATCTAAGAAATACTTAAAGAAATTTGAACTTAATATTTGAAATAATAGATATGCACTGAAGGTTCATTATCAGTGATGCAGTTTCTAAATTTAGTTTAGGTGCCATTGTTCCCTCAGTGATGACATCGATTCCCTTGCAGAGGGAGTCATGTTGTTCCTGGAGATACCACTCACATTATAGTGATGCATCTAGCTGCTATACCCTGAGGGTGGATATTTTAATCTCCAAGGCATTTGTTGATTTGTCCCAGAGTAGAGAATCTTCAGTTTGTGAATTCAGCCCTACAGAACTGATTGCCACCTCTGCGTTGATATTATTGATTCCCCTGTACAGTTTACTGATGCAATTCATCTGATGACCAGTGATTGCTCCTGTGAACATGAGCAAAAATCCTATTCCAAGCAATAACACCTTTCACCCATGATGAGTTTTAACGCTCACATGAATGTAGGGCAACGCAAAAATGTATTTTTCAAACAAAAGCACCTTTTTCCAAGCATATCCACTAGCCAAGGTACATATGGTGTTGCCACTGTTTGGCACAAATCTTGTGCCAGCAAAGCAACGTACGTCATCTAATGCTGAGACGACCAACCTCTGACTTGTGATTAGCTTCAGCTTCGCTTTGTGCTACAGTACAGTGATTATCCCACAAAACCCTGTGTTCAGTAAAGATAAGTAATCTTTGGACAACTTAAATTACAAACAGAGCGTTGTTAGCATCAGATTTCTGGAAAATTTTTGAAAGTCCTGGTGAGTGAAACAAAGTGGAAGAGCATCTCTACGCACAAATATATGTCCCATTGGCAGAATTCTCCTCCTGGTGAGGATGGCTCCCCTAACACCTGCTGGAAGTTGAGGGGCTCTCAGCTTCAGCCTCTGCCTTTTTGGGCATATGAGCGAATCAGCAGAGAAGAGGGCAGATACTTTTTGCTAAAAGCAATTGTGCTTCAAGTGTAAAGAACTATAAGGCTTGTTACTGCAATCATTTTTGTATTAACAGACAATATTAAATGGCTGGACAGACACAGACTATGCAGTTAAAAAAAGGTCTCAGTTTTACACCTATAATGACATCAAAGCTTGCAAGATATGTATTTTAGCTTATCAAGTTCAACATTTAAGTGATGAAATAAATTAAACTTGTAAACCATTTGTAGTGGTTTCAGTTTACTTCTTTATCTTTTGTGAGATAGGAGATTTGGAGGAATGCAAAACAGGCTCAAACTTAAAGAAAATGAAAAGTTTATTAACAGAATTAAAAGAGAAAAGAAAATAATAAGAAAATCAAAGCAAAATCCCTCTTTTCACTCACACCCCCCCTCCTCTTTTCTTCTTCTCTAAATCAGCACAAAGGATAACATCACATAATTCTTAAGTCAGTATTCACAATTTTAAGAATCTTTCTATCGAGTAAGGAGAAAAAGAGGTTTCCTTTACAATCCGTGGTCTTCCAAAACCGTATCAGTCCCAGTACAACAGCCCCCGCCCGGGAATAAAGCTGTTACCGGGAAAACACCTCTCCCATGGATATGGGATCACATGGGCCACAACATGGGGTAGTCCTTTTTTAAGGGTGAACAGCTTCTAGCTTAAGGCAGCAACTCGCTTCTCCACAGAAAATCTTAAAAGTTCCTTATATCTCTGCACATTACAGCTTCTCACACTTCTAGGCACTTTATGATTCTCTTTTGCACATAGGCTGCATCCAAAACTCTGCTGCATCCAAAACTCTTCATTACCCCCCCATGTCTTTTAAATGGATTAAAGAGAAAAACAGCCTGGAGTATTACAGATTCTACCACGGTTTGCAGAAGGCAGTTTTAAGCTTTCACGCTGCAAGCGTCACCACGCCTCTTTCTTCCCCGGCCACCATTTCTCGGCTTCACTTTCTCTTTCTTTCTTTCTGACTTCGAAAAATGCCATGATGAAGAGTAGTCTCCATCGTTCAGGCTTTATGATGAAGAAAGCCCCATTCACCTTTGTGCTGCTGGCTTCTTGATGTTAGTCTTTCAGCCCATCGGTCTCGGCTCGGATCCCCGTAGCCACTTGGAGGGGGGAGGGGGCAGTTCTCAGGAGCCCTGGCTGGATGTTGCAGCTACTTGCAGCGAACACAGTTGTTTCTCAGCTGCCGAGCTCCGAGGAGATCGTCCCGCTGGCATCCCGGGGCCGTGTCCCCAGCACCGGGGGAGGGAGGGGGCTCGAGGCCGCTCCAAGGAGCGAAAACCTCGGCTGCCATTCCCCCCCCACCTCCTACTGGAACGCCAAACCCCAAAGAGAGAGAGGAACTTCCTGTCCCTTCAGCCTTTATATATGGAAATTTCGAAAAGCGCCACTGGTCAAACGAGCTGTCCATCAGCTCAGGCTCAACCCATCACACCATTTCTACTTAAATGACTGTAAGAAATATTTAATATTCCTTTTGTCAAAATTAATAATTAACTAGCTCAAAAATAGAACTCAAGATCTGATTTATCTGTGATAATTTTTTAAATGGAAAAGAGTTCATAAAAAGACAAGTATCTTCAAAAAACCCTAACAACTGAGCTCCTAATAATGAAGTCTGAAATATCCAGGGTAGCTTCAAAATCCTTTTTTGAAGCTGCTAGGAAGACATAGGAAATTAATTTTTTTTGAGCTAAAATTATTAAAATCATATTAATATAGCTCTTTAAATATTTCTTGTATAGTCAAATACATTTATACCTATTTATATGAATGTATATGTGCATACATGTATGAGAAGGAATACACGTAAGACTAAAATTTGTCTTTGTAAATGCTGAAGGAATGGTTTGCTGAAACTAGAAGGAAGCTAATTAACCAGCATGTTAAAAAAACCCCATGGCATTATATTTACATATTAAAAATATCATTTATCTCTTTGCAACTGAAGGTCAGACAGAACAATTAAAATTACACCTTAATGGTAAGATAATTAGTGGGATCAGAATGCCAGCCGTTCAGATCGGAGTCTTATGACTAACTGAAAAGATCTGATCTAATTTCCTGCAACTCAGAAATAGGCAGAAATTTTAAATCTGTTTTGGTATTATTTACATGTGCTATAAAATTATAGATTAATTGCCTAAGGCGTTTCTGGTGCAACAAGCTTTAAGTATGGTACATCTCTAACGAATTAATGAACTGGAAATTAAAAAATGGAGAATTCATTCCAAGTCTTTCCATATCCAGGTTGTTTTGGGACAAGAAATAGTCACAGTTCTTCTGTATACTTGCAAGCAATGAGAACTAGACTTTCAGATCTTCTTGTGTTATTTAGATGTCAAAAGCCAAAGCTTTCAGCAAATTTCAATTTCCAAAGGTTATTTTAATTCATTAGAAGGAATCTGCAGGAGTAAGGATGCCAGATTACTTGCTCTTCTCTTTCCTGGCGTAGCAACACATCAGGAAAAGGCAAAAGAAAAGGGGAAATGTGGTTGAAGAACACATGGCCATTGCAATCCTATCTTCTAGGGAATACAAAGAAATTGTGCATATTTTAACTGACCTTTACAGTCTTTGAAATTCAGTGACCTCTTAAGAACCACAAGGTTGGAACTGACATAGTTTTGCACCTTTGAATCTTGCCCATTAATGTTTACATCTATAAAAGAGAAACTGTGATTAATTTCCAAATATTTAAGGCCAAATGAGGTCAGTTTTTCTAGTCCTCTGAACTGTGAAATCAGAGTGCATTAAGTCCTCCTTAAGGCTGTAGGTAGGCAAAACCATCTCAATCTTCAGGATGTTAAACTCTGTGGCTGCGGAAGGAAAAGAACAAAGTCTAAGTCCTGCCAGCAATATTAGCTCATAGGAGTCTTAGGAAATTAATTTTTGAAACAAACTCAAGTGGTCTTATTTTTTCAATCCTCATCATATGCTCCAAAGTGAAAAAAAAAATATGTAGACTCCCTACTAGTGTAAGGAAGGAAAATACCTTGTGAACATTTCATGAAATATGTTGATATTGCTATAAGAAAAGTATCTAAGAAAGATTTAAGTAATTTTATATTTTTCATCAAAGCTTGTTCTGCTCAATATAGTATTCTCTACCTATATACAAAAATTTGAGGAAAGAGAAGAAAATAGAAATAAGAAAGAAAACATTCAATCACCTCTGTTTCATAGGTAAAAACAAACAAACAAAAAATTCTTACAAACTTTAGGAAAGATAGTGTCCAAACACACTACATTCAAGAAAAGCTAGTGTAGTACTTTCTCCATACTGAGAGCAATGTAAGCAATTCTCACTTTTACCTGTCCATCCAAAATAAAATTGTGGATGGGCTTTCTCTGGGCGGGACCTGGAATTTACAGAACATATAATTCTATCCCATTCCATAACAACAGTAATGTTGGTCATCTTTTTTTTCCCAAATCTGGGAAACAGCATATTTGCAAAGTATCCTGTACAGTGTGCCACCACGTGTTATGAAGCATCATGGTGAGAAGGTGTGTGTACCACATCAGTCCAAGTTTTTAATTACTTTTGCTGATATATTATTTCTAGACTGCATTAGACTGAGTATAACAACGTAATACTGCATTTTACATTTTCTTTGTAAATTTGGAAATAATTGCCTTATTGGGTAGATTTATATATCTATGCAGGAAGTTATAGTGGTTTTCAAACTTTTCAAACTTTTCCAACTCCAATTTGATAAGCCAAATTACTTGAAATGTCTAAGTGCTTATTTTTTCTTCCTTTAATGCTTTGTGTGATACCTTTGATGTCTTTCCAGTGTACAGATATCTTTCGTGAAATGCGATCCTCAAACCTGGAGTATTTTCATAGCAATGCTCACAGCACTACCAATAGAGGCAGGATAGCTTTCCTTTATCAAATGGATGTTCTCCATTTTGTTTCGCCAAGAAGTGCATCAAGCAGGCCTTTTTACTGGAACACTGCATACAAAGGTCATGAAGAGATGATTATTCAGGATGACCTCCTAACTCTTTCTGAATCACTGCTCCACCATCTGGTACATGCTCTAGATATAGGTTCTTGTAGGTGACTTTAGTGATTTTGGATTAATAATTATTACAGTTTGCTGAATATTTTGAGTATTTTTAAATTCTAAAAAAGAAACATTGAATATATTCTGCAGATTATTCTACTGGACAGTGCATTATTAAATGTACCCAATATGCTAAACATTTAAACTTTATAAATTGTAGACATTTCCCTTTTTAGCAAGTTATTGTATTTTTCTTTTTTTTTTATATGATCTGCATCAGACGGCAACAAGTCACTGTAGTGGTATTAATAAATTCATTGCTTTCTAAGAAATTTGACTGTGAATATTGGAGACAATCCCATGATGTTAATACAGTTAAATAGATTAAACAAAATCAAATTAAAAGAATATAATGCTAGGGCTCACTTTCATGATCTTTCACTTGCATTTTCAATACTCGGATTTACGGGTTTTCCTTAATGTTCCCAAGACTTAGAAGTGTCCATCAGTGGAAAATGGAATTTGGATTTCATATAGGTACGCATTTTCCTTCATATAATCACTGGGCAGCAAAGTAGCCACGGAGGTCTTGAAAGGAGTATCCATCACTTTAAACATGCTGACTATTTTCAGTAAATTGAAGGAAAAACAGAAGTTAATGTTCTCTTCATCTTTCTTCTCTTGACACTTCACTTCTTTGGAGGAAATGTGTAAGTAAAGAATGTTAACAGTGTCTCTGCTGCTGTCCTTTAATCTTTATCCTCATACACTTCTTGATCATGTTGGATTATATAATAAGTCACATGGAGACTGGCATTTTTAATGTGTGGAAAAGTAGGTAAATGTTAAGAATTGCAAGAATTTTAGCTGTGCTAAGATCTGTTCTAGGCACTTCTGGATTTCAGGGCCATGTTTATAATAAGCTTAGTAGTGAATATCTCTGAAATTAAAAGTAGAACAGAAAGAAACATACTCCCGAAAATATTGAAAATCTACATTTCAGATGATATTCAATAAAAGTTAAATGGCAGTCTATCTCCTCTGTAGCTTGGAACAAATTTTCTTACCAAGAGCCAGTGATCTGTGATAAGGCAAATCTAAAGCAAATAGCAGTATTTACCCTGAAGAGTAGAAAAGTGCTCATATTAATACACCAAAAACTGAATTACGAGGTAGGACAATAGGGAATAAGTAGTCTTTTGAGTGTAGAGAGTAATTGCTCCTCTTACTATGGAAAACAGTTTTGAATTACAAGTAGAGAATTTTTCCCCTCTAATCAGCTCCTAACATTTGTTCCTTTCTCTTTTTATATATTATTCTTTATAATCAATCTTCTCTGCTGACAATATATTTTCTGAAACATCATCCTTAGAATTTTTCAGACCAGTAGACTCATACACTTCTACAAAGCAAATGTGAAACAAATAATCAAAAATTATGAGTTCTATCTCATCAGGCTCTGTTTTCAAACATTGAGCGATGTATTCGGCATTTGTATATATAGTGAATATATAATCATCTTGATGATTGAGGTTGTCTGTAGTGACTTCAAGCCACTCAGTGAAAAAAACCACTCAAATACACTTTATATGGGCAGGGACTTCAAATAATACAGAATGAAGAAATAAACATAGAAATGTGAAAATTCAACACACTGGTTTCTTTAATTTATATAGGCTGTAATAAATTTGTGCACATGTTATGCAAATTATATGTAGGGAGAGGAAGTAATGTCTCAACCTAATTTTATAAACACTTTCAAATATTTGCTTCAGGCTTTTCCAAAGCTCCCCAAAAGCTTCGTTCTCTCTGCTTCAACTGTTTCTTTGATACTTCCAAGCACGTCAGACATTTCAGTGGGAAGCTTTATCACATGCTATTTTCCCATTTAGTTTTCTGTTGTCAGACAGTAAAGAAATACAACAAGTAGTGCAATGAATGTTTTCCTCTTTTTCCTTTCCCTTTGTACAGAGGTATGAGCAAAGTACCATTTATACTTCTTTTTTTCCAGTTATGTAACTTTGGTATATAGCACTGGTATAACTTCATTGTATGACACTGGCAAGTTTTTGCTAATCTGCGCAACTGAAATTACTCGTCACACTTCAGTACATTTCCTTTGATAGTAACGATTTGCTGCTATAAAGTATCACAGATATAGAAGTAAATATGTTTTGTGAGAAAAAAAACCCTGTACTTTTTGTTATGACAAATAAACTATTTTGGACTATGCTCTATGATTTTATATGGATTTTATATCAGGGAGAAAATTCAATGCATATTAAACTTTTCTTTGTTTGTTTCTCATGCCTTTCTTTTTCTCTTCTTACTTGCAGTGCAATGTATTCATTAAAATAGCAAACATATGTTCGCAGAGCTGTGACTGAAACTTTGCTAAATCATTCAGTGGGTTTTACCTAAGTAACTCTTCCAGCACCTTGTGAAACCTTGCTGAACCTTGCTAAAGATCTTGCTAAAAATTTTTGCACGTTAGTAGTGTGATGAAGTTGCAGGGATAGTTGTACGGTTGGAATTAGGTATACGCTTTCAGACTTCTCTCAAAGGTACATTTTAATTGTTATGTCTTTATTTCTGCAGCCTCATCTGTTTTTGTATTTTAAGTAGTCATTCTTTTGGACCCATCTTTTAAATTAAATCATGCGTCTTCAATCCTACTAGCTGGTTAATTACCTATCTACAGCTTATTATTTAAATATTTTGACAGCTAAAGGTAGTTGTGTACATTTCATAAATTTATCACTGCATTTCATAAATCTATCACTGTTTTTCAGCAGCATAACCGCATTTCAACTAGCTTTCTTAGGAAGTGCTAAGTAGCAAGTCCTTATCAAAATAAAGGGAATGTGCTATCATTCCAGCTCATTCTGAGGTGATAAATTCATTGATTTGACTTAATACATATGTAAACCCAATAGTATTTGCATATAAAATGCCACAGGGCCTATAGGATCTAATACAAATGGTTGAGTGTTTTTATCTTCTGCTTGCACAGGGATTCCACATAACCAGCTATGTGTTGTACAGGGGAGAAGGCTGGAATTCGACCATGGTTAAGCACTGATAAAAAGGCTTTTGGATTTTGTTCATGCACTTAGCATTGCTGCCCAGTTGTTGATACTGCACATCCTGGGATAACCAACAGCAGTGTGTCATTGACACTGTGGATGGCTTCCATTTAAATCCCTTCATTTGGATTTTATTAGAATGGTACTAAAATGGAAGAGCAGTTTAGTTTTAGGAGCATTAGTGCCTGGATTTTTAGCCACAGAACTGATATTAACTCTAATGGGAATGGTAAATCCCTTTGCATTTTGTTAAAAATACCCTTTAGTGATTTCCCATGACTGCTACTCATATTTAACATCCATTCACTCTGTTTATGCTCAGATTAGTGTGGTTTGAGGTCTGACATTGATATAGAGACAGTGAGCACACTCTGCAAACAGAGAACATGTTCTGTTTCATCGGAGCTCTGTGGTGAATGCCAGTACTGCTCCCAGAGCTGGCCAAGTTGAGTCATGTATGGTGCTGTTCAGCACCTCCTGTATCTGATGACACACAAGGGACAGACTTTGACAGGTTTTGGAAGTGTAGATCACTCGGCTGGTGCCATAATGAAGTCACAGGGTCATGGAGGGGGAGGGAAAGATTGGACTGAAAATGTGAGTGAGGGATACTATACCCTTACTAGTGCTATGCTGATAGGAGCAGTGTCTACACAAATGTTTCTGCTGATTATACTCAGCAGACATCTGGATTCTGTTTTTAGCACAAAGATGCATTTCTTGTGTGACCTTGAAATAGACAACTCATAAAATTTTTGCCATATTCAAGCTGACTGTAAAATGTCCATTCATTTCAGTGAGTTATACTGTGAACAAGGAGTGCTGCAGCCTGCCTTGATAAGCTCATGTGCTGTACAGACATAATTCCAGTGGGCAAGACAGACTTAGTATAGCACTAATGTAGCATTATAAATGTTGACAAATATAATAACTTTAGCTGGTGAACAGCAGCTCAGAGTGACTGTAATATTTTTGTTCACTTCATAATAGCTGACATTTCTTCAATACTCTTTCCTCAATAGCCCCTGTATGAATCCATTGTTACTACATTAAAATAATTGTCCATAACTGAGGCCTTTTGGCACATAGAAAAATGAAATCTGTATGTAAAATGCAGACTAATTAAATACCACTTTGTACCTGTAAGCTTTTCTGAGTGGCATTTCCATAGTGAATATCTTCATGTTGTTGCAATCACAAATTATTATCTCTACAACTCCAGAGAGAGAAACATCTGGCTGAGAAAGCACACAGATTTTCACGGCAAAAAAAACCCAAACCCACAACTTGCGAGAATGCATAAAAGTCTTGTTAGAGAGCAGGGAGGCGAACACCAAAATGTATAGAAATTTGAAAGGGATGGATAATGCTAAAATAAATGGTTGAGCTGGATGGTATCAGTGAAATCCCTAGCTATGCCTTTACTATAATGATGTAGAAGAGGAGCAGCTGTCTCTCAGCATCCCCACTGAGGGCCCTAGTGGTGTGTTCCTGAAGTCATGCTTCCTGGCTTCCTTGTAGCTCATTCCAATTCAGGGACCACACAAAACAAGGTGTTCCTTGGTGTGTTACAGTAGGTAGATATGGACAAGGTGTAATGTTGAATAGTGTCCTTTAGAATAGTAAAAATACTATATTTTGCTTACTTTTCTTTGGAAAGAAGTCAAAAGAGCAAATACAGTATTCTGTATCAGATTTCCCTACTGAAAGCAGCCCTGTAGTCTGCTTGTCTTCTTTTCTGTGTTAAGATCATAGCATCCTTTCTCTTTTTGTCTGCTTTGAAAAATTCATTCATTTTGTGAAAACCTGCTAGAGAAAGCAGGCTTTCATACAGTCAGAGCTGCTCAGTCTGTGTTTTCTACAGATGCAACAGTGTTAGCTCAAGAACAAAACAGTGCAACCTCCAAATCTGAGCAAGGTATTAATAGAAACACATGCAGACACAGCCATCAATTAAAATATTGAACCCCTGAAAATAAAACCATGAGATAATTTGTGTCTCAACCTTAATCCAGAGTTGGGGATTTGATCCCATTCCTGTTTCCAAAACATACTTTCTGACTTTTTTGACAGTGGCAGTAAGTCTAGCTTCTTTTGCTTCCCTGAAATCTGCTGCTTTTCTCAAAGAGCACCATCCGAAAAAAAAACAAACAAACCAGCTACAAAATCACCCCATTGAAGAACTTTCTCAGACATTAAGTATTTCTTCTAGGTTGATATTTAATGATAATTAATCAGTCTTTTCTTTTCTTTGGCTGTTCCCACAAACAACCACATAACATTATCTTATAAAAATAAAAGCATGTTAAAATTAATTAGCAAACTTTAAACAAAAGAATGGGATTATCCTACCCATTTGACAGAACATCTGTGCACAGTTTCTTTGGAAGGTCAAATGCTGAGTTAAATACTGTGAAGGACTGCTTCTGTCACGCTAGCTAGACATATGCACATCTAAAAAAGCAGGAATAATCAAATTTCATACTTTAACAAGCAGATTGCATATGAAATTTAGGAAATAATTTTATAGAGGAAATATTTGAATTTGCTATAGTGGGTTCTGAATGAAACCAGCGCAGGCAAACCATACGAAATTGGGTTTATTCCCTCAGTAAACCTGTTTTCAGATTCATAAGTTCACAGTCAATAGCCTGGTCAGTCTTAATATTTGTTTGAAATCACCAGCTACACATTATTACTTCTACATGCACAGAAGGAAAACACTTTGCTTTAGTTTAAAGATTACATTTTTCCTTCAGTCTCCCAGCAGTCTTCTGCTTGGCCATCAAGCTGGAATGTTCAAGGGGTATGGACGTATGGGCAAAGAAGGTGTTCTCTGACATGTTTACTGAAACTTACTGAGATGGTGAATTAAAGGCACTTGAGGATGCATTGATACCTGCTGAACTACTGTGAGGAGACAGCAGTTAGTGCCAATGTCAGCTACCAACTGGGAGGGGCAGCAGCATCACAGGAAGGAGATCCCAGTGCCCTGCAGGGAGCAGGGAACATGCCTCCAGGCCGGATGGAGCACACACAGGAGGGTACAGCGGGTGCTGCTACAAAGGGAAGAACTGACTGTCCACTGCAAGGGGAGTCTCCTTCACAGAACTGCAGCTACAAAATACAGCTGCCTTCACTGGTTGGAAGAGCAGCCTAAATGATAACAAAGTCTTCTAGGATTTTTTTGGTGGTGGTGGTGGTGGTGATGGAGGTATTTTTCATTGGGCTTTTGGGATTTGCTTGTTTGGTTTTTTTTTTGTTGTTTGCAGTCTCGTTAGCTGTGGATATTTACCAGGACTTTTAGGAAAAAAGATTAAGAAATATTTTGTTTGTTTGTTTTTGGTTTTGCTTTTGTTTTTGCGTTTGTTTTTGTTTTTGCTTTTGCTTTTGCTTTTGCTTTTGCTTTTGCTTTTGCTTTTGCTTTTGCTTTTGCTTTTGCTTTTGCTTTTGCTTTTGTTTTTGTTTTTGATTTTTTTATTTTGTTTTTGATTTTGTTTTTGTTTTTAACCTGACACATCTTAAAAATTACCAACTAAAAATGAAAAAAAAGGCATGAACCTGTAAGAAAACCCTTTTCCTACTTATTGTCACCCACAATGATTTTCAACCCGTCTTGCGTTTTTGTTATCGTAGAGTAATTGGAACCTTAGTTTACTGAATCTTTAAAAAGAAGACAGGTTTAGATACATGAAATGTTTCCTGATTATTATGGTGATACTCACTGCATGTAAGAGACACCTGTGCAATATTTAGTCAGAAAAGTGAGCTCCAGAAGGCTATCCATCTATATCCTCAAATAATTTAATCAAGAAATATGAAGTATGTGATGTGTGAATCTCTGTGCCTCAAGAGGGAAAAAGGGCCATGGGATATTTTAAGGCTTTTGTGAAAACATATTTCCCAGGAATTTTTGTGGAGTTACTTCTGTAGAAAGTCTACAAACCTAAACATTGAAAATCAGAACCAGCCAGATATTCTCCACTCAGATGAATATCAGTTTCTTGTTTGCAGTCTGTCAGTGTGAGATCCCGCTGATGACATTATAAAACTTAAAATGACGGCTTCAACTTCAAGAAATTGAAGAGAAAATATCATATGCTAGGATACAAGAATTTACTCTGAGACCTGTGCACAGTTTAATAAATTAAACACTGGTAATATATTATTATTTAAAATATAATCTAACCACATTATTTATACTGTTTATTAATATATAATTTATAAAAACGTGTACAAGTAATTATTAATGAAACATTTATGTTTGACTGTATATATACATACATCTATGCAATTCCACATCTAGAAAAAGTACGTGGTGGGTGTAATTAGCATTTGCTACTGCTGCAGTTGAAGCCAGTGATTTGCTTACTTGTCTGCCTATAATTCCTCCATCTATTGCTCTTCTGACAGCATATTTCAGCTAATTTCAGTTTTATCTGCTCAACTTTGGCTGCTTGTTCCAATGTATTATATTTTCAATGTCAGTTAAATGACTCTTTTCTCAAGATGCAGTTTAATATACAGGATGATGATTTGGCAGTTAAATAGTACACTGCAATATATAGGGGTCCTGATGAAAGTTTTAGTATGATTTGTGCTATGGAGTAAAATCTACCCTAATTACATATCCAAAAGCTGTGGAAAATACAATGTGAGTGTTTAGATGTAGGAGTTGGGAGATTTCAGCTTTATTTTCTTCCCCAAAGGAATAAATATCTCCTATCCTTTTGTTTATTTATTTATTTATTTATTTATTTATTTCTCTCTTCTAAAGTAGAGTTGAATTTTGCTCCGTGGGAAATAGGAGATAGTAGTGCATACATGGCTTTAAAAAAGTTATTGCTTTATATGTTCATTAAAGCATAAAATTAAAGTTGCAAAGAATAGCTTATCAAGGGCCGTGCTGCTCAGTTTAAGTACAGCACTCCTAAATCTTCCAAAAACACTCTTTAAAGGTTTGCATTTCATTTCAGCTTTTTCCAGGCTGCTGCTTGGATTCATTTTCTACACAGATCAGCTTCTACAAAAAGTACCCTGCTTCTAAGTCAAACAACAGATATTTTACATTTAAAAGCTGCAGAACTGTATTATTTTTTAAGTGGATCAGAATCTCTCTTAATCCAATAAGAAGTCTTTAAAGACCAGTAGGCAGCCTGTATCCCATTATTGCTGTTTAAAGATAATTTAAATGGTAGGGATTGCCACAATTTTTAGATATCGTCAAGAAAATCGCAACTATCAAAGTTTCAGAATGATAATTTGATGTGAAATTTGTATTTCCATTTTCAGGTTACAAAATATTTCCTGGGCCTCAACCAATATTATTTTTCTTTCTAACTTCCTGGTTGCTTTCTTAACCTCATTGTTTATTGTGATTTTTCTCTGTAGTTCAAATGTAGGTGCTAATTTTCTTTAATGTTCATTACAATTAAAGACATAGTTTGCCTTATACAAATTATGAATACTAGGAAAAGAATTGCTCTTTTGAAAATATGATTCAAAATGGAGCAAAAATAGAAACCTGAAAAACATCACCAAAACCAGAAACCTGAAAACCACATAAATCTGGTTTTCAGTGTAGATATTCATATGCACAAAGTAAGTGTTTTTTTAAAGATATATTTCAAGTTTTCTTATCACCTTTAAGAACTAATATAATTTCAAGGAATAGCAAGTATAAATTAAAGGATGTCCTGTCTGACAGTAATCTCCAGAAGTTACTTTCTTTTTAAGTCTAGCAGTAAAAAAAACCAATCACTTTAGCAATTGGACATTTAATTTCTTCTTTTTTTTGAACATGCGCAATTTGCTAATAACTAATGATTTTCAAAATACATATCAGACAGCTCAGAATCATCTCCCCAAACAGTGAACTTTTTCTACCATCCTGTCACACATCCAACAGTATTGTAGTATAGCATCTATTTGCAATTTTTCTTTTTCAGTTTAAATGAAAAATTTAGTTTAAATTGCTAACCTTTCTGTGATTCTCTTGGACTTAAACCAGTACATGTAACAATCAAAAAGACTAGTCCTTCTCTACCCACTAATACTCACTATCATATTTCTAAGATGACAAAAAGACATTCTGAGAAAAAAAGTGTATAAGCGCAGCAATACAACTATCAGTAATGTCCAATAAAGTTACAGGTTGTTTCTTATGATGACTTATGACAGAGAGATTGAAATACACACGTATATACATACACACATATGTATATGTATATGTATATGTATATGTATATGTATATGTATATGTATATGTATATGTATATGTATATGTATATGTATATGTATATGTATATGCCAAACAAACATTTGGCATAGGTCTGAAGTAAATATGATGATGGAAGAAGACAATGTTTAAACTTTACCACTGACAAGAACGGGATTGCAAACCAATTTTCAATATATTGACTGAGTGTTGCTGCCTTGCAGCTTTGGAGCTATGGGGCAGGGCAGTTTAGTGTCAGGATAAGGATGTAAAAGGTAGGAAAAATGATGTGTTGGAAAATCAGAATTAGTCTTTGATGTTAAGTTATCCAGTCCTGAAACTGCTCTACTGGTTGAATGATGAGCTCCTAGGCTGATTTCAGCTAAATTGTTGAGGTTAAAACTCAATGTTTGTTTTGGGGTTTTTTGGGTGTTTCTTTTTTTTTTTTTTTTTTTTTTTTTTTTTTTTTAATGAATTAATTTAAATAATCCTGTATTTATTCAAGTATTTTAAATGTGAACTCACTAAGTTTGAAGCTGTTCCATTTCCCTCAAATGTAGGTCTCCTACCTTTTGGTTCCTTATCCCACCTTTAATTCTGCATAAAGCCTCAGATTCAAGACTGCCTGGCTGCACTCTGCCAGCCACAAGCACAGTGCAGAAAGGAGTGTATCCCACATACCTCTGTGGTCTGGTGAGCTAAGCCATAGCATGGAGGTAGTATACATTAGTTGTCACGTTATAAAGCTGAGCCAAAAAACGTTTAGATAAAACAAAACTGATTACTCGCTTAGATCAGTTACATCACTTATAATCCTGCTGCTGCCAGATTCAGGGAGCATTATTTTAATTTGTGCAATTAAAGTAGTACACCTGCAACACCATTATTTTAATTGTTGTGCCATTAACTGTAAAATGTTGCATAGCATACACAGGTGCAAAGGTGAATGAGGAATAATTTCTGCTCAAGACTGATATTGAGCAGTAAATATGTTGGTATATAGAATTGGTACTATGATCACAGTCGGCTATGGGGAGAGACTATTTACAAGGGCATGTAGTGAAAGGACAAAGGGGAATGCCTTCAAACTGAAAGAGAGTAGGTTTGTATAAAATACTGGTGAAAAATTTTTTAATCACAGGTCAAAAAAGACAGCAAAGATAAACTATTGTCAATAATGCTGAGCTCGGGATCAAGAACTTGGTCATCACAAAGTGATCCTACAGAAACTGGAATAGTTTTCTATTATGCCAAGTTTGATTTGCCTTCTTTTTTAATTTGGACGCTAACACAGCAGAGGGATTAAAGACACCAAGTAAATAAAGCAATTAATATAGTAGTGGAAAAAGATCAGCCTTTATCAGTGGTACAAACTAAACTGATATTCAGGGGTGGGTGTTATGGGTGTTAGCTATGATGCTCAGTTAGATAAGCCTGACACCTTAATATATTTTTCCATTTTGATGCTGAGAAAACATTAAGTATAGAAAATGATAAGAATAAAATAATCTTTTAGATACTTTTACTGAGTATAGTTCTACAACTATGTGTTAGAGAACTTTTACTGCTAAAAACTGGATTGCTTACAAATATACATAGTGGTATAGCTATTTTCAAGTAAAGATGTGTTTGTTTAGATTTACATACTTCTCCATGCCAATGTCAGTTTTAATACAGAGAATAAAATAATCTAATATGTACATAGCAAACTATGAACAGCATTGTTACTAGCTATTTTCTAACGTTATTCAGATTGAGGACTCCACTGAAGAGTGAGGGAAAAATGCTGTATTGTTAGAAGACAAATTCTAATGCTTTGAGAATGATCGGGAGATTTCTGAACTTTGCCTTTTCATTCATAAAGCAGGCAAAACTCACCATGAGTTTGCAAGTTGAAAGTTACTGAACAGCAGTCAGAATATTAACCACGGCCCTAGACAGTTGTCTGCAGCAAGTCACAAATACTATGCTTATGCCACAAGCAAGAGTCTTGAATTCTCTGGCAGTAGGTAAGGTTAATGTGCTGGTTGGAGCTGGAGCTTGGTGAGCAAGAATGGAAGTGTGTTCACTCTTTTTACGAGTTTCCAAACTCCTGTTGCATTTACAGGTAAGTTCAGCATAAATCCCCAGATGAGTATAAGTTTTCTCTTGGGATCTGCAACCAATTATCTTTCTGTGACCAGTGTCTTGAATAAAAAAACTTTGCCCCATTGCTCACCATAATTCAAATTTCAGATCACCTAGCTGTTACACTGCTGTGTTTTGTATCTGCCAGTACCAGTAGACATAAATGTGCTATGTGTATATATCCAAAAATAGCTGGTAGGATTTTACATTTACACTGAGTTTCCTTAACTCCCTGGCTGGAATTTTGAAAGCAAGCTTTATCCTGCAAGAGACTGATCACTTTGCAAGGCAAAGCTGGTCTTTCATATGTATGTGTGTGTGTACTGTTCATGTCTTAAGACATTCAACAGTCACAGTGTTTTTCCCTCCATTTTTGTGGAAAATGAAAAATGGTGCAAGTCTGGTCCAACAGTGTCACATATCTGGCTAGAAAGTTTGCATGCCTTCCTATTTTTGTATGAATTCCATTAATCTCTCCAGACTGGTGCCAAATAACTGCTAAATTTACACTAACAATGACCTTATTTGTAATGCAGCAGAGCAGACAACGTGAAGGCTGAGGGAGCCTGTCATCACTGGGTGACAAGGGTGCAAGTTTTCAAGCTATGGAAAAGGATAGGATTTTGGGAATGGAATGCAGACTATGTGAAGCAGTGTTGTATCAGCTTCATGGACTCCAGTCCTGGTAAAAACATGAGAGAGGGATGGTGGTTCCTCCAGATGCACTGGAATGAATTAGTAAAAAAATTAACCTGAAGTCTGAATGCAAAAGAGCCATGGCCTAGAAAGCACTGGATGAGTAGTGCCAGCCTTGTATCGTGTGGAAAAATGTCTGAGGTGCTTACCACCTTATTAATATGGCATCAGAAAAGGGTGGATTCCATGGTGATAACAGGAGTATTTTACACAGCAAAACCTGAAATTATGCAGAATTTTTCAGAATAAAGCAGCACTTTGAGTAGATGAGAAATTACTGAAACTTAGAAATAAAGATAGTTTGATGGGTGACATGAAAGACTGCAGCCATCTGGACTGGAGAAATGAAAATATGGATAAAAGAATAAGCACAGGCATAATGAGGACACGTAAATAGTGGTTACCTCCAAATGTGTAACAACTGTGAATGTGGGAAAGCATCTCTTCATCCTTTCTTCCACTCTAAGAAGTTTGCACTAAGGTCTGTGTTACTTGCTGTTACATCTGCAGGAGGACCTGCTTTGCACTTTTCTTCTGAAGACTTTCAAACAATAGCTTTAATGCAATGGCCTAGACCAACTCTGGCCCAGACCAGTACAGATAAATTTAAGACAAATTCTATCTAAGAAAGTGGCTGTGATTTCAGAATACTTAAGCAAAGGCTATATGTTATGTCATCAAAGTGCTTTTGGTTATGGCAGACTTTTTTCTTTTATTTAGGTAGCATTAATTTTTGAGGGGGTGGGTGGGTTTGGTTTTGTTTTTTTGGTTGGTTGGTTGGTTTTGGTTTTTGGGTTGTTTGTTTGTTTGTTTAGACTACTGCATTTGCAGCAGTTAAGTTCAGAATTTCACCCTTATCTAGTTTTGATGTGGCTATACTTAAGCACATCTGAGTGATTATTTACAGTTTCTAGTAAAGCCCAAACCTTTGGAGGCATATTGTAAAGTGGGAAAATAACTTAAAATATCCCTTATGACTGAACTTGGAAAATAGCTTTTTAATTACAAATACTCATTTCAAGCCTTGCAATTTTGCAGTATTTTTCCCCTCAGTAATGTGCTTTAATTGATATAAAACTCAAAAATGTCCCAAGTCTTTTGAGTATTAATGGTAAGAGTGAAATCAAAACAGTTTTGAACAATTTAGCAATTCCTTTAGATAGAATGGTAACCATAAGACACAGATTTTCCCAAATTGTGGTACTCTATTGATAAATTTAGCTGCCAAAGAAAACTGGCAAAGATAGGGAAGAGTAGTTGCTTTTCTTTTTTTTTTTTTCTGACAATCACATTTACATGCATAAATGTGATTTGGATTTGTTATTAGTAACTTTCTTATTAAATTTAACTACTAAGACAGAAAGAAATCTTTACTTCTCATGCTGCTTGATTCTTTCTGACCTTTACAGCTTATACAGTGACAGAGAGACTGCTGTCCTCTTACAAATAACATTTATAGTGTTTATTTTACATTTTTTTCTGTTTGCTCAGTGTTATAATGTCTAAATTTCATATATTTGTGAATGTGTGAAGTTTATTATTAAGAAAGATTAAGGCACCAGTTCTCTCATTTTTTTTTTCCTAAAACTGAATTTTTAACCATCCCATAGCTCAAAAAATTGTGCTGTTTAATAATAGTTATATGATTGTTATTTGCCCAAATAAATATTTTCTAACATCCAGTATTTGAAATTATAAGAGACATCTTACAGCCAACTGAGTCTTTTGCAGGATACAAAAATATTTTTCTGCAAGAATGATCTGTACTTACACAACATGATTTGAGTACCCAGATTAATTTAAGTGATTTATATGAAAAATGTTTTCATGCAACAGCATAACATCCATTAAGGCAAGCACTACCTGCATCTTAAAATAAAATAAAATAAAATAAAATAAAGAAGGAAAAAATAGTAAAACAGCAAAAGAGAAGATGAGTTAAAACATTTGTAACAGAATATTAGAGCACAAGTTTGTGTACATTCTTTACTAAACCAATGAAGCCTTGTAAAGGACCAAATCACCACATGCAGGATGTGCATTCCAGTGGTTTTAGGAGTCTCAACATTTCATAGTAACTGTTGAGCATGTCTTGGTCCTTCCCCTGCCTCCTAGTGATCTTTGAATCAGGGTATCTAAAAGAAGTGATTTAAATAACTCTTGCAAAGAACCATTTTCCACCTCTGTCTCATAACTTCTGCCATCTGACCTTGGTGTCTAAGCATAGGTGGACATCACTGCCTTTAAATAAAGCTGAGTTCTTGCATTGGGAATAAAGACATAGGACTGCATGTGGTAGTTTTGTTTAGTTTAGCAGAATGAGGGTAGGTAAGTGCAAGTATTTAAAAATATTTTCCATTTAAAACATCTAAAGCAGATAGTCAATAACCTCCCCAGGAAAGCTGAAGGACTCCTTGGATCCTCTCATCCAACACTCTTTGTGCACAGTGTGGAGACACATTAAGCACTGGGGTGAAGAGACTTTAAAAATGAGCTTCTAGATTTAATACTGGATCATGTCTACTTGAGTTATCATGGTTTGCTTGACAACAGTCAAGCATGCCTCTTTTCCATTTAGCATCTCTCTCTGCCCTCACCTGTCTCTCTGTGAGTATTTCCATTAAGTGGAGAGGTCCAGAAGGCTGGAAGCACTGAATTGTAAAGAGCCACATAGCAAATTGCTGAGAGCAAAGGTCAGAAGGACAGACATCACCAGTGCTACAGGCAAGGCCACTGCAGGCAAGTTCAATTCTTTCCATAGTGTCAGCTTGGCTGTAAAATGCAGACATATTGAGTAGGGCCACTGGGAAGAAAAAATCAAATTTGGGAAAATAAGTCACCTTTTCAATGATTTAGGTTAATAGGTTGCAGAGCCAGAAAACACCACTGTGCTCACTGAATGAATCTGTTGCGTTATTCTACACAGAAATTGCTTTTAAATATATTTCTATTTTTGTAAGAAATGTATTTTAGAAAAATCGTCAAGTCTTAATTTCCAAAATGTTTGTAATGGAAAACTCTACCACACCTCAAAAGTCTGCACTGAGATAAAGTTTAAATCCTTTGAACTTTTCCAAGAAAAGCAATAATAGATAAGCAATCACTTTCAAAATCAAGTAGTTTGACAGGCAAAGCTCTTTTACCTGGACTATGGATATGATGGATTCAAAATTGTTCAGTAAATAGGGAAAAAAAAGAATTCTTTGTGCTCACATTCTTTGTCAGAACTGTGAGGTATATATAAATCTTTCCTGTAAATTACTACTTTGAAAATGAGCAATAGCCTTGATTAATTCCCTTTCTAAATATTGCAGGCATCCAGAAATTTCCATGGATGCAAGGATGAATACCAAATATTAGATATGCATGGTAAAAGAATTAATCTCTTAAAAGTTAACATGTTCTGGTAATTAGCCATTCACCAATCTTCATTGCTAAGGGAGATATTCTTTTCCTTCTCTGATTAATGGGTTATATGAATATTTAAATATATCCTTTTTTTAGTGAGAATTGTACCTAATCTGCTAAGATAATGTCATTCCATGTGAATAAAATATGTAGCTCCTCTTTTGAAATATTTTATAATATTTCAGACTTCTCTCTTTTTTCTGGATTTCAATACATAAAATATTCTATATTGTATAGTTGTAATACTTCACAGGTCTTAGACAGTGTGTAAAAGTTCAATGTATTCTTTAAAAAGGCTGGTATTTGATGATTGTTTTCTTGCTGCACCTCACCAGCATATCATTATTCAATCGCTCAGATGTCGGGACTCCTCCAGTTTTCTAATGACAAGTTCATTTTTCTTGAACAGCTGACATCACCAAATCTCAGCCAGAACAGCCTCCTTACCAAAATGTCAGTCACATGTTTAGCACGTCACACCCGGCACACAAGGGGTGTTGATCCCAGTGCCAGAGTCCCCCAGTACTCTGCACCTCTCTTGGCACACAGTTTTCAGACCCTCTGAGGAAAACAAGGAGAAGCCTATTTTACTAGGTCACTAGAATATTATTTTGCAAGAAGATAGTTTGGATGTTCAGAGGATTCAATCATGCTAGAACATATGCCAGTGACTTGTGACCCCACGGCAGTGGTGACAGGCAGAGAAGGTCACCAGCAAAGCTCATCACTGGGAAAGCCGCTCTACATCAGGTACTGACCAGCTGGAATATCTCTCTTAAAATTGTTAGCACACAATAACAAGTCACCTGGCTATATTTTTCTTTTAATGAATGTTTTCTAGGTAACCTCAAGCTCTCTTCTTAATTCATAGAGGTTATCATTATTTGATACCATCACTGTGCAGTAAGGCGCATCCTTAAAGAAGCGAGAGCTTGCCCTGCCTGTAAAGGGTTTTTTTGTCTTCCACATCAGGTTAGAAATCATAAAGTTGGGGAAGACAGCTCAGAAAAACACATTTTGTTGTGTTTGTGAGGGACTTTCTATATGTCAGACTTTCATTTTTTGAGTTAAAATTTTAAGTAAAAATCCTCCACTTAAAAAAAAAAATCACTTTTAAAATGAACTGAAGACTATGCAAATTTGAAATTAGCTACTACTTTTTCATCAAATCATTGTGTTTATGAAGTTATGGCTAAGTTCATTAGTTCACTCTAAACTATTTACCATTCGTGTTATAGTATAAATTTTTGTTTCAAGTAGGTAGAACAGCCTATAGTTATCATGCTGATTCCATAAATATAGCCAAAGGGAATATTTTTTTTCAAAACAAAGGCTGTTTTTAACATTAGATTGTTCCTTTTAGCAGTATATCTAGCTGAAATCACATGATTTGGCACTTTCAATGCTTTTGACTCATGATGTAGGATGAAGCATTTTGAAAATAGACTCCTCTGTCTAATATATTTAGGAAAAATCAAACATTATTTGAACCTAATTTTTAACTGCTAAAAACAACTCCTAGAGAAATTAGGCACTGTTAGACTGTATTTGCTGGGAACAAATTGCTGAACCTCATGTGGTGTATGAAGGACAAATAAAGTAGATTTGGAACACTTTTTCTTTTTAACATGGCTTCTTGTGATCCACACAAATCTACAAACTGTGTATTCCTTTTGGCAAGGGCTGCAAAAGTCACGATTCCTGATACAGCTGTGCACATACTAGTGTCAGCATAAAAATGGGGGCAAGAATAAATAGACCCTGGGGAAACAGAGGATGAGATCTCCTTTGCCACTGAATTCATGCAGAAGTGAAGTTGTCCAGGTTTCTATCTGGTCAATGTAAAAAATAATCTACAGGGAAATAAAGCAGCAGTCACAAAGCAAACTGTGTATGTTCCCATCACATCTTTTTTTGATTTCCCTTTTTCTAGGCCTTTCTATCTGTCTGCTTTATAATATAAGATCTCTATTCCAGGCCCTTAGAAGCAGTTTACTGCCATTTGAAGTGCTGAAATAAAGATTTTGAATTTTGAAAACACGAAGCCAGGAATAATTAATGAACAAATTTAGATACAAAAGGTGAAAATATTGTAAAGGCAGTATTTTCTGAACTGAATCAGAAAACATTTTTCAGGCAGTGAACCAACCTTTTTGAATCACCACCTCTGATGGCTCATCTGCCTTTAGGAAAAAGAGACAAAGCATTTCCATGCTTTAGGAAAAAACAGACAAAGCATTTCATAGCATAATAAATTTTTATGACTATTATAACAGAAAATTTTGACATTTTGAACACTCGAGAATGTCTGCCTCTGGGGACTACAAATTACTACCTTTGATCATTTCACATTGTTTTTCTTAAAAATGTTACTGTACCTTGCCTGGCTTGTCAGGGAGTGTAAAGAGGAGCTCAGCCTGCTCATCCACAAAGCTGGACTCACGTCCAAGCAAAGTAAGGTAACTGTGACCCCACTTTAATCTTCTCTCAGATGACTACAAAAAAAATGTGTGGTGCTTCAGCCAAAGGCCCCAGTGAACACCTTTGACCAGCAGACATTCATATGTTCTCCTCTAAGTTCTGGAAAATGTAAAGTGACGTGAAGATAAATGTGTCCATCTCCATCACATGGTCTTTACTTTCAGTATTGTTCTCCCTAGAACTGAAAGTCGAGTCAAAGCGCTCTATTCTGATTTGCAGAACTAGTTTATCACTGCTTAAGTGCCAGATTTCCGGAGCAACAAAATGTCTACACAGCAAACACTTCAGCATAGCCGACAAAAATTACTGATATATTACTCATGTGTAAATATTTGCACAATATTCAAATATACCATGCCTGTGTAGTTCCAAATATCTGGCCCTGAAACTATCCATATTTCAAGGAAACGTCTCCCAAATGTTCTAATGTAATTTCCAGGCAATATAAATGCTCGTTATATTGGGCAGCTTTCCCAACCCTGGGGAAGAAAGAAGTGTTTCTTCAGTGAGCCTTCACAACTCCTTAATGCTGATTCCTTTTGCTTCTGGAGCGCAGAATTCCCCTTTCTGCTCATCATAGCCTTTCTTTTGTCCAGTACAGATGTTGAAGGGGAAGCAGTTCAAAGAGGAGATATTTATTTCAGAAGTGACAGCATTTGCTTTTAACATACAGACTGAATTAGATATATTTGTCTTTCCATGATTTCAGAAGCTCCTGCCTCCTTTAAGATGTAAACATATGATCCATGCTGCTTTGTCCTTTCTTAGGACAGCTGTGTGAAAACACCTCAGATGAGATGGGAAGATGGAAGGGAGAAGGGAAAGATGAATAGTAGTGAAGGATTTGGACCAAAAATTCAGGGTTGAGTTCATATGGTTCAAATGCTAGTTGAAGCTATGCAACTTTTCTTTGTCAAAGACTTTCTGGAATAGGAAAACGTCTTTAGCCTTACCACAATAGACCAATTTTATAGAATGTTAACACAGATGTTAACATGACATCATGAATAATTTTGTTATCTTATTTTTTCTTATGTCTTGTTGGCTGGTGGGTTCAATACAGATACTTAGGGTAACACAGTAAAATCTGCTTTGCAGTAAAAACTGTAAAGCATCCAAAGACCCAGATAAACACAATTTGCCTCTATTGTTATTGTCTGAACTGAAGTAGTGTCTAATGGCTGCTGTATTTTTAGTGTCCTTGTTGTGTTTGCTGCACAAATATTGTGTGTGTGATTTATATTCTGTGTAAGGATCACAGATGTCTATAGGAACAAAGATAAAATAAGCACAGAAAGAAAAGCAAATACAAGGTCACAAATGTTATCAAATATACATTCTGAGAGTAAAATAAGGTTGTCCTTTCTGTTAGTGTTTCTTCCATTGTCATACCAGAGTAAGCAAACAGTTGGTCTGACTTGGTAATTGGACTTTCATCATTAATGCAGCTGGTGGGAGAAAGAAAACTACAATCCACTGTGGAGTCAAAAGAAATGAGAAAGGGAACTGAGGCTTAATGAAGAGTCTTGTAAGGGAAGCCAAACTGTTATACCAACAGTTCAATTAATGTAAAAGTTCACATATGTTATATTTCATCAGCAAAGCAGAAAATACAGTTTAAAAAGATGAAATTTTTTTTTTTTAAATCTATCTTTAATTAGGCTGGCCACTGATGTTTTCCTTTTTGTCCTAAATATATGTGATAATTAACAAAATATGCTAGAAAACTTCAACCAACAGGTAGTATCAGAGATGCTGTTTACTGCCCAAAATTCCAGACATAGCTCTATCTTTTTGTATGTTCATGCTCCAGAAAAGCCTAAACAGATCTAGTAGACAACCAGCAATCCAGACATGTTTTTCTAAGCTTCATTTTAGGATCCTTAGTCTTATTTAAATTTTTGGGAGACATCTTCTCTATGTGGGAAACCATCATTGTTTATGTGAAATAGCCTCACTAACAGTGTAAACAAGAGATTCTGGAGTTTTTAAACTAGCTTCAGATGCCTATTATATTAGGCTTTAATGCGTTAATATGGCAGAATGAACTCCCTTTGACTTGGTGTGGTACATGCTTTAAAGATTTCTTACTTCAAAAGTTTTATTCTCCATTAAAGCCATTGTATTTCCACTCCATATTTAAAGCAGCGTTGCTTTATAACCTACAGGTAATGTATGCAGTTAATAGATAAAAAGCTAAAGCAATAAAATAGACATGATAGAATGTTTATGGTTTGCTTTTACTGATCCTCACTATCCTTCAGATCTGAGTTTGCATTTTCCAAACCTGAGATGATACCCAAAGAGAACAGATTGACCTGTAGACTCTACCCTGCGGTGTTTTGGGCCAGGTCGCTTTTCAACATGTGCTCTTTCTGCCCCATGGACCATCCGAACAGGTGTTCCACTGAAGTTTGAATGATGGCCAGCTAGCTCAAAAACAGCTAGGGAGTAGAGGTGAAGGGAATCAAGGGACAGAAGGCAGAAATATGGATAGAAGAAAAGGAAAAACAGAGAGGAAAAAATTACACTAGAGTAGATAAGGGTGAATAAGTATAAGCAAAGCTTAGGAAGAGACAAGCTACCAAATATTGCAAGTAGAAAAGAAAGACACAGAAAGTGAGGAAATATGACAAAAAATAAATAAATACAAAAAAAACAGAATGAAAGAAAAAAGGAAGAAAAAGGATAAAAATTGCAAAAACGAGAATAGGAGTTTAACCTTTATATAAAGGTAGAAATAGGATAATTAAAACATCTATTTATTATTGTCTATAATGGAGAGAGATTCTTTGAGATTGAAGTATATCCATTACTTATGTGGGTATGCATTATAACTGTGATTTTACTAAATGTAAGGCATATAATCCAAATTTAAACCAATACAGGATTCAGATGTATATTTCACTTAAGCAATTCAAGATAAAATCACATCCTCTAAATAAAATATTGCCTCTGTCTTTATACGTATAAGAAAGACCGTGCATTGAAAAAAACTGCAAAGATGAAGCTATTGAGGTAACTGGAGCAAAAGACTGAACATGGATAAAATAATAACAAGTGTGAACAAGAAATTAAGAACTATTTTAAGTAAAACATATTGTAGTAATATTTATCCAAGCAGCTTGAGACATATAAATCTAAACTGGCAGATTTGTTTTGAAATGGATGTATACTCTTTACATGCTCAATAAACAGAAAGTAAATAAATAAAGTGTGTTTAAGTAATTTACAGGGAAAGGTACAGACTGAAGTTGTTAATCAATGTTTAAGTCTAGAGAAAAGAGAAATTAAGCTAACTTTACTCATTTAAGACACAAGGCTTTGTCTAAATTATAGTTAGTTTCAAATTACCTTTGAAACATTTATGAATTGTATTATAAAACTCTGGGTGCATGTAACTATGTGGCTGGATCTTAGGTTTAGTGGAACAATGCAGTTCTGATTGGAAGGAAATACATTTCCTCTTCTAAAAGTTTTTTATGTCATTTCTGGTCCAATATATAAAATAATATTCAACCAGCTTTCACCAATGAAGAAAACACAGGAAAGTACTGGACTCTGCCAGGAATTCACAGTGTCTGGATCTCACCTCTCGTGTAACAAGAGAATACTTACCTTAGGGAAGCTAATTTTCCCTTGTAAAATTGGACTATAATTGTGAAAGCCAAAAATGTAAAATAAGTGAGACAGTTCCCACTAACAGAAAGAAATATAGGAAATCACATTGCCAGGATCAGTCAGACATGGCGGCAACAGGATTTTTCCCCCACCTCATTTTTATAGCTAGCAACTTAACTAAAATAGTACCATTATTCAGTGATCATAAGTAAAAAGGTTTTTTTAAATGTATTCTTCTAGGATGAACATCTTGATAACTTGTCAGATGCTGTGATATAGTTGCACAGGAGGGACATCAGGTGACTTGCCTTAAATATACTACCCATAGAAAACTAGATTTCTTGTGTTCTCTTTGAGCAGAGGGCTCATTCTGTTATTGTTAAATAGCCTTCCATAGCTTTCTCCAGTTCACAGTATGGTTTGTACAGTTTCTTGAGTTTTTCCTTATAAGGCCATAAGACAGAGAGTTTCAATAGATAGGCTGGTGATTTATGGTATTCTGTATAAAAAACCCAAATCCCTTAGAGTGAAACGTGTAGGGTTTTACTGAAAGACTTTTGAGAATGGTGTTGGATATTGCATTACCATTATATATTGGGATTCCTACATATTAATAAAAACCATAAATACATGCTCTCTAATTAGATTCACCATAAAAATAAAGCCTGCTTAATATTTTTTTTTGTTTCTGATGTAACTTGTTCCCTTGCTCCAGATACTTTCACCCTTCACCAAATATCTTATGAAAGGCACTGGTGTATAGAATAATTAAAATGTGATACTAAAAGATCCAAAGTGACTGAAACTGGACAGAATATTAGTGCATATATATGCACACCTAGTTCAAGAAGACATTTGTAAAGCAGCTTTTCTTTCAAGCAGCAACCAGACTGTATGATCCCAGGGATATTTCAACTTGCTGTTTGCCCCAGGAAAGCTAAAATTTTCAGCTCTCTAAATAGTAATTCTTTGAGAAAGACAGAATCGTCAAGAGGACTTGAGTTGGGGGAAGGCAGGAATACAGCATTAAATTCAAGTTCCTCTCTCAAAAGAAATCATATGAGTTACAATTGGAGTTACTAATAAATAAAAAATTTTGTCTGTTGTTCTAAAGATGGCTAGCAGTCCCATTATATTTCCAAAATAGTATTTAAATACACATCACATATCCTCCTTCTGTGACAGGCATAATTTAAAACAAATTACAGAACTCTTCTTGTAAGGTATTCCTTTCTGCCCTTAAAGCAGAAATCTGATTAATTAACTCTCAACTTAGGAGAAATTGCAAAAACCTGTAAAAATATAAACCTCATGACTGGTATTTACACAGATCCCAGAATTAAAAATAACTGCCTTTCCATTTAATTACTTTGGCTATTAGCTTGTTAGACTTTCTGCACATTTCTAAAATATCAATATCACAGCTAGACAACATAGCTTGGAAGCCATGACAGCCAGGTTTGCCAGTCAGTTCATCCATTCTGCTTTCCCTCACCATTAATCTAGTCCTGAGTCTATCTTGGAAAAATAGACCAGTATTTCTAGTGACTTTGTTGCTGAATCTGGTATATAGGTTTTATTAATTGGAATAAATATGAGGAAAAAGTGTAATATTTTTATGTTTTGTTTGAATCATAATATATTATTAACAATTAATTTTAATGATTAATTTTCTTGAATTACAATATTTTGTGTAATTAAAAACATCCTGTTACAATATTCTAGCTACTTTTCAAGTTTATATTATGGCCTTTGGTTTAAAGATGGAAAATATTCAAATAATGGAGCTTGGGAGCTCTCTTAAACCTTTTTTTTATTATATAATATCTTAAAAGTAAGTTTGATCACTAGTGAGGTTGCTTTATTATGCTTTTTTTTCAGACTTGCTTAAGATGAAAGGATTAACTAGGACTAGATTTTCTGGCGTTAAAATATACTCTGTTATGCACATGCATTTTAGAAATTTGGTTAAAAATATGGCGTCAAATGCCACAAATTGGTGTCACAACTTCACATCTTAGCATTTGCTTTGCAATAAGCCCATCCAGAGAGCAGGTGATAGTCTAAAAAATAATAATTCAGAATTTTCTTTACTTAACAATTCACTTCATCTTCACTGTATACATCAGACAGTACGTAATGTTTCCTACAAATGTAAAGAGATTAAATAACTAAAAGATTTAAACTAACATGTCTAAGGCAAATAAGAAACTGAATTATGCTGAATCATAGGTTATAAGTTCTTGCAAGTGTTCCTACAGAATGTTTCTCTCCTATTCAAGCCTGAAGTCAGGATGTGAGGAAGAAACAAAAGGAATATTATTTGCAACCTTTTAATGGGAGAGGAACTATTAAAAAACCTCCTTTATATATTTAAGTGATGGTCAAGGAACATTCCTGATCAGGCCTTGTCTTCAACATTTTTTTTTTCAGGTTCATGTTATTTTGTGGAGTTTCAACAAAATATTCCTGAGAGTTGTGCTTCTGGAAATGAGAGCTTAACTGGACATAAATTTTAAATTAGCTAGATGCCTTTAGGCACGAAGTTAACTATTTTAATGATCTTTTTGAAGATCAAGAGCAAGTTAACTTGTCATTCAGACAAAGTCCCACATGTGACCAAAATTAATTTTATGCCACTAAAAAGGGCAATATAAATACATTCATTCCAGTTCTTTTGTCAAATATCTTTCACAAATAATAACACTAAGCAAAGGGCTTATAAAAAAATAAAATTTTAAAAAGAAAGAGATGGTTTTTTCCACTGATACAAGCTGAAGACACTGGTTAAGTCTAGGAAACCTCCACATGGTACTAAACTATCCTTTTAAGCAGGAATGAGAAAGTAATTTGTATCAATCTATTTTACTATAATGTCACTATATTTCTATCCTCCTGACAATATTTTCATTAAAATTTAGGCTTACATTTTCCTACCTGGCACAGGGTAAAAGAGTTTTGACCTTGTCAGATTTCTGGAATTTTGACTGGTTGTCTCTGGTACCTTTTGCTTCCACCACCCTGATAAAATTTAAAGAGGAAAAAAATTGCCAGCCTACTAAAATACAGAAGGTCTGAAAGGATAATGCAGTACATCAGGTGAATAATATATTGTACATAAAAAGTTTAATGTCTTATTCACAGTGCAAGAATTGTAATAAGGACAGGGAATTACAGAAAATTAATCAGTCCTCGTGATAATATTTATAAGAAGAACAGAAAGCATTACTGAAAAAGAAGTGCTTTTGAAGCGCATGGTTGAAATTGTAATCCAGAGTTTGAATTGTGAAAGAGTAGAAGACGGACATTATCAAATGAAAAGCAGCTGTAAGAGAAACCAAAACAAAGAATTTGATGCTTTGATAAATGTTCATTGTAAGTTATGAAACATTCTAAGAGCTTGTCTTATGCGGCTAATCTGGGATTTTAAAGGACTTTATCCTTTAGGTACTTTTTTTTATAGCTAATCATTAACAAAATCTCTGTATCTAACCCTAATGAACCAGATACCTAAAATTTTCAAGCAGAAAAGTGGAATAAATAGTAGAATTTTCTGTTATTGTTTCTAAATTTGAGTATATGCAGGCGCTGTTCTGAAGCATGTATATTAAAAAACTGTAAAAATCTGATGATTTAAGTAATGAACAGAATGTTAAAATTGCTTTAAAAGGAACTTTTATGCTTGGTCAAAGTATTCAGTAGTGGTCCCATCTTAAAATAGTGATTGTTTTCTCTGACCTGAAGGTAGAATACTCTGCCAAAACTTATCTCATTCTTTTTTTCTTCAGCCTTATTTCCTAAGCAGCTAAGTCTAAAACTGGAAACTAGTAACAACAGTAAGAGAAGAAGGTTGAATCTTGTCCAACTCATTAATTGAACTGAAATTTCTGTAAAAGGGAGCAGTTTTCCTGTGCCTGAATTCAGTGGAAAACCACAGCGCATATGAAAAACTTAGTCACTAGCTTGTTTCAGCCATTACAAAACTTCATCAAATAGTTCCATGGTAACTTCCTATGACACTCTGCTCCCAATGGAGAAATAAAGTGATACTCTGTTCAAGGCTGAATATTCAATTTAGCTTCTGACTTATGAACATCATTATGCCAGTTTAACAGTGGGCTCCCAGGCTCTCACATGAAGTGACTGATAGTGGGAACAATTTAGCTGCTACTTGCCCATAAAAGAAAAGAAAAAAAAAGAAAAAGCCTATGTTACTGGGATATTTGTCTACATCTGCTTTAGTGAACAGTTTGGTTGATGGTGAAGTTCTGACTCAAAGACTCAAAGAGCACCCATTTCATCATATCATCCTTTTTTTTTTCACCCTCCACTGCAGATGAATCCTAGCTGTTTTCCATGGACTGAATGCCCATTTGCAAGCAGAGTGCATCAGCTTGACAGTACAAACACAGCTTCTAGTTTACATTAATAAAACAAGAATACAGGTCATGCACTCCAAGACTACTCTAATACATTAATATTGTTCAAGTTCTATCTTCAAAATAGAACCCATAGTAGAAATAACTGGTAAAATAGTCTTCATGGACATCATGGAAGCTATTTAAAATTAGGTTTCCATCTAGCACTAAGACTGACTGTGGCTATAGCTGCTCTGCATTAATTTTAAAAGGATGACAGTTTTTAAAACTGAGGTGCTACCAAAAAAAAAAAAAATTATTTTGATCTTTGTACAGTAACATCTTAACAAATCAGGCTATGAGGATTTTGAAATTAAGACAGTTTGATTAAAAATAGATATAATTATATAGAATATATATAATTTTTCTAATGAAGATCATATTAAAGGAGTATGAAAATAATTCTATAATAATTTTCCTATAATATCTGTTAGTTAATGCATTTATTATTTAATTATTTAATAATGCAATACAAACCAGCAAGCTTATCTGGCTTCTGCAGAAAAAAAAATATTTGTCAGTGTTATCTGCCTCCTGCCTATACATGCTGAGGAAAGGATCAAAATAAATATTGAGTGTCCAAGTTTCTTTCGAACTGTTTATCAGAGGGTTAAAGAATATCCTTAAATAAGAATAAAGAAGAATGATTGTTTTTATACAGTTCTGGTCTTGAGTGGGAAATGGATTGAATTATCAAAGTGGAAATAAGAAATCAGAACAAATGTAATTTGCCTGTCTTACCACTCAAGTCCTGCTGCAAAATTACTTTAGCTGCCTTGAGGCAAGAGAGAAGATACAAGAAATTAACTGTTCCGGCAATTCAAGGGAAGACAGAATCTCCTGTTGTTTAGTAAAACTGAAGAAGCAAGTTCCTCTAAATTTACAGTTCTAAGCAACTAGTTTAAATGTGTAAACGAGGTTGAATATTACTCTTGTCATATATACTTGGTATAAACCTAATGGCGTTATGAATTCTATCCTGCTTTCCAAATTTTTGTAACTTTATATAACTACCTGCGTATCTTCTTTATACAGTTTTACCAAAAATTTGAGAAAGTTCCTACAGTAATTTTGTCCAACTCCTTTTGGACAGTTAGCTTAAAACTTTCTTATTGTTTACCATATCACAATAGACAGAAAATGGCCTGACACATACTAGGGATGTCACTGGTACTTAATGACACATGATATGGAAAAGCTAGTGTATTGGCCATATAACATAAACAACTCCTATAGTGGACGTAAAATGCTGGTGTGATCCATTAATAAATAATGCTTATTTTTTAATACCCTGTGGATCTACAAGATATTGAACAAAAGCAAAAAAACGTGAATTAAATCTTGAAACAGCAAGTTATAATTCAAAATTCCATGTTTGAAAATGGAAAAGTTCTATAGTCCCTATAGTTGATGAGTAAATTGAAGTATATACACAGGAACAGTTACATTTGTATTAAATGTTCTTCAAAGCATTGCTTCAGTGGTAGTTTGCAGTCACTGCAACTACCCAACTACACTTTGACTGGTTTTAAAGTCAGCATTGGACACTATCTGAAGGATATGACTTGGTAGCACACGTGCTCTGCTATTTATTCTCTGAGTATCTGCTTAGTGTTCACTTCAAAAACCTGAGAAGAGAGGGGTCTTTAAATTGTGCTGGGCATGTTACTTACATTGTACTAAGAATAGTGCCTACAGGTTCTGCCTGTCCCTGGTTGCTCTTCACAGATGCTTTAGGGTTGTTGA
The DNA here is from genome assembly GCA_013397815.1 of Aleadryas rufinucha. Taxonomy (NCBI): domain Eukaryota; kingdom Metazoa; phylum Chordata; class Aves; order Passeriformes; genus Aleadryas; species Aleadryas rufinucha. The sequence goes on from VZTH01018861.1 coordinate 123,784, forward strand.
AAGATCTTTTTAAAAATAAGTGACTGAAGACAGTCAGAGAGACTAGAGTGAGACTCTGGAGTGAAGAGAAACCCTTTCTCCAAGCCCTCTGTATCTTAAGGGACTTCCTGGGCAGCAGGTTGGCTTTTGCAAGTTCACAAGGATCAGTTCTGTCTGTGAAGATTTTTGCCCCTCCCTTGGAACATGAGGTTGCAAGATGTATGAAAGTCACCCATTTTTGGATATAGCATGCATGTGAATAGGGAAACCTTCCTGTGAATTTTACAGGAAAATGTATTTAGGAGCCTCAAAGATTCACCATAAGGGCTTCAAATAGAAGCATGTTAGAGAAACTCGTGATTACTCAGACTGACTAGTGCTCCTGAAGTCAAGAAAACAGCCGAACAAAAAAACTGGCAGAAAGCATACAAAAACTTATGTGCCTACATAAGTGTTTATCAGTCAGAACTTCAATTATTCACAGCACAGGGAACGCATTGTACCTAGAAGTGGTGTTACTGTAAGAAAAAATTTAGATGCAGACCAGTTTACAACTCCCTGACCACTCCTCCACCTCTGAAGCCTCTTCTTTCAGTTTCTTCAAAATTTTTTATCTTCCACTGTTATTTTATGTTATTATTTCAGTTGGACACTATGCTTCAATTCCAAGATGAAGTTCTATTTAGAACATAAAAGGAGGAAGAAATGGAGCTCAAATAGCAAAACATGCCTGCAGCAACCAACACAGTACATGTGCTTGCCATTGTCAGGTTCTCTCTCCTTTGAGCCCTAAATAAATATATGGAGTTTGAAATTGTATGTTGAATTTAACTAATCCCAATGACTTCTTTAAAATATGTATGAAGCCAGCTGGAGGCAATGAGAAAAAAAAACAAAACCAAAAACAAACAAACAAAAAAACCCAACCAAAACAAACAAAACAAACAAAAAAAACCTCTTGCCACTCTGAAGCCTCCTGCAGTTTCACAAAATGAAACCCTTTTTTTCCTTTCAAACAAACATGTTATGCCCTCTTAACTCCAGGCAGGATATCTCATCTTAACACTGACATGTAACAGAGGAGTTTCTGTTAATCCTTGAATGAAAAGCCAAAGTATAATAGAGACTTCCAGGCTTCTAAATTTTACATTATGAGCATGCTTACAAAATTAGACTTTTAACTTTTTTTTTTTTTAATGAGAATAACTTATTGATCTTTTGGTCAATTAAAATCAATATTTTCTTATTGTCTTTTTGATTTTTATGATTTTTGATTTCAAATTTTGTGTTGTAAAAGTAAGAAAATAATACTGGGTTGCAGTATGTGTATCTGCAGTGCAAAATCTTACATTATGACAAAATTGGACAGGTACTGGAGTGGAGAATGATACCATTCAACTGCAACATGCCCTGAGCCATTGTTTTACAGCACATAGATCAATGACATAGTATTGGAGAAAGTACTTTTCTTTCTGAACTAAAGAGTGGTAACAGTAAAAAGTATTATCTTATTTGGAAGGAACTTCAAAAGAAAATTTAGGCTCCAGGAGCAACCGGGGAAAATATAAAGCCCCAAAATTAAGAAGAATAAAAGAAAAAAGGGCCAGACAGAAGGGCTAGGGTAACAATGGGGTTTTCTCACTAAAAATCTTTAGGAACATGAATCATGGGAGAAAATAGGTTGGAAGGGATCTCTTGAGGTCATCTGGTCTAATATCTTGCTTGCCAAGGTCTAATTGAAAAGTTTGACTCAGTTGCTTGCCTTGGACTCTTTGGAACTGAGTGTCTCCAAAGAGGGGCATGGAACAACCTCCCTGGACACTAGGCCTAGGGCTTGACTCTCCTCACGGTGCAGCTGCTTCGACAGGGACAGACTCTTCTTACAGATGAAGAACCTGAGAATAAAGATGTTCCACTAGGGAGAAGTCTGATCAGACATGAGGAGAACCCCAAAAACATAGTGTACATATATATATATATGTTTTCCCAAGTCAACCTCATAGCTTGTGCATGCTATTTGGATAATAAACAGAAACAAAGTTTATGAATGATGCTTAGGAGACTCAGATTTCTTTGTAAATTTAAATTCACTGTCTGGGCATAGATGGAAATTACAAGAGTCCTAAATTAATCTTCTCAGTGTCTATGGTTCTGTTATAGGACCAAAGACAGCAATATGCTGAGCTCTGGCTCAACAAAACCTGGCTTACAAAATACCTCTTAAAATCTGTGATGCACTTGATCCAAGGCACAGGCTCTCAGCCGAACGGTACCATACATCATCATCGGCATCATACAACAAATGGTGCCTTATGAAATATACTTCAGTTCATCTAAGCACTTTCACAACATCATGGAAATTCAAACATTCCACTTCAGTGTGAATATAAGAAAACATTCTGAAAGAACAAAGTGAGACTATCACCTGTCATGAGACGAAATTTTTAAAAACACTTTAAGAAATTTTCTCATTATATTCATTATAGTATTATGTATAGTTATATTTATTTAATATGTATATAATTATTGCTTTATATATTAAGTCATTGTTACTTCAGCAATATTTAAACAAAATATGTTAACCTTATATACAGTCCTGGATTCAGTTTGTAAAACAAAAAAAATTATTAGGGATCAATGTAATGGACATATAGTTTTTATTTTTGTGTGACATAAGTGGCGTGAAACTATAGGTGACACCTTTTTTTCTTTATTTGCATTTATCCAGAGGCAAAAAAAATCAGCTTCCTTAAAAGAACGTAGGCAGTAATCCTGAAATACTTCTTTGCACTAATATCAAATGCTGTTAAATCCACATGCCTCTGCCAAACCTAAAAATTCTTTTTAAAATTATTTTTCCTCCTGCAATTCTTTATATATTCTACATTCTGCATGCTTTTACTGTTGCTGCTTTCATTTTCCACTTGTCTCTCTTTTTGCATGCCCCCTCATGCTGCCTGTTTAAATGAACTGAATTTTAATAATCAGTTTTGATAGTGAAATTTAATCTTGGGATTTCCATCTTAGTTACCTCAGAGATTAATGGGATAAAGGAGGGCTTTTGGTTAAGACTGCCAGTTATAGACTATCTGTATAAGTACCCCATGAATAAGACTGTTAAAAAGTAAGATATTCAGAGCAAACGGAACAGATTCTGTGATCAATATAAGTATATATATGGATTATATTTTTGTCACTTGCCTAAGGATTCATCTAATGGATTCATTCATCTAATGGCTCACACAATTATAAACTAATAAATACCTGTAGAAAAACAAAAATCTCTATGAATGACTGATGCTTTCTCAGCAACATTATTTCTATATGTTGCAACCACCAACCATTACAACCTGACAAACTAGTACACATATTTTATATTCCCTTTAATGCCCTTTTTCACCATTTTTATCCAAAAATCAATTTCAGAATAAAATTTTCAAGTAAATAATTCATTTGTCTTGCTATGAGAAGACTTTGTGATGTTGCTAAGAAGCCAGCTGGTTTTCTATTCTCAGTTTGTAGCATCTCCTAGGGTTCTCGGCCTAGAGATTAAATGTTACTTCAGACATCTAGTTTCTGAAATATTCTTTCTAATATTCTAATTTTGCACTCAGTCTATACTCTTCTGTCTGTAAGGGCTATACATCTATACTTCCTTTCAAAAAGCTATAGTATTAAACATTTTTTTTCTCTGATTTTTGCACAATTAGGTGCTGAGTTATTTATGACCAGTGATGCTAAGAGCTGCTTTCTAGTAAAATTGGCCCTTGTGTGACAAACTCCATTTTCACAAAATATGTTTTCCCAAGGTAACCAGTAAACTTTCATCTAAATTTTAGCTTAGACCTTGAGGGAACAAAGTAACACAGGAATGTTTTTCACTGAAATAAAACTTTTTTTTTGCTGCATATAAATTTAAGTCCACTGTCATTTAACATTCTCAGAAAGAACTGACTCAATTTAAGCCACATTTCTCTTACTGACACTAATGGGAATTGTACAACTAGTAAAGTTTACAACCCACTAAATATCCAGAGGAAAACATAAAACACTTCTGCTTCTTACTGCTGTGTCCTGATTCAGTAAAATTTGCTGAACTTTTGTTGTGCTGATGTCAGTGGGAGTTTTGCCACTGGTGTCAGAAGGGATGAATTTTACTTATCATATCAATTACCTTTATAGAAACATTTACCATGTTTTTGGTGAGTTGTTTAGTTCCTTAAAAAGGAACAAGCTGAACCTGCAGACTTTTGGGCCAGGTGGACCATGAGCTAATCCAGCTGTATGGAGGCAAACACAGCCTTGATTCTTTGGCAAGGAAAGGTTCAGATGGATGTGTGTGTAGTACTGTCTGAAGATGCAGGGAGCCCACGGGGCATGGCACGGGTGCAAACAGAGGTGTCCAGGGTCAGGCTGTACTGAAAGGGCCATTGCTTCCAGTGCGCTGTGCTACTGCTTCCAGTTACAGCCATTAAAGAGGGAGTCACTCTGCATTCCCTGTTAGGGAACATGTCTCCTTTCAGTTGCAATTCCATCGTTGAGTGGTTGCATCCCACAAACTGACACAATCCTGTTTTCATTGTAAATACTGGGCCACACATGCAGATCAAAATAAGATGCTCTTCTACATTTTTAATAGGGGTTATTTTAATTTTTTTTTTTTTTTTGGTATGTCTGTCATGCTCTTTCCATGTCTCAGTGAAAGGTATTTGCACCCAGTTGGGCAGTAAGAACCAAATGTTCTCAAAAGATTTTGCCTGTTTGTCAGTACTAGCAATAATAAACCACTAAGTTGAAAGAATGGAACAGTTATTTTTCCATCTTGGCTTTATATGAAGCCAGCCAGTAGAGAGGAGTTGAAGGAGGAGAGTTACTGTTGTGTTTCATTCACCAGAAGGGCATAATCTGGTTTTATTGGCATAGGCATATGATATTGAACACAAAAAGAGAATTTTTTATTAAATAATTTTTAAGTCAACCTAAATCACTCTAAGCCTCAGAAGAAGATACATTTTGGAGGAAAAATAAAGTATTCATTTGTGAAATGAAGATGACTGTCATATAAGATACATTTTAAAATGCATGTATTATGATAGTTTAAACACAAAAATACGTCTTTTATCACCTTTTCTCCTTTCAAAAGACAAGGCATGTTCATCCATCAATATATGAGATACAGAACCAATTAAATTTTAGATTTCTGTAAGAAAAACATTACGACAGATAACCTGTTCAAGCATTATCATAAAATATTATATTGTTATTATATTATTAACCATACCTCATAAATCATTCTCTTGGTTTGTCTTCATATACACGACTAACAACTAACCAGTGAAATTCAAACATAAGAGATTAGATGGATTTCAAATGAAATTTTTTAATCTAAGGAAAAAAAATGCTATGAATTTCACACGGTGTTATTTTGATTATCCTGAAATACATTTGATGTTGATTAATTTTGGAGTGATTTGAATTAGAAAGCAAGAGCTGCAGATGCCAGAACAGTTCAGCAACTTTCTCAGTTTATAAACAGATGTGACAGATAATCTATTAAACAACTTAGGTAGTGGCTGTTTGATGAATTATTGGGATGTTTTTACTCTTTTTCTCCAAGTGGAAGTTTTTCTCTCCTTGGACAGAATTAATTTCTATTTTTTCTTGTGTGATATTTTCCTCCTAGGTCAAAGATAAAATTTAGGTGAAACAGGTAGCAGAAGTGAACCTTGGAAGTGTTTAGAAATATAATCCAGAGACATTTTAGTTGCAGATTAGAAATAAGTTTAAAATATTTTCTTCTGTAATATCATGCTCATGGTGAGGAAACTTTCTTTTAATATAAAATCACATTTTGAAAGATTTTATCCGAGAGGAAACCTGAGACTACATTGGTTGTGTGCTAGGTCACAGTACTGGATGCGTACTCTACCTCTCACAGCAGTGCTAGAGGAATGCAGGGAAGAAATTTAACAATAAATATTTCTGTTGCAGGCAAGTTTATTGACTTTGTTTTTAAATCAGCCTGGTGATCCATGGAAAATATACATACTTTAACATTCACATTCTCCATCAGAGCTACGGTGAAATGTCAGCTGGAGAAAACTTTGCAATAATACCACATCTTCAAAACAAACACCAAAAACTTATTTTTTGCATTACTTTCAGCATTTTCTCCAAAGTAGAGATTTAAAGCCTGCCACTACAGGGCTTGGTCAGGCTAATGATTAGTACCAAGCAGTGTCAGCTCTACTGTCTGCATGTCCCTCTGCCAGTTCCAGGGCATGAGCACAGAGAGCTCAGGCCCAGGTCAGGTGCATTTTATCACTTTGTCTCACACCCAAAAGAGACGAAAGGGTTGGGGTATCTGATCACTTACTATCATGGGGCTTGTAGTAAGGCAGACCAAAGAGGGAAAATTGTTCTGCTTTTGGTTAAGAACAGCTCTGTGGCAAACAACAACAAAACAAAAAGGTAAACCAGAAGTTATATTATGGACTACCTTTGCCTATGTGGCTATATGCCTATCCTCTGACACAGAAATACAATACTGATGTCACTAAGTGAAAATCTTAAAGAAGAAAGGTTTTCAAAATATTGTTCTCCTCTCCACATAAGGCATCTGCAAGATTCAGCACTGTGGAAAACTATAAATGTTCAAACGTATATGAGCCTCTGTATGAATGTAGAAATTTTCTGTCTGTATAGCACCTTCAACCATCATGTAGGCACCAGCCAAGGCTGAAAGTAGTATTAATTGTTGACTTTTGCTAGGTTATTATTTCTTAGGACGGAAAGAAAGTATATATTGCAATACAGTATGTGTATTTGAAATCCATTCTGTTTCCATAACAGGCACACAATAATAGATCAAATGTGATTTTCATTTATCCCAGATGAATTCAATGCAGTTACCTAAAATTCAGTATCTAAATAACAATACCTGAATAGTTATATTTTAAAGCCTATTCTGCATTATAGGCTAATTTGAATTATCCAAGAATACTCAAGTAGTATAAAATCATATTGTAATATTCGTGTTCTTGAATTCTTTCTAAAGGTTAAATATGCACACATACCTATGATTCTTTCATTTGCCTATGCTTTCCTATAAAAAAATCTGTATGCACTGTTATATAGCATGGATTATGTCTAACTACGGGTACACTGGCAGTAAAGATACACAGATATACTACACACACTTCCTACTTATTTATGTATTTCTCTAATCCATATTTTTATTTTGTACATGTATATTAATGAGCATGTATACACATTCAGAAAGAATTTATCAATCTGTAAAACCACATGCACATAAATACTGTCTAACAGTAAGAAGATCTTTGTAATTGTAAGAAAACTGTCTAATGGCATTTCTTAAGCACTTTGGACTGCTTCACTTGGGTTTCTCTAGAACTGACATGCTGGGATTACCATCTATGTTTTGGGGTTAACTGTAAATATGTATGGACTTACTTTGTCACTTTCCAAATCATTCTTAATCTCTTAAAAGTCAAATTATTCTCTAATCAAGGCTCACATTTTAAAACAATTTATGTAAGTGCATACATATTGTTTTAAAAGATGAAATAAAAATAACAAAAAGTATGTTTTTCTTACTTTACTATTATTTTGCTTCTTGGAGCCATGTCCTGGCATTTGTTTATACTTTCCTTTGTATCCTTCCACTTGAGTTTATGGTTGAGAATTTCCAAACATGAAGAGCTCCCAAGAGAATTAGTTCAGCTGAGGAAAGAAGGCCCATTCTGCAAATAATGTGAACTATAATCACTCTTTCTCCACACAGGAGCAAATTCAGCCATTTTGACTACAACTCAGTGACAATTCATGGTGCCAAGGTCATACACTGTTTCACAGAGGAATCACAGTTATTAAAGCAGCAATTCCCTGACACTAAGTTGGTTTGGCTATAGGGAGTTACACTAGAAACTGAACTCTTTCCTGAAAATGCCTGTGCTTAGCAACTAACTCTATTAAACTCTGCATGGTCCACATTTTCCACATACCTTTCATATTTTTCCCTTTTAATATGTTCTGCAGCTAAGAAAAGCCTCATCCGCTCAGCCCACAGCTACAAGCTACTAGTCTGGAACCAAGATCAAATCTAAAAAATGTCAAATATAATGAAAAGAGCAGAGGATGAGACTGGATAGCTTAGTGGAATGGAAATGGTTTATGAAGTCTCTCACCTCTAACTCACTGCTCTGAATCATCTGCCATCAATAGTTACTGGAACTTTGGAGGATTTGACTATTGTTCAGTGACCTATGCTAAATAAGTTGTTAGTCTCAGCTGAGCTGCTTATGACTGCTGTCCACATTCCAGAAAAACATAGCATCTGACATTGAGAGAATTTTACATCATCATTGGTGATATTAGTAAAGAACTAAAAGGTCAGTGAATGATGTATACTTGTCCAAAAGGAATTTGTACATCCATTTCACTAGGGTGTTATTAGCAATTGCTGAACATTATTGATATTATTTTGACATCCTTTACTGCTCTTAGCAAATTATCTTAAAAAGAGCCAGTAACTACTTTGCATTTAATAAGAATTCAATAACTGTAGGAGATTATGAAACTATATTTGTTTCCCTCTGACTGTCTTTGTAGTCTCAAACAAGACACAAAGATAGAGCTGGCCATTATCCAGAATTTCTGAAATCCAAAGGTTAATTTGTGTAAAATGTTTTATACTTTGAAAATGAAAATATTTGCCATAAATTACCATTTACCAGCCATTACAATTGTTTACACCATTTGCTTCAGATCACTCTTCCTGCTTCACTGACTACCTTTTCCAATTTCATCCTTTAGTTAATAAGGAATGTGGATGTTGTGAATGGGAGAGTAGATTCTTGAGCATTAAAAGTAACATATTGCAAAGTTCACATAAATAGGAGTTTTAAAGTTTTTCACTTTTAACAAGGTCTGAGAAGATGCATTTCAATAAAAAGGGAAGTATTTTCATACTAATTTTTACCAGGAAGTACTGGAAATATTCTTTGATTCTATAGAAATTTGAACTTCATTTGGTTACATTAAGGAACAGTATGGAAGAGCAATACAATCCTAAGATATTTTTTACTATTTTCAGAAACTTTCCAAATATGTAAGGTGTGCAAATATTACACACCTTTTTCTGTATTCGTGCCAGTACTTTTGCCTCTGCTCCTCCTCCCAGTGTCCCCTTTCCTTTTTTGGATGCTCTTTTAAAATGTCAAAACAAATCACTTTGTAAGATTTATAGGTCAGTTAAGATTTGCAAGGAAGTTCTTCTAATTCTCTGTATATGCCCAGGTAAATATTTTTATTTACTCTGCACCTTTTAGAAGAAGTGTGTAGCAAGTCTGTAGCATACAAGCAGGAAATATTTCATCAGTCAGTAAGGAGTGTACTTTCATCAAACGGATAATGAAATTAATTTTTTCACTCATATTTTAACAAAAATATACTGAGTGCATTCATCCCCTTTAAGGTCTATTTTTTCAGTAATTGAAATAGATGTCTGGATGTTATGATAAGTACAGAGGCCCTCTTAAGGAAATTAACCTTTAAATTGCAGTTCTATCATGTTTTACTGCCACATCTGGTGTATCAAAGAAAGTAGGAAAATAAATCCAATTTTCTTATTTGTTGACTGTTTCATTTTCATTTAGTTTCTTTGTGAGAGATTAAGTTCATGGTAGATGAGAAGTGCCTGAAGGTCAGAAGGCCAAAAGTAGTACAAGCAACTCCAAAAAAATTTAATACATTGATTAAATTAAATGAAATTAAATATATTATTTAAAGATTTATATTTGTATACATTTTACTAGGCTGTGTTGTAGATAAAAGCTTATAATTTCAGCAAAAATGCAAAGCATTGAACTATACTAATATGCCTAATTGGTCTCCAGAGGGAAGGATTTTTTATAAAAGGATTTTTTCCTGGGGAAAATAGCATCACAAGCATAAGCTATCAATTACACCTACAAAGAAAATACTTTTTAAAAAACATCATGTCCCAAATCTAGCAAAGATTCACAGGCACTGATGAAATATATCACATTTCTATCATATAAGAGAGCTCATGCAGTTGTCATTTCACAGTTTGCTAAAGCAACACTGGTATCTGAATTATGTATATTCCTGAGGTCTATAAAAGTGATACAAGTGGGTAGCATAGGTTATATGCCACTTCAGAATTAAAAATAAAATCTTGTTTTTAATCCACAATCCCCCTTTTTCCTTTCTATTTTTCCTTTTTCCATTTTTAGTTGTTGATACTGGGCACAGAACTGTTTCATTTATTCATCAAAGGCTTGGATGAAGGGGCAGATGCCTCCTCAGCGTGTTCATTGACGCCACAAAGCTGTGCAGCCCTTCAGAAGGACCTCAACAGGCTGGAGAGTTGCGCAGAGAAGAACCATCTGAAATTCAACAATGGCAAAAGCAGGGTCCTGCACCTGGAGAGGAATAGTCCCATGCACCAGCACAGGCTGGGGATTGACCCGCTGGGAGACAGCTCTGTGGAGNGTGTCCAGCTGTGGCCTCCTCAGGACAAGAGAGACATGGAGCTCCTGGAGAGGTTCCAGAGGAGGACTATGAAGATGATGAAGGGACTGGGGCATCTCTCTTATGAGGAAAGGCTGAGGGAGCTGGGTCTGTTTAGCCTTGAGAAGGCTGAGGGGGGATCTTATAAATTCCTCTAAGTATTTAAAGGGAGGGTGCCAAGAAGGTGGAGCTAGACTCTTGGTGGTGGTGTCACGATCCGCTTATAGGAAGCGGGGGTCGTGAGGGTTCGTTACACCGATCTCAGAGTGCAAAAGAAACGAGAAACGAGGAAAATTTGGTCTAAATCAATCACAATGCACTTTATTGCGTGTTAAACACTCAATTATGCGATAGAGGGGGATAGATATAAGAAATAAAGTATAGAAAGAGAGAGAGAGGGGGAGGGTTATAGCTACCAACGGCGAGGCGGAGTCCTCGTAGTCCGTCGTCATCGGGGAGATCTCGAAGGGGTCTTCTTCGAGAGTCTCTTTTATAGTCCTTTTGAGAGCAAGGGGCAAATGGCCAGGGGATTACAGCAGCGAGGGGCTCGCAGCCAAGAGGTGAGGAAACAATGCTCATTGTTTTAAGTCAACCAAGTGCACAGAACAGGTACACACACAGTATGTCCTGCACCGCTCCTGCCGCTTTCGCAGCAGGATCATCAGAACTCGCCAACTCAGCAAACAGGTACCAGTTGGCGTTGTGCTCGGCAAGCCTCCCACCTCAGCCAGGCCCAGGCTCTGCACAGTCACTCTCCGTAGATGATCGGGAAACAGATGAAGGGTCTTCAGGCCGACTCTTACAGGTGGTGAGAAGCAATAGGACAAGAGGCAACAGACATAAACTGGAACACCTGAACATGAGGAAGAACTTTACTGAGAGGATGACTGGGCACGGAAACAGATTGCCCAGAGAGGTTGTGGAGTCTCCTTCTCTGGAGAGACTCAAAAGCCGTCTGGACACAATCCTGAGTAATGTACTTAGGGGACTCTGCTTGAGCAGTAAGGTGGAGCTAGATGACCTTCAGTGATCCCTTCCAGTTCATGACCCATTTTGTGATTTTCCTTCCTTCCTTCTTCCGTTCTGGCTTTCCTTTCCCTTTTCCCTTCTTCTTCTCTTCTGTTGACACATTCAACTCCACCTTACACCAAAAATTGGCAAAGGAGAACATCTCTCTGTACCCTGCAGCTCTCTCCTAAGACTATCATCCCTACTGACTTCTGCTGAATCTTTCAGTTACATTGCATTAATTTTTTGTGGGATTTCTTTGTTTTGATTTATTTGATTTTCTTCCCTTCTTTTTTTCCTCATTTTTCCCCTCCTTTTTTTTTCCTTTAGAAGAGCTGCAGTTTCATATCTGCACTGCTACCATGTGCATCATGTTATTTTATGGTCTATTGTTAAAAAAAAGGGGCTGACCCTTGAAGAAGTAGAAAAATGGAAAACATCCATCAAAGAACAACTCTGGTGGACCTAGCCCAGTAGCAGTATGAAATGCAAGATATAATGATGATGAAATACTGAAAAACAGTCAGGACTTATTTCTCACCATAAAGAGTATTATGTAGGTGAGTCCCAAGCCTTGATACAGCAAACTCAACTCATGGCACAGTTGGTGTTACTGATGTGCTTTTTCTTTTCTTGATGATCTGCAGTTTCGTATTTTTTGCATATTGTATTCTCTTTCCTATTATAATGTTTAGATATGTAATGATACATTATTTACACTAATCGGATCCCTAAAAATAGGGATCATCTGACCTGAAAAATCACTGATTTACAAAGAATTCTGTTTAGAAAGTGGAATAGACAGGATGAAGTACCATCAGTCATAAATCCAGATACATATGTTCACATGTATGAATGTGTGATATTTTTAGAATAGTAAATGATCTCTAAATCATGTCTCGTCATTCTTTTCTGTGTTTTCTTCAGTCAAATTTATCATTTGTAGAAAATATTTGACTAAGCTTCATTAGGTACAATATTCAAGAGTCAACATAACAACTTTGGATATTATCTGTGAAATGAAGCAGAAGCTCCCTTTTTGAAAGAAAAATGTGATCAACACTAACAATCCACTCACTATTTCCTATTCCTTGTTCTCTGCTCTGCCTCATTACTCCTTTTTTTGTGCCATCAAAAGGTTCAGAGGTTATCTCAGTCTTGTGATCAGGAACATTCAAAGAAAATATAGGATATTTTGCATGCAGTAAACAGAATATTACTGAAAAGACAGGAGTATCTGTGTTACCCTGCACTAGAGCTAGTATTCAGCACCCAGCTAGAAGCAAAATAAACCCTGGATGCAGAGAATTCATACCAACCAGTTCAACTTTGTAATGCCTTCTTATATAGAAATGAACTGTTGAGTGTTTATGTTGTTTCACATGCATCTAGTAGTCAATCTTCAAACCATGAGTTTCAAGCTGATGTATCAGAACCACCCATGCTACAGTGCCTAAGAGAAGGAAAAATTGAAATTCTAGTTTCGTGCTGGGTAAACATTTCAGTGTGGCCTGACTCCAATATCAGCACTTCATTTTAATGATAACGACAGCTCTGGTGTTCATTCTAAAATCCTTAAATGTACTTAACAACCTGTTTATGCTTGGAGAGAAGTGAGTTTATGAGGACAGCCAAATGAAACAGATAAGAGTATTATGTAAAACCATATTCTGAAATGTTTATTCTAGCAGTTAGTATGCATCTGGAGTAAATTTGTAGACCGTTATCCTCAGCTTTCATGCATTTTAAATAGAGCATATTTATTTTAATTTAGAAGCAGACAATTATGTGGGAAATAGAAAGGTTTTGACAGCACAACCACAAATTAAGCATTGTTTGAAAAGGTATAGTCATCTTAGAATCATCATTAATATTTCATGTATCTGAATTTCTCCCACATGCAGGTTGTATGCTGTTTCAGCCATGGATCAGCAGCTGCAGCTATTAAAGCTTTATTTTCATTCAGATATTAAAACTTTTTTAACACAATGGCATCATTTTCCCCTTTATCCAAAAAACCACTTTCTGTAATGAAATCAAGAAATCAGTTTGACTTCTCCTGAATGTGCATGTGTGTAGCAAGGAATTTATTTATCTTTTTGCTACCATTAGCACTTACAAAATGTCTATCACCATTCCACTTCAAAATACTATTTTTAAATGGCTAGTCACTATTAAAGGCACTGTCAGTTTGATTTTTATAGCTGTGAAATTATTTTTACACAATTTCTGATAGTCTTTTGCAACCTCATAAACAAAAATACTTTTCTCTGCAAATGCTTTCTCCATAGAACATATTTACTATATGGGGATTTAGTAGCTGTGAGAACTCTGCTCCTCTTAGTACCAGTTAAAATTGTAAAAAGTAGCTAGATTTTTACCAAAAGAGTTTTAGAAAGAGATGTAAGGGCAGGGACTGGTAGCATTTGTAATACTTTTTTCCTAGATTTAAATAATTTATTTGAGAAAAAATAATTAAGTTTAATTAAGTTAGTTCTTTGAGACTTTTTTTTATTCAAGCAGGAGATTTCAGGCTATATTTTGAGATGAGTAAAGACTCATCTGTATCTTTTGACATAAACAGCAGATTGGTTAAAACCCAGAATTCATAGGTAAAAACAAACCAGTCTCCTTTTTCTCACTTCCATCACATTCTGTCCACAACTTGCTCTCATCTGTATAAATGTCCTTATTGAATAAACTAAAACTAGCAGTGTTTTAAGCTGAGTTAGAATGTTATGCTCTTTAAACACTGTTATAAAACCACTAATCTTTCGTCAATATATGCTGACCTGAAGCAAGCAGACAGTATTTTATTGACTAGATATTTTTTTATACAGAAAACAGATTTATGACCTCCAATGAGACCTTCAATCTAAAGAAAGTATTGTCCTGGTTTGGGCCAAATTCAAGGAAAATGTCTGAAAGGAGCATCTTCCCTAAGGAAGGCAGGGTACAGCCGCCCCTCCTCCACCAGGTTAGGGAAAGAAAATATTCTTTGAAGGAATGTGAAAGGGGAAAAAAAGAACTATTTATTTAACAAACACACAGGAAGAATAATAGTGCTAAATAATGAAATCTCTCACTGTGGAGAGAAAACCTGAAAGATTTTAGAGTCTTTCTGTTGGGGTGGTCTCTCTCCTCTTCCTTGGAGCTGGGTCGATGTGGGTGCCCCACTCCAGGCCGGGGGAAGGTCCCCCGGTGGAGTTCAGACGCTCTGGTGGTTTGAGCAAGTCCAAAGGAGAAGGAAACAAAACCAAAGTCCCAGAAAACAAAATTTAACTCTCCGTCTCTCTCCGAAGAAAAGAGCTGAAAAGCTGGCTGGAAAAAGCAGGAAGGGTGCTTCCTCCGCTCTTCTCCCCACACAGCTGAACGCAGAGGAGTAGCGACCTTGAGGCACAGGCTGCTTTGAAAAGTTCCTCTGGCCTTTTTCTCTCTCCTCTCCCAGGCTCAGTTTAAAGTCACAGGAATTATGTCTGGGCATAGTGCGATGGTAGGGGGTACACATCATGAAGTCACCCCAAACAGTATTAATCCAAGTATGCTGCCTGGGGCTTATATATTTTCATGGTAAATATTGTCAGGAAAAGACCCATATCAGCTACACAAGCAGCAGGTAGAGAGGATCCTGAGACCACAACTCTTGCTTCAAAACTTTTGTTTCCCTATCACAAGAAAATTGTTTGGGGGGGAACTCAACTTCTCTCCGACACTTTCTGTATCTGAAGAACACAGCTTGATTTTATGGTACAGAAGCTGTGACTTTTACCCCTAAGGCAGAAAACAACTTTGATAAACAAGAGAAAATATGAATGCTTAAGGGACAGAATAACTAGTTCCCTTTCATTAAGAAACTGGCATGCATGTAATGGAAATCTTCTGTGGGTTTGTACGCATCTTGTTTTCAATGAGAAAATAGTGTGCAAGCTTCTTTGAATGAGGAAAAGAATCAGAAAATAGCATCTGAGGGCAATAGGTAGCAGCTATGGCTCATCAGCCATCATAAATGACAAGACAGATCCAGAAATTTGTATCAGCCTGACTTTCTCTTCCAACTGTCAATACAGGATTGGTGCTACTCACCACCCGATTCTACAGTACTGAAAGGAAGGAAAAAAAAGAGAGATTTACAGTCCTATATATATACCTATAGCCTTCATTTGCAAATCAACCATAGATTTCAGTAAGGTCACTGTTAAAATAAGATAGCACCATGCTGGATTCAGAGTAACGTAAACTGTCCCAAAGCTAAAAGCAAAACTCAGGCCTTGTCAAAATAAAAAACACTTAATGAAGTAGAACATGCAGTAGATTTGTATTTTAGTTACAGGTGTATAAAATAATTAAAGTATACTAATTTAAGAATTTTAACCACAAATCAACATCTAACCTTCAGGAAAATCATAGATTGGAATTTTTGAGACTCTATCAACAGATATTCACACAGGTGTTTTTATGCCAGGAATTGTTATTTTGAAAATCTGCTTGGTTTAAATAATTAAAACTCAGGTCTTCTTTTTAACAGTTGCAGAGGGGGGATGTCAGCTAAGCATAAAATTTTCAAAAAGGTCTGGAATCCAAGGCTCTTTAGTGTTCACTGTTTTCCAAATGTCACAGATTTTAGAAAATCTTTTATGAACTCACAAGATGAGTCGAAATTCAGCAACTCCTTTCCTCCATGAATAATTCCCTTGCTGCTTTTCAGAGACCTTGAATTACAAAACATGGTTGTCCACCCAGGGAAGTACATGTTATGCAAACAGTGAAGAATAGCAAGAAAGAAAACTTTATATGCTGTTGTTGTTCTTTCCAGAAACATAAAAATCCCCAGCTATTCACCAGTTACCTTAGAGATGAACTAGCCACTAAACCATCAGGGAAATTAATTATCCCCTTGTAGGAATAAAGTGCTGGGGAAAAATGTACTACAGTATTTCCAGTGGTGAGACAAATCTACCTGCTATATTAAAGGAAAAATAAACTATTTTCTAGATATTAAAATGCTTTTATGGGATGGGATATTATATTTCTACAATAAGGCCTAGGGAAAACTCCTGGCTTTACACAGATTTTTACTGTGACTTGCTCATACCAGCTATCTATACTGGGGCAACAGTTCCACCCAAACATGGTTTCTTACGTAAAGTAAAAGTAGAGTCCCAAAGAACCCGGGAACATCATACTGGTCCAGAGTATATTTACCTGCCCTGATATCGAGAAAAACTAGCTTGAGCACACAAGTCACAGAAGAAAAAGAATTAATTGGCAATTTAACAGTGACTAAGAAAGCAAAACACCAACACTGGAGAAACTACGCCTCGTGGAAATTACTGACATGAATCAAACGTTGCTTAACAAGTACTTCTGTGACTTTAATCAAATGCTAGGAAAAGAGACTGGTCCAAAGTTATTTCTCTAATTTTACTTTTCCTGGAACTAGTTTTGAATACTTGAAGGTAGGGCACACCTAAGGCACTGAAGGTCAAAACTGAAGATAATTGTATTTGTGCAGCATTAGAATTTTAAAAGAACTATCTTTATCTACATTTTAGTACCATAGAAGGGAGTAGGCTACATTTAAACTATATTAAAAAAAAAAAAACTTTCTATGATTTTTGCTGTCGCTCCTAAGGATTTTTTCCTGTAGTCCTTAGACTTTATTTTGAATTACTCAGAGAAAACCAATGGATTCAAATTATGAAAACAGGGAGCCTCCAGACTGACCTTTTCCTTAAAAATCTCAACTTGTTCATTGAGCTAGAAGAAACACTTTGAAGAGTGTAATTGCTTGAGCCCTTGACTACATTTGTAATTTCTTGTGCAAGCTTTTCAATGTTTCTAAATAGTCATGAACAAGGCTGCAGTTTCAGTACCTGGCAATGGTGCTGCCCTTAGACTCAGCAAAAATAAGTCTTTGCTTAGAACAACATCCCATGGGGGAGCTATCCTGTACTCCTACTCCCTTAATTTTGTGATGTAAGAAGTTGTACAGACTAGGTAATTTGAAAACAGGCGGACATAGGTAGTGGGGAAGTAGAAGAGATGTGCGGCCAAAGGGTTTTTTTGGACCTTGTTTTATTTTTGCAGTAGAAATTACTGCTATTCCTCTCATCTTTCCCAATAATAGTCTGATTCCCCATATGATATCCAGTTGCGTAGTGTTAGGAAGGCCTTCAGGAAAAGGGGGCCTGTACTTAGAGATTAGACCAGTTTATCAAAGGGGATGTAACGTGTCCCTTCATTCCCTCAAAATACAGACTTCCCACTGTCTCTCTCTCACTTTTCAAGCCCCCAGCATTTCTTTCCCCCCTCATCAAGCTTCAAGGTCTCATTGACTTCTCCCAGTCCTTCTCCTAGTATCCCCAAACTATCCAACTTACAAGTCTGCCCAGAGGCACTCTCCCACCTTAGCTCCATTCTCCATCTCAGATCATTTACTTTCATAAAATTAATTCTTGCCAATCCATGAACACATAATTTTTTCTTGACTTCTAGGATGATGGATTCAAATTTCGTTACTGGGGACAAGCTTGAGGCCCACTGTAGTTAGAAAACACCAAATGACACAGTGCATTTGGCAGCAAAATGGACATAGTTAACTCACCGTGATTAGGGATGCCCCATCAGTGAAACTGGAATTCATTAGACAGGAAAGATGGGCCCTCTTCTTTGTCAGTATCAGAGAAGTTGAGCTTACCAAGGACGAGTTTGTGAAAGTAAGCTGGAAGGCTGTGCAATGTTGTACCTTTGCCCAACAAAGCTGATTTTCTATCAGGTGGTATTAGACCTTACTGGTAGTGGATCAGACCATAAATCTTTATTTTAAATGTGTTAGCTGCTTCTGAATATAAGACAATTTGTGTTGGGGCGCATTGGGCCACTACAGGCTTGCCCTCGACTCCTAACGCCCTGCCCATCACGTGGGAGGACGAATCAGAGAGTGAAGGGTCATCGGTGGGCGAGACCCAGGTCTGAAGTCGCCACCTTTTTCCCTGGAAAGTTCTGTTGAGTTTTATTTCCTATTGGTTGTTTACTGTTAAGCCCTCCTCTTACTGTCTCCTATTGGCAGTGTGTGTCTCGCATCCTCCCATTACTCGCGTGTTCATTGGATCGTTGTCCGGTTCCACCTCCCTTTATAAGACCATGCAACCCTGGACCCTCCGGCCATTTCCCTCTATCCCTCTTTCTGAGTGAATAAACTCGGGAAGTGTTGGAAGTGGCTCTCTCCCTCGTCTCTTTTGCCTCCGGGAACCTGGGAGACCTGAACAACTGGGTCACCTATCTCAGGGCGTGCCCTGCCTCTGCTGAGCCAGTGCTGCCCGAAGACGCGGCCGCCGAGACACAGCATTTACAGTGCGTGTCTGCGGGAAGGTCACTGCTGCCTCGCTTGGGATTGCAGCCCAGCTAGGCTGACCCCTTCCAGGAGCAGCGACATTTGCACCTCAATGAAATAAACCAAAGGCATGCTGAACTCAATGAGCTTTTAATATTCTATTATTGTTTCTATTATTAATGACTCTGATACCACTACGGGTAATGAATACACAAACGCTTCTAAGTACCCCTACCCAAGCTTTATAAACAGTCAGTATCCCCATTTCATGTCAGAGGAAACTGAGGCACAAAAGCTGAATCACAATCAGAAGATTCATGCTATGCTCTATCATTTGTCTACCATTAAATGTTCTATCAAGTTCAGAGTTCTAAATTCAAAACACTGGACTAGCTGGCAAGCAAGATGTCTGCACACGGTTGTGTTCAAGTGGCTGAGCAAAGACAGAGTGAATAGGAGCTGACAGTCTGAAAGCTAGATAGTGTCAGCCTTCTTCAGTTAAGTTTCTCTGAAGTTCTTTAGGTAAGCTATCTTGGATTTTCTTATTTGCCTTATATGTTTTTTTAAATATTCTGAGTACAAATGCTATGTATTCTGGAAACTAATCTCTCTTTTGTCTTAGATCACCATGAAAAGTAAAGTACATGGTCTTGAACCTAATGGATGATTTTGCATATCCAGTAGGAATATGAAGCAGACCAAATTCTTTGCTGTTTTAGTTTTTTCAGAGAGAAAAAAAAAAAAGTAATAAAAAGAGAATCTAGTGTTCCAAATAAAATACTGTAAAACAAACTTCAGTCTCTGAGTCATTGGAAAACATTGCTTACAGTACAGAACACAGAAAACATCCTGAAGTGACCATCTATAATTGCTCTAGATAGATGGAGGAAATAGAAATAAAATGAGAAATCAGCATAATTTTATATTAATTGCAACTCCAAGATGGTCTTACCACAATCAAAATAAGGCCAGTGTGATGGAATTTATAGATAGGCAATATTGAAAACATATTTTGAGCCTCATTTGATGTCAAGGTACAAAAATCAGATTTCAGATCAATGGTGTAATAAAATGGTACAAAGTAGCTGATGAAAGCTAACTTGGTTCCAACACAAGAATTCATCATGATAAACATATCTCTCATTTCCACATCTGTCATCCATTTTTAAAACCAGTAAATCATTTAAATATGGATTTAACTGTTCCTACAAGTTGTTACAGTGTTATACACTGCACTGAGAGAGAACTTTAACAATAATTCACTTTCCTGAATTCAGAACTATAAAAATTGAGTTAAAAGGTTAAGTTATGCTCACATAATTATTGGGTCCAAAGACAACTTACAGTAAAAAACTTGGTTTTTTTCTGGCTTTCATGTCTATCTTCCCTGGGCTTGAATTCACCTAATAGACCCTTTTTCTACACAGGAATGAGTGAATAGCTCAGATTAAAACCTGCCCCTGTAAGCAAAATGATGGAATCCGAGGACAGAATGTAGATATTTGTGAGTTGGATTGGACTGCCACTTAAATGCTGAGGGCAAGGCTGAGACTTGTTTCATCCTAAGCACAGCTTGAGCCCTGAAAGGCATGGAAGGAATGTCAGCTCTCCCTTAATGAGAGCTAAAAAATGCCCAGTGAAATGGTCTTAAAGATCTGTCCAAACCCCCCATGCAAAAACACCTACAACTGTTGGACGGATCTGCTGATTTTTCCCTTCTTTTTGTGATAAAGAGGTTGGGGGTATAAAGCCCAAAGAAAGGGCTTTGAAGGAAAAAGAGGGAGGCAGGGGAGTAATGTTAAAAGGCTCATATAATTTTCTTCCTTGATCATACTGAAGGAAAGCCTGGCAAAGTCTGAAGGATCACAAGTCCCAGCAAACATAATCAGATTCTGATTTCATTATTAAGCTTTGCACAACCTTGATAAGAGAGATGATTAGAGTCTCAGTGGTAAACTCACTTTATGGATCTTTATTTCAGAATTTTAATTCATTTACTCTAGTAAACATTAACCTTTTCCTTCAATATATGTATATCTACCAGAAGTTTCTAAGAAATTCTCTAAAACCTCACTCAGAATTATACTAAAATTTAAAAATATTGTGACAGTGATTATAAAAGTGCTTATATAAAGGCTTTAATATACATATATAATGTTTTGGCAGCGCACTAGCTGTAATCAATTTATTTTTAATTTTGCCGTGATTGCATTTTTAACTCTTTAATGTGCTATTCTTGTGTTGGGATCATGAAGTCAGTCTAACACTGCAGACAGTATTCATCACTGTAAGAGCTAGTGGAAAAAATCCTACAATCTCTCTAGTTGTTACAATAATGATGTTGGTTTCCTGTTCACTACAAGGGTAATTAATGAAGAATTTGGCTGAACTGCACATACCATGCAGCTAAGGTAATACTTTATGTACACATTTCACTAGAGCATAACACATAATACAGGGCTTGTTTTCTTATTTCTTATTTTTAAAATCAATTAGGTCCCTAGACAACTAAAATATCAAGCTATAACTATTAGCACTTAGCTGAAGCTGTGTGTAATTTCATTAATTCTTCTGCTAGTGCTATCTGAGATAGTAAAAATTTCATTACTGTCACTTAATACACTTCATGCATAACGAACAATCAATTAAACATGATTTCTTAAATTCTTTTTTGTCTCATTTGTCCCTAAACTTTATTAATGTTCTACGTGACATTTACTCTTCCCTTCAGGTTTTAAGTAACTGTTGGTCTTTTAACACAATTAACCTTTTCCTAGCCTAGAACAAGCTGCTAAATTAAAAAAAAAAAAAAATTCCAGTTTTTCCTATGGTATTCTACATGACTTCAAGGTTTGTGATATGCTCAGGATTTAGTCATGGTAGAATCTAGATTTTGTTTTGTTTCTTGTGTCTGGTTGCACAGTTACTGAAAACATCTATTCAAAATGCAAACACCCACTATAGTTGAAACAAACCATTACAAAAGGAGATAAGTGAAAATTTTGACTGACTCTGGCTGAGAACTAATATGAGTCAACTTTGAGGTTGAGAACTAATATGAGCTCACACATGAGCTCCTGCCTGATTTTCCTCTTGTGTAGAGCATTTCCATTGCTGTTGTGCAGCAGGAAGGGTCCTCCTTACCCGCACTCAGCTCTTACAATGGCAATGCATCTCCAGCCATAAAGGAGAGCTCTAGAAAGGATATTCTTTTCTTGCACACCTGCACATTGCTTGATATGGTCAAAAGATCTTTCACGGTTCAGCCTTTTACAGTGCAATACCAGAGATAGCAAAACACTGAGACTGGCTAATCTGGAAATTAAGACTCTCCACTTCAACAGACTAACAGGCAATGTTGTGTCATTCACATATTTATAAGGAGACTGAAAAAAGTGGAAGGGAATACAGAGGTAGGAGATTCCTGCTCAGCCTTGTGAAACTCTTTGAGGTTTTTTTTTATAAGTGCACTATTAATAAGCAAAGCTCCCAATTATTTTCAGTATCTGACACCACATGGATTTACAACAAACTAACCAGTCTCCAAAAGTATTCACCCATGGGATCTAATCAGCCATCTTCTCAGAAAGCAGAAAAAGCAACAATGTACTAAGGGAAGGAAGATCCACTTAACATGGACTTATAATTACTAATACTTAGTTAGAAACATTTATAAACTACTTCAAAACACATCTGCTGGTGCGCAGAACAAATCAAATAGGTGTAATGTAGATGACCCTGAACAGACTGCCAGCAGAATTAATTTAAAATATTGAAAGAATAGCTAATGCTACATAATGTTTGAGTTCAATCATACATATACATTTGCAGTACAACCAATATAAACTATGTGCATCGAGAAGAGAGAGAAAGACATAACCAAATCTTCTCAATGCAAAACATCATTAAACTCTTTCCATGTAACTTTGTCGTTTGTCTGATGTGCACTCTGGTTCAAGTTCCCCAGGTTGTAAAACTGGTCTTCATGCGCTACTTGGCATTAATGCCCCACTTCTCATATTTTTTAGGATGGGTCAAATACAAAACATGCCTTGAATGGAAAAAAAAAATATATATCAGAGCAGGTTCTTCATTTTACACCCCAGTCAAAAAAACACAGGAAAAACCCTGTATAAGGTTCTTCAATATCATAAAAGAAAGTTGCTTTTTAAGGAGTTGTTGATGATGAGATTGCTCTGCATATGCATATATTCTATCATTGTGCCAAAACTAGCAGCTCATTTCATTTTCAGTTCTTCTGAACTGTAAACGCATAGATTTACAACATCTAAGGGGTCTGTGAACTATCCATCCAAAATCAAGCAACCCCACTTCACACAAAATTATTCCATTTACTTGTAATAGAATGCACATCATGCTCAGCCATGGAGAAACTCCCTCTTTCCTCTCCTGACTTCCCTTTGCAAAATCTTGCCCTTCCGCCATCTGGAAGGAAGGTTTTGCCCAGGGCGAATGGACCAATTGCCGCACAGCAAGGTAGGTATTTGAGACAACATTTGGCAGAAGTACCCTGCCCCCTTGCTGCTACTGAGCAAAGATAACAGAAATAACTCCTCTGCTAGGGAGCAAGTATCCTTCATGCACAAAGACATTTTTCTAGGTGGAGATATGAGGGATGCAATGTTGTAAGAGGCATTCAAAGGCAGGAAGGTATATAGAGTTGGTAGAAGAGGTGCTTCTGGAAATTTAGCCTACTTGCTTCAGTCTGCCACTTGCTCAGATTCATTGTTATTCCATAAAATAGTAGGCAGAATACCTTTAAATTCCTATTTATCAAAATTATTATTATATTATTGTACCAGCTATATTATAAATCCTACAAAGAAGAGGATTCATCTTCAGCCCTGAGACCAAATATTTCCTGAGGGGTATTGAGTCCCATGACTGCGATTGTCAAAAGGGATGTGAATAATACAGCAGTTGTTTCACTTCTTAGTGCTTGTTTTTAATCAAGGGACCTAATTTTAGTTCAGAATTTTCTTTCACAAATTAACTAGGGTTCCCTGTGAACTGCTGCTAAGCACAGTTTCTATCACCACTGTCACCACCACTACATTCTGGAAAGCTCTTTGAGTCACTGTCTAAGGAAAGAAAAGACAACATGTTTTCATCCTATTCTAGTCTAATTAAAGATAACATAAAATACTGTCTTGTAGCAGTAATTTATTTCAGGAAATCAGGAAGTGATAGTTCATTTACTATATTTTATTTTTCTGCTGAAGTGACAATGGGAAGAAAATGTGATTTGAACACATTTCACATTTAAGGGAGAAGAGATGAAAAGTTCATTATGTTTACCAAATAAAATGGTAAAAGTGGCATACTGCAACAGGAAAAGCCTGCCAACTGACAGCCCTGAACTATGCTGTCTGTTCTGCATCAGTTAAAACTTACAGCTGGTAGATAGGATCAGGGAAAAGGAGCACAGACCACGTAGGTGATATAAAGGGTAACAATTCCTCATCACAAGAAAACTAGGAGAACTAAGGAAATTTTTGTGTTCATGTCTGGGAGTAGTGGAAAGGGAGGTTTGGAACATTTAATCAGAAAACTTGATGTAGTTAAAGATGTAAGCTGTTCCCTACATATTCAAAATTCCCACTGACATTGATAGGAACTTCACATGAGAAACATGATACAAGTGAAGACATGAATTTACATGATTAAGGTAAACACAAGAGTGTGGGAAAGCTTTTGTTGTTCCTTGCAAGGCAAAGCAGCCAGTGAGTCACAGTTCCCATACTTACAGTGAGCCTCCTCCCTTATCGTTAAGAATCAACTTACTCTGAAAGAAGTGTTTGGACACTTCTTTGTTGCATTTCCTCTGTCTCAGACCACCATCAATTTGACCCCGTGAGGAAGGACACCACATCTATATCTGTTCCAATTATTTTGTAATATGTGGTGACATGAGTGCAATATTCAGTGGGTAATATAACTTCTCGTGATTCCTTTTTATTCTACACTATTTTGCACTATGTGAATACAAATTTAAAGTTATGGTCTCTAATATGCAATTTTAATCAACTGATAATCACTTTTATAAAATGTGTGGTTAGTAAAGTTTTAGCTGCATATATTATATCAGCTCTAAAAACCAGTATAAAACTCAGTATCTTTATTTCTTTCAGCTGTAACAATTTTGGATGAAATAAAATGTCACATATTGGGATAAAGTATTCATACATTTTTCCATCTAGGTTTCCACCCTAGAAATTTAATTTTCCTCCAAAAATTAAATGTAAGGTGTTCCAAGCAGATCAAATGTAAATAATATATATGTGTATGTATATTATGTGATATTTAATTGATATTGATATTAAGTTGATAATAATTGATATTAAGGGATATTCCCTGCTACAGGGAATTAAAATAGTTGGGGTTTTTTTTCCAGAGGGGAGGATTCCTATGCCTTCCATATTCATACTGTGCCATTTGCTATAAGAACTATTCTAGGATCCACAGACTATAGGAACAATAATTCCTTTGTACTCCCTAATCTTACTCTTAAACCCTTTGGCAATAAATTTATATATTATATATTAAACCCTACATTCATTAATGGGAGGATAAACATATCTATGTATCTGTGATTAGTTTCTTTTTTTTATATTCCCTTACTGATGCAGGGGCTTTGTTTTGTTTATGGCTCTGCTGTTCAGTTAAATTATTCTTGTAGTATGACTCCCTAGCTTTACAATTCCAGTTGGCTTAGTAATTTTTCACACAGTTCGCCTATTTGATCAGTCCAGCTGAAAATATCTGCCACTTAGGGTTGGAACCAACTTGCTAAGTTATCTACCAAACCTTTTCCAAAAGATTATGCTAATTTTTTTTAAACATAGAAAACTGGTGTGAAAGTCTTGTGATATAATTTGTTAATTAGTGGTAATCTGCTAATTTATTACATTTTCTTAAGGACAAACCAACCTTCTCCTCATCCTTTAAAGGTAATTTTGCACAGAGAGAGACTGAAGTTTTAAATGAAAAGAGGACGTCTGAATAACAGTTACCAAGTCATATTATGTATATATCTAAGATAAGAATAAATTGCTTTTTTATGAGCAAGGCAAAGGGGTAGTAAAAAAGGTGTAAGCAAACACTGTTCAAAAGATTCTGGTTGTAGACTTGTTGGCTGGAGCTTGGTTTGATGCTACCCCAGGGTAGAACAACTTAAAGTGATAATATTCTGCATGAACCTCTGTCGGATTCCCGCAAATAAGGTCACAAAACACAGCAAAAACAGCTGGGCCAGCAGCATGTCACCTGTGAGAGCTAAAGCCTCTGAGCTGGCTGCTTCTGCCGGGGACTTTGTGCTTTTTAACTAGTGCTGAAACAACCAATGAAGGCCAAAAATGGGCTGGTAGCTATGCTCATTAATGTTCCCTGACACTTTCCATTATAAAATGTTGATTTTAGTACTTTTCAATTTGCCAATTGGTAGATATTTGGGCTTAAATATTCCTTAGTGTCTGCTCTGAGGTTGTTAAAATATGTGTTAAAATGCCTTTTTTGCCAAAGTAATCCAGTCATTTCTGAGAATGAGGCAAACAATCTCTTGTTTCACTCATGATAGAAAATCAAAAAGGAGGGGGGAGGGTGGAAGATGATAAGGAAAGAAGTTATTTGAATAGTTAATATAATTTGAAGCTGCAGACTGATATTTGGCAGCTAGGGATAACAATGTGAGATGAAAACTGAAATTTGGCTTTCATTGCCACTGTAAATTATAAGGCTTGGAAAAAACCATTCAGGCTCAGCAAAGATTTCTTGTGTCTTAAGCAAAGAATATTAGTTAGGCAAGGATGGGTTCAACTTATGGCTACGTAACATTTTTCTTATATATGCAGCTCTGTGATATTTTAAAGCCAGAGGCACAAGAAGATAAAGTGAACAGGGTCTGCTGAGTTCAGTAGCATTAACACCTACTTCAGCCATGAAGTGGCAAAGCAGGAGCTGCAGGGAATAGCTGCAGTGAGAAACAATGTCAAAGGGATTAGGCACTGGGAGACTGGGACCCTATCATGTAGAAAGAGGAGAAAAGATAGGATTATTATTGGAGAATGTGTCAGGAATTTAAGGAATAAAGATTGTACTTGATGTGATGTAGAAAATGGGGCTCAGGTGAGAACCCAAATCTTTGCAAGATGATAAGGTCAGCAAGTAAAGTCTTTGAAGAATTGGCAGGATAATCTGTGACAATAAAAATATACTGTCTCATTGGAACTTAGAAAGGATCCCAGCATTCCTGAATTGCTCCATTACTGTATTAGCTGAGGTTATTGGTAGTCCGTAAAATGATTCAGTATTTCCATTCATAGATATCAGTATTCTTAATAAATGCATGGGACACTTTTCTGGTGGCATATTGCAATTAGTTATGGTAGAACCCCAAATTGGTAATACTTGAGTAAAAGTTGCTTGAGTAATCTTAATTGTGCAATCTCTATGAGCATACACTAAGAAAAAAAAATATTACATAACAATACACTGGTTTTCTTTCAGGAAGCATATCTCATTGGGGACCAAAACAAGACTGTACAGTGCAGATGCTTGCTGTGGCCTGGATCCCCACGTTTACAGCAGAAATTGAAGCAAGAGTGGTTGAAACAAAGACAGGAGGGGCGGGATGGGGATGGAAAGATTGGTTTAATTAGTTTAATCAAGGCCACCTTGGAGACCGGAGTAACCCTCCGCTAACTTTTCACAGGTGGCCACAAGCTATGTGTTCACCAGTTTCCCTTTACCTGACTTGAGACCGTGGTCTGCTTTGCAGAAGTACTTTTGACCTCATCCAGTGGCAGATGAAGGTAATAGTGGAAGATATTTGCATATAGCAGGAGCTGTACAATGACAGCTTTTGTAAAAAAATATACCTCACTTAAAAAAGCATGGCTGAAACTTCAAACTCAGAGAAAACTCCCAGTCCACCAGTGCTTTTCCTATTTGCACTGTGGCCAGACAGGTTACTGGAGTAACTTAATTTATAACTGTGAAAAACTCAGAATTAAATTTTATACCCTGTAGATTTTCTATACTGTGATTACCCAGAGAACATCAGGTAAAGTGACTAAGATATAGTCAGTTTTCTTCCTTTATCTTCCTAGAAGTGTCTGAGGTGTTTTATTTTAAGTTTTTAAACATGACTGAATTTTAATGTATGGGGTTATTTGCTTTAGAGAAGAAAAATTGAATGGTAGAAAAGGGGGAGCTAGATGTTTCTTCAGGTTGTACACAGTCTTACACAATGCTTAGGACAAATCTGCCCCAGTTTAAAAAAGTTTATGTTCTCTACAGAGAATGGACTCTATTTGAAGCAGCAATATTTCTCATCTTGTCCATATCTTCACCTAGAACTTTGTGGTCTATTTTATCAGTACATCATGGTGGTGTGCATCAAGTCCTGATATTCCTTCTCCTCTTTCTTCTCTGGCTAGATTGCCGTAGATCTCACCCAGTCATGTTTCTTCACATCTGAAATTCAGCACTACGGAGGGAAGGAGATTTAGCTTGATGCTGAAAAGGAATCAGACTTAGCTTAACAGTCTTCTCTGTTAAAGAGATACACTGCAAAGGTGACATAAATTTGAAAATCCCAAATGCTGCAGACTTTGGGGCCATGTAAATGACAATAATACAGTTCACCTGAAACAGACAGAGGATTATTCCAGAACAGGGCAAATACTCAACTATGTAATCTTGAGTTATATTCTGCAGGACTTAAAAAAAAAAAAAAAAAGAAGAAGAAATTGAGACAAAGTAAGAGAGACAAAAAGAAGCTCAGACAAGTTTGGAAAGATGGAAAATATTCTACTTTTGGGTTGGTTGGTTTTTATGTTGGTATAAATTTTCTTTGGTTGTTATCAACACAGGTGACATCAGAATCGTGAGAAAAATCATTGAGAATTTTGGAGCAAATCAGTATAACATCCATAATTTATTCTGATAAAGTAGAGTTTTACATGGGATAAATTAAAAAAAAACCCTGACCAAACATTTGCCAATTAATTAATTAATTAATTGTGATCACTAAAAATGAAAGCAGTTTTAAAATAGTTAAATTTAAATCTTTTACAAATAAATTAATGGATATCGCCATAAAAAAAGTGAAATATACAAATTCCAGGGTAAGAAATGGAGGAACTTAAGGAAGACATGAGGAACTTAAGATAGTGATGTAGACTATCAACCTGGGTAGAAAAAGGGTAATGGAAATGCAGAGAAAAAGTAAAGAGAAGACTCATATAAGCTCGCGAGAGCAGGCAGTTTTGTCACGTAGAAGAGTAAGGCTGTGAGAGCAATGCCATAATTTTAGAATGTGATAGCCTTAGAGATGTAAGCAGGAATTGCATATGAATTGACACATTGATATTTTAAAAAAGATGGAAAATATTGCATGTGTTGGAGGGGAAAGGGTAAAAAAATAAATGGGGTCCACGATAGAATCACAAGCTCATGTTTGCATCTAGAAAGACATCTGGAAATACTACCAGAAATTCTGTTGCGAAAAGTAATTTGAACTTCCCACATATACACTGTAGTACAAATGCTAAAATGAAATTAAGGTTTATATTGTCTTGGACCCAGTAACCAACAAATTTATGTACCAGAAAAACATATTTTGTTATTGCAGCCTTTGGTAAGTAACAAGCACATTGCATAAAAACATAGCTGTAGAAAATAACCTTGGGAAAAAAATCATGAGATAATTCACTTTAAATTAAATAGAAGGAAAACCAAAAACTAGTCTTTAAAGCTTCTGGTTCAAAGTGAAGACTTCAATAAAATAATCTTCTCTTAAGTCAAGCTAAGCAGAATGGGAAACTGTGCTTTTCATTCACAGTTCACTATAGAAGGAACATGAATACTTAAAAAATGTCAATCAACAAAAACCCCAAAATGAAAAAGTTGTAGAAACCATAGGGAACAAAGTTAAATAAAAATGAATGAATGTATAAAGAAATAAAAAATGACTGGGAATAATCAAATAAGAATGGAAAGTCTAAAGTTATTGAAAATGGAGCTGATTAGAAAATTATCATTTAAAGAATAGTACTTTTAGGATAAGGAAGAATTTTCTAAAGTCAAAGTGAGCTAGTTTTTGTGGGTTTGGCTTTTTTTTTTTTNTTTTTTTTTTTTTTTAATTTAAGAGAATGATACCTCTATAAATAAAGGAGAATTCAGATGAAGTGAAAATAGTGTCTAGGGAAGAGGGGATAAGGATTAAGAAAGCTGAAGTTCAATTTTCAGGGAAGTTATAGGGATGATATGGGACACAAATGACCATTTGATATGGAGAAAAACACACTTATTACTTCACGTATGAAACCTGAGAGGGATTGCTGCTGTCCCAGAATCACAAGAATGCTGGCACAGTGTTGCAGCTTTTTTAGAAGAGGAGAAGAATCCATCAAGTTCCAGTAAATGCCAAAATAGAAAAAAAATATGAAATGTTATGCATATTTAAGACTCTAAAATAGGGTTATCCTTACAACTGTGGCTCTGTCTGGGCTATGTTTTACAACAGGAAAGAAAGAGGCACAGAGGTGCAGGGAAAATGTTATAAAATGCAGCCTCAGTTTGACAAAGACAAATTGTGCCAGACTAATGTGATAGCCTTCTTTGGGGAGATAATTGCTTTTTTAGACAAGGGGAATAGTTCTCATCTAGATATAATCTACATAGAAGCTGAGAAAATATTTGATGCTCAATAGAAAATTATTAGTTAAACTAGATAAGATGATTATTAGGATAGGAACTGAGAAGTGGATAAATAGGAAGCTGACAGATCACTGACAACAGTGTAGTACAGAGCAGCTACTCTGAAATGTATGATCAGTCCTCAGACAGATATTAGTTTTTTCAGCTCTGATCTTGGCTTAAAAATGAAAAAAAATGCTAATTAATTCCTCTAAAGGTATCAGTCTGAGAAGCTTCACAAGTCCTGAAGAAGAAATGGTCTCAGGTACAGGAGGGTTAGAAATATTATTGTATTTCCAGAGGAATTTCAGAAAACAATTCATAGATCTAAACAATTATCTGCGCTGAATAGGTTTGGTGGTTTTGGTGTTGTATCTCCATTAATATGTACATTTTACATCAGTCGCCTCCATTAACATTGAAAAAAATTGCACCTATAGAAACTAATTACAGAGTAGCAGAAGTGTAATTCTCATTACAGAAAATGTCATTAAATAGTTCAGTAGACACATTAGCAATTGCATTTCATTCCAATTCAGTTCAATTATGTGCTTTCTGCTTTTTGTACTGCTTTTACTGTAAGACATTTTCTGCCTTGTTTTGGGCTTTTTGTACTGTAAAAAATAGCTTCCCTTTCCCATTTTTTTTTAATCTCTATTTGAATTGACACCAATTCTCAAACCAAGAAGTCAGGCCAGTAGCTAACTCAAAAGCAGAAAACAATGAATGACCTGTGAGAAACAAAACATGATGCTAATAAGAAAATCAATAGCTAGTCATACTCTTGGAATCTGATTTTATCACCATTCATTTGGCAGTATGCAAAGTCTCCCACTAGGAGAGAAGCAGGAGGCTGCTGTTGGCTTCAAACTGGAACGTACTTGCACCTGAAGAAACTTCATAGCTCCAGGAGCCATCTGACTAGTTTCAACTGACCAGCTACTTATGCACACCCTTTAATTTTACCCCACATATAATTTTTGAATTGTTCCTGTTTAATATTACTTGAGATGAGTTTAAAAAATGGATCCCCTTGCATCTGACCATTTTGTATGTTTTCTTGTTGCTAGCAATACTATTCTTTATACACTTCTGTTGACTGTGTGATGATTTCATAGCAACGATACTGTCATTATAAAGTCGTAATCCATAATCAGTCACTTTGGGAAATAATGTTATGATTCATGACTAATTTAAATGAAATCAAGCTTACTATTGAACTACATATCAAATGCACATAAATATTTTATCTAAAGAGGTGTTTCATTTATTTTGGTCTGTCTCATAATTCAGAACCCCTATGAATGACAATATTCTCCTTTTGTTTCCAAATTTTAAAATTTTGTGTATCTAGTTTTCAAAGACTTTTAATATTTCTAATCCCTTAAAAATACTTATAGTTAGCAGGCTTTTTTTTTTTTGCTATAAACATATGAATGAAACTACTAGTCAGATTAAAATCAAAGGTTAGCTTGAAGTATAACAATGGAACCACATACCACTCTAACAAATGACATTTAGAACAAATCAACATTGTTGGGGTGCATTGGGCCACTGGGAGTATACCTACAGCTCCTAATGCCCTGCCCATCACTTGGGCAGACCAATCGGAAAGCGAAAGGTCATCGGTGGGCGAGGCCCAGGTTTGAAGTCAGCACCTCTCCGCCTTCTAGGCGTGTCCTTGAGTAAGGTTCCTCCCCTGGTTCCAGAGAGTTCTTCCTTTCTTTGTTTGTGGTTGGATCCCTCAAGTTATGTTTAATAAGTGCCTTATTGCATATTCTATTGCTCTCTGGAAAGTTCTGTCCTATTCTGTACCCCATTGGTTGTTAATGACTAATCCCTCCTTCGGTCATCTCGTACTGGTTGCGTGTTTCCTGGATCCTCCCTTTACCTGCACTCCCTTTGGACTGTTGGTTGTTCCCTCCTACCTTTAAAGGACCATGTTACCCTGGACCCTCCGGCCATTTCCCTCCTTCTCCCTTTCGGAGCTAATAAACTCTGGAAGTGTCATTGGAAGTGGCTCTCTCCCTTGCCTCTTTTGTCTCCGGGAACCTGGGAGACCTAAATCATCTAGGTCACCTACGGCAGGGCGCGCCCGGCTTAAGCTGAGCCAGTGCTGCCCGACTACGCGGCCGCCGAGACACTGCTCTTTAATTGCGTGTCTGCGGGAAGGTCACTGCTGCCTCGCGTGGGTCCGCAGCCCAGCTAGGCTGACCCCTTCCAAGAGCAGTGACACAACATAGATCACAAATTTGAT
This sequence comes from Aleadryas rufinucha, assembly GCA_013397815.1. Taxonomy (NCBI): domain Eukaryota; kingdom Metazoa; phylum Chordata; class Aves; order Passeriformes; genus Aleadryas; species Aleadryas rufinucha. The sequence goes on from VZTH01018861.1 coordinate 156,636, forward strand.
CAGATGTTAAATAGTGTGTATAAGCAACTGTAGCTGAAGCAACTCACCTGATATATATATTGTTTCAATATAGCACAGCATCCATAAGAAACGCTAGAACATTTCTGTGATTTGTCAGTCACAGTTCAAGCAACTTTTTCAAATTAAGGGCTACTGGCTGAATGCTTTTAGGATGCTTAAACATTATATAGATAGATGTAGACAAAGATGCAGATGTAGATATAAACAAGTCTATCGCAGACTCCTTGCTGCAGAAAGAGAAATAACTTATCAGGTAATCTATGGACTCAGTTGTTTGTTCAGTACAGAGATCTAGTTCACATTACAAAAAAATTCCAGATATTTAAGAAAATTTCTTAAAAAAATAGACTAAAAATTAAGTGAATAATAAAAGTTAAATGGATAAATCAGTTTTGCTCAATTCTATGATAATTTTTCTTGTATATTCATCTCTTTAAAATAGAGAATACTTTTCTGCAGGAAAATGGCCCTTATCAAGCAATAAAATCTGAAAAACATTTCTTTGATATGGAAGATAAGACACATGCTTATATGGAGCTGTAATGTAAGTGACTGTCATAAACAGGTCACCCATTTTTATACACTGTAGCAGTGACTTCCAAAGCACCCTAGTAAAGCTAGATGCCCAGTTAATTTTAATGAGTATTAGGCTTCCAGATCCCTTAGGCAGCCTTCAAAATGTCAGCCTATAATTACAAACAGCTTGGATGAAAGCCCATTGAATTTAATGGAAAGTCTCCCATTGATTTCAATGAGCTTTTGGATCATTGACTTTACTCTTTGCACAAATATTTCTAAAGGCTTTGGGTAGTAAATACCACATACTTTAGAAACACTACAGTGCATATAACATCTTCACTTTTCTGTGTATTGAACTGCTTGCAAAGTAAAAAAGAAAAAGTCTATGAGAAGCCATAAAACTGCAAAACTATTATAAAATTTGGTGGGAAGTGTAATATTAAAAATAAAGAAAACAATTCCACTTCTGACCTGGTTAGGACTGTTTTACAGAATTGTGTAAGCTGACGAAAGCAAATGAACCAAAACAGAGACTTTTGCAAGGAATGGCTGACTTTGAGGAATGTAACTGTTGGTAAGGAATGTTTTTTAAGGTTCTGAAATTTTAAGACTAGTTCCTTTCAACATTTTCTAAGTAATGAATATTTGCTTTGATATCTTCTATTTGGAACTTTATTCTAATTGTAGAAACATGGGTTATTAAAAAGGAATTTTTTGAAATTATTGAAAGAAAAATTACCAGAAAGCGTGAAGTTTAACTTAGCATGAGAGAGGAACAGTTTCCTTACATAGCACTCATCAAAAGTTTATCTGTCTCCATCACTAAGCTGTATTTTAACTGCTTACACATCTACCTGCCCATACTTAGATATGTGGGAGTCATTTTGCTACAGACACACCAAAAGCCTTAGGCATGTGTTATGATCCAACAGCATGAATTGTTGGCAAAGTCACAAGCAATACAAACAAAGGTGATTATACTGTGGAGGTCTTCGTGAGACAGCAATCCAAGCAGGTGGCTCAGCCCCAGGAACATGAAATGAGACCCTGACACCTGGTTTATCACCATGCTATTATAAAATGCTGGTAGCCGAATGCAGAGTCTCAAATAGGGTACATGTGCGGGAGTAGAGAGGGTCTTACCTACTTTGGGGAAAGAAAAAGGAGTCAAAAAAAGCACGACAGTGTGAAAGCACCACAAATAATAGTTAAATACAATTAATATAGAAATAAGCTATATGAGAAGCATCATAAATTTCATATAGTCACAGTGAAAAATCACTCATTTGGAAATTAGCTTATATTAGGGAACCTAGTACGTAGTAGTGGGAGAGAGGTAAGGAGAGACAATCTTCTGTGTCTCTTCCCTTGACACTCATAATTCTGAGAGCAGATAATAATTTAAATAATGTAACAGACAAATGTAAACACTAGCTCTGCCTTATAAGTAGCTCACGCAGACATGTACACACACACGCGCTAACACACACACAAACATGCACATACACACAGATGAAACTGCACTAAAACAGAATTATTGCAATGACACAAGTTACGCTGCTAAATCTCAGGGGTTTAACCAGTGACTGTCATTTTCCGCAGCTGTAAGAGATTCTGAAGCTATAGTTCTACCCTACACAAAATGAAATGTAGATCTATTAAGAAACTGAAACTCTGGACTAGAACCACATTGAGAAGAGATGAGAGGAGTCAGACATTAAAAAAAAAAAAAGGAAAGAAAAGGAGAAGTGCATTTAAATATGATTTAAAGTTGATCTTAAGGTGTCTGAGAACAAACGTGACCTTGACTGTTAAGAATGACTGGGATTAAGTGAAGCCTAAATATCTGTGTACTCATAACCCAGAGGACAACTCCTGCCATAACAGGTTTTTTTCACAAATTATGAAACTATTTGAAAAAAATCAGATAAGGTATTTCCTTCAGCTTGTGCCTCACACTGTGTCCCTTCTTTGTTTGCTTTATAAATTAAACATCTTAGCTGGAATACCCAAATAAATGTCCTAAATTCTGTGAAATCATGTTTCAAAAGCTGGTAAAGACAAACTTCAAGATTTTGACAGTCTTCTTCAGGTTTTGTCTTGTTACCGTTCTTGAGAAACAGACGAAAAAGAAGGAAAATTATATTTTTTAGCTTTTTTATTGTTCAAGCTAATTTAATTTTGTTTCATGAGATAAAAAAATGTTCCTTTAAGAAACTGAATAAATAACTTTAAAAGAGGTGCTTCAGACCAAAAAGGTGTTTTTAAGAAGTGATGGATTCATAAGAAAGTCCCTTTCTCAAACCAAACCAAACCAAACTAAACCAAACCAAACCAAACCAAACCAAAGTAAAAAAATATTTACATCCGTTGGATAAGGAAAGCATAAATCAAACTCAATGAGAAAAGCTGCAACCCACACTAGTTATAAATTTTAACAGTTCAGAGCAGTGACCATTTTTTCTGCTTGGTAGTCAGAAAATTGTAAAAGGATTTTTTTTTTTGGTGACTACTTGAAATTACCTCAATGCATACAGGGCCTATTAACAATGAATTCAAAGCTAATCTTGAGCCAAAGGATGATTTGATGGAGGACAGCAGTAAGAAGATTTCATGGTCACTTGGTAAAACAGAATCTCATTGCAATCTTAGCACACCCATAAGGAACAGCATTCGTTTTTTAATCTGTGTTGGGCTTGTGCTTTTGATGTGATTCTCCCCACATATGGCAATTTGCTGTGTGTCACTGAGCATTCCAGGAGTGCAGGAGCAGATAGAGCTGAACCAAAACTTCTCCCCAGGGTGTACACAATGAATTTGAACTGCAAGTGGGCCTTTAGTCCTGGTGACCAGGAAGAGAGCGAGTGCAAAATCCAGAAAATCATAGGCAACTGGATGAGTGGTTCTCCACATCAGCTCTTTCAGTCGCTAGACTAGCTCCTGCTATGTCACTTCACTTGCTAGTGTAGGCATGGCCCTGGAAATCCATCCATACAGCTCTTAATCTGATTGGCAATTAATGTATGTTATTGAACTGTGTTCTGTATGAACGTAAATGGAATACCTTTCACTCTTGGACAGAGGCGCTGGAGTTGGCATTCAGTTTAATGTTTTCACAATGTATTCATAATGGCTTTGCATCAAGAACAATAAAATGGCAAGAAATAATCTACTCTTACATTGTTGCATTTTACTGTTCACTTAAATAAATGAGAGATTAATTCTGAACATTTAGACAGTTCAAATACAAATTAATTGAATTTTGAATATTTATCTTATTTAATCATCTAAGTGTTGGTTCTGCTGTTCGTCTCTTCCAGCTGTAAAGCAAAAAAGTTGCTTTGTCTACACTGTGTGTGTTTATGAGCGAGAAAGATACATGTTCCAAGTAATTATTTTCCTTTCTATAGGCAAAGACAGGGGAAACCAAATTCAGATTTGTTTTGCAGTGTCTTCACTTCTACTACTCAGTCAAGATTATTTTCTCCAAATACAGCAGATTTCTACCTAATAAAAAATTGTTAAAGAAAGCAAGTATAAAGTCACCACGACAAATTTGAAAATCTTCCACCTATTCACAATAAATCACAGGGAGAGAAGTGAAGGCAGTTTATTAGAGATTATTTTTCTTCCAAGACAGAAAGTTGTATGTTCACATAATTACCTCTTTGCAGTAAACTGTCAATTTTGACATATTTTTGTTAAGAAAATCAGATCAGTATAAAATCAGGAGTTCCAAACATCATAAAATAATATTGTTCTATTTCTGTTGAAAGGCTGTTTCAAAATTTATAACAGATATTAATAATAAAAGTAAAATACGCAAATCAGTGATGAAATTTTAATTTACATAAAAATGTAACACATGATTACTTAAAAGATATTTTCCCCCAAATAATTCATTAGTAGAAATTGTTCTATTTTAATGCCAGATTAGAGTGAAACTATAAATAATAGAATTTTCGGGAATACAGAAATACCAGATTCCTTCAGGCATATATTTTAATTGCTCTCAATTTAAGAATGCATTGTTTTAAAATACTTACATGAGAATTTTTTTTGTGTGCCTCATAATTATTTAAAGTTTATGTATCAGTGTATTAGTTCTAGCTGCAAAATAGCAGCTGCTGATCATGGCTTCTAATAAGTTCCTTTGTTCTAAATTTTTTCTGTTAATTTTCTTCATGGGCCAGAGTGTTAGCTAGTGCACAGTGACTTTTTCCACAATTTTTTTGTCACTAAATTCCTTTCTACCTACTGAGGACCTACTCTTCCCAGTTTAATGATTAATGTTTTCATGAAGCAAAAGTGATTACACTGGACATGCTATTCCTCAAGAAACAGACATAGGTGATGGACTATACAGTCTATACAGATGATACAATGTAAACAAGTGATTCAACACCACATCTTTCCTGGCTCTTGACATTATTATGTAAAATCAAACGGAATCACAATGGCCCACATATTCTTATATCTATCAATCTTATGGAATGTTAGTTAAATTGATATTGTCATGCAAATCAAGTTATTCAGTTTATGCAGCTTTTTCTTTTCACTCTCATTTATAGAGAGTTGTGAACTCATTTGGTCCTCCTCTTGCCCCTTATTTTGCCTGTCATTCTCAAATGTGGTTTTATTTTAGCTATTGTCTGCTGACTTTTCCTGACTTTTTAATGCTTAACCTAGGATTTATTTGTGTAAAGATACACAGAATATTTTCAGATTTGCATCATGAGTAATTTCAATTAGCCGTATCTCAGTTCCATATCCTAAGTTCAAGAACTGTTTCCATGTTGTATCTGCAGTGGTTCCTCAATGCGCAGGCTCCAGTTCCTCTAAAAGATTCTAAAAATAAAACTTTAAATTCCTACTCCCTTGCAAGGATTTTCTTTCTTTTTAATATTAGGGACAGGAAGAAAACACCACGGCAGTGTCCTCAGTAAGATTTAAACTCAGTTATTCATATACCTGGTTGTCATCCCTCTGAGCTGCTCTTTACTATTAACAGAGGCATTTTGATCTTGACATCTTTATCAGATACTATTGCTTGTGGTATTTGTTGTATATTATCTACACAGAGTCCAGCACTCTGTATGTATACCAAATTGTGTGCAGGGGTTCATAAAATCTAGCTGTGAATTTGTTAAATTATATCATATTTAAGAAGTACAGTCAGAGCTCTCGATATGCATTTCAAAACTTTTCTGGAGTTGACTTCACTTTTTTCAAAAAATATTTTCTTGTTTTGTTAGTCTACATCAACTGTGACCTAACTTTCTTATTTAAATGACAGTGGTTTTAATTTCTTAGAATTTAGATAATTTGCTCTTCTTCTCCAATTAGACCGATTGTTTCTGGAAAGTATATTCCTGGTACAACATAAAATGCAAAAGCCATGCCTGAAGATTTTAAATAAGAGGTAAATCTTCTTTTTCATCATATTTGCAGGTATCATATTTTGATTGATTAATTATTAAAATGTCTGCCTCTGTATTTTCTAGCTAGTGTTATGCCTTAAAACTTTAGGGTGTCATTTTATTTTTTTAGATTTTAGAGGATGAATTTTCATCTTTCTGAAGCAAATTCTACATGCAGAGATTAATGTCCTTATGTGAATTATAAGGCATTACAATTCCTTATTCATAAAATTCATACTCTATCCCCCAAGATACATAGACCATATGTATTACCTCGTCTTACTAATGTCCAGCCAACTAGAGTTAACTATTTTTTCTTTCTTATGAGGCCCCCCAATTTCCTAGGTCTTCATAATTCATTGTCTTTATCTATCTATTAACAGTTCATAAATGGGCATATAGTTACAAGCAAATTAGAGAAGGGAAAAAGACCTCAATGTCTTTCACTGTTTACTTTTACTGTTCAGGGTCAGAATGAAAAAGCATTTTTAATATAAGTCAAACAAATATCAGCAACAAGCAAAAGAAAGAGGCTGCTTTCTTCCTTGCTGCCATTTCCCTGGTGGAAATTTTGTCTTCTCATTAAGTTACAATTCTCTTACAAGAGAATTGAGGCAGAACAGTGACGTATAAAAAAAGTGCCATAGTACAACAACTGAATGTATCACCAAAACTTCACCATGTTGTGACTGAACAAGTCACTGCACTATTCTTCAAATCAAACAATTTATTTAGAACTGACTTTTACTCTGGTTTTGTATATTAAATAAACCTCTATCATTTGTTTGATGACAACTATATCCATACAGTGTTGTCATTATTTTTGGGAATACTGCCTTTTATAAATTTTTTCAGTGACAAATAAGGCTAATTTTCCACTAACTTGGTAAAAAAACAACCACTTTGTTTTAGTAACCAAGTTCCTAGTTCAGAATCCTTGAAAAACAATGACAATCAAGCTCCAAGGCATATCTGCTAAAAATATAGATTCTACACCACTGAGCTACAAAAAGAGATAAAGGGGAGAAGTCACCCTAAAAACACTATATGGTGACTGATGGCAAAAAATATAAGCAACTTTTCAATGCTCTGTACAAATTCAGTATAATTTTTAGTCCTATTAAAATAGCCATTTCCTATAAGGAGAATAACAAAATTTTACCATGTAGTTTACAATTCTTCATATGTCATGTGATCTAAACGCTAGTGAGGATTTACAGATCCTATTCCACATAAGAAAATCTGGGAAAACTGACCATTTCATCCAGCCCACATTCAGAAGGAAGTGATAACCTGGCAATATGGGGAGACACCATGGATGTCATTGCACTCCCACCTTCCAGTCATGCAACAGTGGTGTGACTTATTTCTTAAGTGGGTAATCTACAACAATCTCATAATTCATAGATTTAGGTTAAGTAAATCCAAATGACCTGGGATATCTTCAACACTGGAGTAGCGAGAAGAAGAGGAAACTAGGTATGACATTGATTTTTTCTCCGAGGTATCTGGTATCTTGCTAGTTAAAATTGAGTTCTGTCCTGAAGCCGGCATAAATGCATCTGCTGAATTCATACCATTTAATAAAGCCAACTAATCTTTCCATGGCAATTTAAGAACTTCTCGAAGTGCAGTCAGTCCTTCAGACAGAGCTTTGGAGACACTTCAACTCATCTCAAAGAGATAGAAAAGGCAAGTTTGTAATTAAGATATAAGCTTTTGCATTGAAGTTGTTTTGAGATTGTACTGAGACCAGTCTGGCAATTCTTTCAAGCCTTGCTGCTGTTTAGTAGTGGCCAAACTTGGCGTGGCAGTTCTGGGTCAGATGAAGTTTCAGAGACACTGTCTATCAAATCTTTTAGGTTTAACAACAAAACAGTAGAGTGTCCTACACTTGACTGGAGCCAAAACAAGTCTCTACACAAAGTACTGAGGGATGGAGGGGAGCTATATTCAGTTCATCAGTGAGAAGAGACTGTTTTCACTCCATAGGCTGCTGGAGAGCCCAGCACGTGTGAGAGCTAGATTCCTCATCTTGCATCAGGCAGACATGGAGGATTAGACTGTGAGATCTCCAAGACAATTAGCTAAGCAGTGCAGTGCCATCTGAGAACACCTGTGTGCATGACATGAGAGAAATGTGAATGCATTGCCAATTTTAAGGATTCTTCTGTAGCTGCCAGTGAAATGCATCACATTCCGAAAATTTCTATTGTGAGGGCAAAACCCTTTTCTAAAGTTGTCTTTAGCCTTTTTCATTGAGTGGCATCACTGATCAAAAATGCAAAACAATAAGGCACTGCTTGTAGTTGATGGGCTATGTTAAGATTGGTACTAAACTTCTCATCATTCTCAGCTGAGTCTCAATTACACTTCCTGTGTAATTTCAAAGTCTGCAGTGTGTCCAGATCCAGATTTTCATCCACAATTTGATTTTACCTGTATTAACCTGTCTAGGATGAAATATGCTCTAGAAGTACACCTGGAAAATTGCTTATAGACCAAATTATTTCAGAGTCTGATTTCCCCTCTGTAACTAAGACAATTTCTTGAAAAAAGCACTAGCCCCTGACTTAATTGAAGAGAGGGACAGAGTAATATACTACAGAAATATATATCAGGAAGAGAGTTCAGTAAACAGCTTAGAATGCATTGGGAATCTAATCAATTTCTCTACTGGGAGATATTAGGAGTAGGATTTCCAGGACAGAGTAAGTAAGTTAGCATTTCAAATTAATTGAGAGTCATACCTCATTGCAGTTCTTTTGAAAACCTCAACTATATAAATTAGGAATTATTAAAACCCAAGATAAAATAATATAGTGTATTTATTGCATTTTCTTCATACTGTCAAATAGACTTTGTTGATAAAGGTTTTTAAAAGCTTTTAAAAATGAATAAATTAGACTGTGCTTTCTTAGTTTAAGAAATCAAATATTCAAAAGTCAAACTGAAGTACAAAACCATTTGAAAGTGAACAGAAACACTGACAGCTCTTCACCATCTGTCAAAGATTCAGTCAGGTTGTGAAAGGATCATGCCCATGGTTTGGATGAAGAAATAACAGAGTGAATTATGAGTAATGCAAGTGTAAATCTGGTCACTTTCCTAAGTCATGCACTGCTCTACACTGACAAACTATTTCTAACAGCAGCTGGATCCAAAAAATGTTACATTTCTAAAGACTTCGCACCTGATAACTCCAGATTCTTGGAATTTCTTTCCAGTTTCTCTGCATCTGGACACTGTATTTACACTAGTTCTAGAGTAGAATTAGATCTTATGTGGAAGATACTCATGAATCCTCTGATTCCAAGCTCCTTCTGTCAAAAGTCACCTGGAAATTCCTGACAGCAACCTTCTCACATCTTTTAGATACCTTATTACCTGATGCATCCATTGTCTCATTCATTCCAATTCCCCACTATCTTTAATAAGTATCAATCTGTACACATGAATTTTCTCTGGAAAAGTGCTGTTAGTTTAATTTTAATTAATATATTTTATGGAAAAATTTAAAACACTGGATGTTTTAACATCCTAACGTTCTTTTTCATGATCACACTTCTCCTACAGAAGGTAGTGCTATGTATTTGATGGGGACCATCATGTCTTTTTAGAATAAACTACCCTTACCTGGGAGCAAAAATCCTGAAATTGCATAAGGTTGTCTGAACGCAGCTAAAATGCAAATAGTCTAATATGCAGTTTGTGCTCAAAGGGGCTGAGTCATAAGAAATTCTTGAGAAATTAATTAGGGTTAACAATAAAATTGCTTCTCATACTGTCACTCAAAATAAATCTGGTATCACCTGCAAATAAAATTCCAGTAGACAAACAGACTAATCTATTGATTTCAAGGAAAGTGGGATAAGCCCTAGGAATGTGGACAATCCAAATATATATAACAGAAAGTTAATAAATAATGTAAGCTTCAATATTTCCTCTTTTGATTGCAGCTCCAGTGTTAAAGAGAGGAAAAGACCCTCAGAAAAACCCATAACCCAGTTGATGATTGTTCCCAACATGTTGGAATTCCAGAGTCAGCCTAAACACATGATGGTACAGTAAATCCTGAGCACGTAGAGTTTAAAAAGCTGTCTTATTTGGCAGTAAGTCAGAGATGCTTTAAGATAAAAGGCTAGCTCTGCTCTCAGTTATGCACCTGTTAAACAGAGGAGTCTCACAGCCCTGAGGAAGTCTTACAACATGAGCCAACTAATATCAAAATCCTTGGATTTATTTTTGGGAGCTTTTTAAAAACTAGGAGAAATCTGTTTTCAGGATAGTGTAGCAGATATTCTGTGAAATGAAGCTAATTTCCAGTTCTGTCAATAAGAAATTATCGGTTAGGAAAATGCCTATTCGTATATCTAGGCTCCAGTTCAGTACGAAAACATGACTTCATTTTCTTTTTCCATTTCACTTTGATGGGAATAATCCCATGAACAAAGCATGTGCCCAAGTGTCTTCCTGGGCTTCAGTTTGGGCCAAAAGTAATTCAAAGCAACTGGAGCTTTTTTACTGAGGTAAAATAGATTTTGACCTGAGATCCACTTATGGCAACAAGCATTGTGTTGATCAAGTGAAAGGTAAAGTAACACGTATAAAGTCAGTTGAAAGTCAAATCTCCAAGTCAGCTGGTCACCTACATTTTGAACTGGGTAACTGCATATTAGGAAAAGGTCATCACTGAGAGTGTGTTCTTGTGCTGGAACAAGGTCCCCAGAGGAAGTGGTCATGGCCCCAAGCCTGTCAGTGTTTCCGAGCACAAGACAGGTAGAAAATTAGAGAAGGTTTGTAGCATGGAGCCAGAATTCTCTAAGACGAACTAATTTATCAGTTGCTGAGGTTAATGCAACCATTCTTTATTCTTTGTTTTGGATACTGATAAAGTTGCTTAGGCCTGAAATATCTGACAATAAAGGGAAAGAAGATGGAGAGTAACTGCTTTACCAGATGGAATACCATTTCATCATTTCTTATTCACAGGATCAGTCAGAAACAAAAGAAAATAATGTCACTGAACAAACTGAACTCTGTATTTATGTGCTCACAGCATGGTACTTACTGTTATATACAACAGGACAGGGGTCACTTTTTTTAAAAAATCTAGTTTATTTCTGTTTCAGAGTTAGGGATAAACTAGACCATTTTTTGAACTAAATTTACTAAACAGAGGAAAAATTTCAGACATATCAATCTTCGAAGTTCTCAGTCCTGCTATGTAGTTGCAGTCTTTATTTTGTGAATGAATCATTTTGTTATCTAAGATCCTGGTTTCTACTGGATCAAATATCATTGGCATTTATTGTAGAGTACTTCCTCAACCTGCTGAACATTACTTTGTTATTCTCACAAACATCCTATTGAGTGGCACCTGCTGAATTGCTGCAGAGACTAGAGGCACTGCCGTGTTTCCATCTGCTTTCCCACAAACACTCATTTTTACAAAATGGACTTCAGACTCCAGAATATGTAGCCTACAGGGAATTTTCAGATGTTTGTGAATGTACTCTACTCCTTTTGTCATAAACAGTGAGTGAATTAGAACAGTCTTGAAGTAAAATTCATACAAGAACAGATGGGCACCATTCTTATTGTTTCCTTATTTACAAAGAAGTGTGGGAAAGCTCTTAGGAAGCAATGGAAACTACTGTGTTAATAGGGATTTGAATAATGGTTATGATATAGGTTTTCATATTTGCATGAGCTGAAATTAACACATTGACAATTTAAATTGAAAATTCAAGCCTTTTCCAGGATGTATATGGCTGATGGAGAATAAATACAAACACACAGCAATCTGTAACGGGTGTGATTTACACTGGCAGCTTCTCACAGAAAATATCATCTGTCCACTGGGACTTTTGCCATTTTATTGCTCAGACTATTCTCATACCATATAACTTCTGCAAAAAGAAACAAGATTTTCTCTGGGGGACAGATATGCTAAAATGTTTACTTATTTTATTTTACTGACAGTGTATGTATACATTTTGTCAATAAGAATCTGTAAGGCCTTTTTTTTTTTTAAGATTATGTTAAACTAGGAAGCATGTGTCATCTGCTGACAACTTTTGCTTTTTCCTTCACACTGATTATTTACACCTAAGCCATTTTTTACCTGAATGAACATCTTTCCTAGAAATTTTTGTGTCCTGATTTTTTGCTAGCATAATCCTTGAATTTTTCATGCTGCATAAATATAACAACAAAATCGTGGAAATTGCATGTATTGTTTGAGAGAGTAGTGAATTTTAATATACAGACTGCCTTTAGGAGAGAGCTGTAGAATTTACAAGATTTGTGAAGGTTTTTTAATACATGCTTGGGTAAAGATGACTTGATATTACAGGCACTTGTTATTTCAACTTCATAACCAAAGAATACTAGAAGCTGAAATGTAATACATCTGCTTGGATATACTGCATTAATTACAAGGCACACATTTCATACTTACTTTCTCCTTGGTTGTTACATATATAACAGAATCATATACCTAAAGGTAGTTCTAAGTCAATTTTATCCTTGGAGAATTGTATATTTTTAATACCTATGAATTCTAAATCCTTTCCTTCCTTTTATTTCATCTGTGGGTTTGTAGTGTAATGCTACCTTGATGTGCAACAATATAATGCAGTAACCCTCCTGCCTGTGAAGGACATTATTGACCTCAGTGGTTCTACTTGCACGGGAACTTACCTACTGAGACCTCATTATGAAACTAATACCATAAACTTCCTGAATAGATGTCACTCACTGATTATTAACTAATCATTAACAAGCAAATGACATTAATAGATGTGATTAACTAGTTCCATTAACAGCCTGAACGATTCCATGAGGCACATTCTACTATGACATTCTTGTGCAATAATGATAACCTATGGGACCTATAAATTAGAATTATTTTATAGTTATCCATTAAGGAATTATGGTGTTAATCAAAGTGATGGTCATTATCAGACCCATAAAAAATTACCCAAGACCATCACTGGTAAAGAAGTCTACTCCTTGCCCACAAAACTTGTCCCTATACATAACAAAAAATTCACTACTGAATAGAAGGATATAAAACTGTTAGTGCTATGAGAAAAATTAGTAATGAGAAGGTATCTCAACAGTCTAGAACAGTAGTGCTTCAGAGACCTAACAAATATTAGCTAATAAAGGCATGGAGTAAACTTAACTTGCAAATCTGGGCCAGTTTGTTCTCAGTTACAATAAATTCTAGAATAAAACTAGAAAAAATTATCACTGTTTCTTTAAAGATTTGACTCAATTAAACAATACTTTGTGACATGAGTTTTTAAAGGATTATGATTGCCTGTGATTTTTGTTATTTTCTTGTTGCATCAGTGAAATGGCACCTTTTTATAGTTTCATTTTTATCTATGTTGCACTCCTGGGTGTAAGAGAGACAAGAGACACTTGGTAATGAAATGGGAAGTGTTTAAAAAAGCAAATTCCTCGTAGGCAGAAACTAAAGTGCAGTTTTAATAACAAAAGGTGTAACCAGAAAGCAAAACATTTCTTAATTGTTTATTTATTATACAAATGTTAATTGCCTTGCACCTTACATGGGCTGTACAAAAGGACAGGTTAATTAGACTGAGAAATGGCTAGCTCTAAAGGTGCAAGCCCAGAATAATTAAAACTCCTGCATCATGCTAACACAACTCTCCTGTCATTTGGGCTCCAAGGATACTGCTTTGCATTTTCTTTTCTTTTTCTTTCTGTTAAATAGTGTGTGATTGCTACTATAAATGAAGAAATCCAAGGACAGAGCTTTGGCTGACTACCGATATCATGTGAGACAGATTTTCATGTGGATTTGACTGCATTGTGGGGAATGAAAGGACTACATCAGTCTGAATGACTTACAGTGATCCTTTCAAAGCCTTATTTGCATCTGCCAGTACTAAACCAAACAGCAGGAGCCCTTAATACTGCCAGGAAATAAAGTGGCCTCTAATTGCTTATATGTTGATTGCAAGCTTTTCAGAAACAAATCCATCACATAAAATGTCTCCTAGGTGCTGAGCAGTGCAATGGTCACATGCCTTCTTTAAAGAAGGTCAGCCAAAGAGAAAGATGAGGGTTTACCAGGAGGAGGCTAGGCAGGAAAGAAATAATTTCAGAAGTGGAATCTAATTCTCACTGATCCTTATTCATACCAAGGCTTCTCAGAACACCAGCAGCACAAAAATGTGTGAAGCAGGTGTAAATTACAGTTACAACTATAGTATGGCAATCCAGTGGTGTCAAAGCAGCATAAAATAGCTTTGTTGGAGGCAAGGATTTGATGACTGCTGTTCTTGTAGTTCTACCTGAGTAACCCTGAAACTACCTGTTGCAAAATAGAGCTCAGGGAGGCTAATGCTGGCCACTTACCAGGCAACACTTTGCTAACGCTTTGTAATACCTCACCTCCTACTGACTCTGGCAAGTTTGTTCAAAACCAATAGAAGCTGCATTGCATAAGCTCTAGTCACTGTTTTTCCAAAAGCAGATTGCTCTCATTGTGCGTCAGGACCAGGTCCATTAAGTGACAAAAGATATTTGAGCTGAAGAGGCATGAAGAAGAAATTGAAGAGAACATTAGTTTTGGATCAAAAATATTAAAAAGAGTAAAAAGAGCAACCTTAAAGAAGTGAAATGCAATTCTCATAAGAGACTATGGATCAGTCAAGTGTATCACATACGACTCTATCCCTGATGGGATACATTCACCTTGACAGGAGTGCTTCTAGGTCTCTGGACACTGCACTCTCTCAGAATGTGAATGGAAATGCCTTCAAGAGAGAAGCTGGCATAAGGAATTAAATGAGGAGATTTAAAATATTTCCTGTCCAATTATTCCACAAGACAGAGCACTCTATTCTGGTTTAACATAAATCAGAAATATCTTCATTCTGGAAAGGACAGAGAGGGAAGCCAGATTTATATGTGGCTGAGAAAACTACATTTTCTCTTGTCACATTAAGACTAAGAGAAATGCATTGTGTTCACAAGTTTTTATTCCTTCCAGCTACTGAAGGACACAGTTACATAGAGTTTTATGGTTCATTTTGTTAATTAGCTCACCGTTTTCCAGATTTCTTCTCAAGAGATGAAGCACTCTGAGGAACCATGGTCTAGTGTACACTTTTGTAAATAGTAATATCCCATACACAAAGCTAGAAACTATTCATTTGCTGATTTGGTTTTTGACTGTATGTGGAATAATAACTTTCTTGGGTTTATGTTCACTTGCGTTACTGAGCTTACAAATGAAGTTAATGTTCAAGTATTTTCATTTGCAATTTTTGATCAAAGCAGATTTCTAATAGATGTACAGAGCTCTTTCTGGACTTTGTTCTTCTCTGTATAAGTCATTTTGTGATCATTCAAAGCTTATCATTATTTTATGCAAATAATTTCAAGAACACAATCAAAAGAGCAACCCCCAGACATCCTCTCAGCTTCCAACTCAGTAAAAATGGGGGATAAGGTACACATCTTCATCACTTTACATAGGCTGGTACTTCTTTTCTCCATTCATGTAAAATTTTGCTGAATCACCACCTTCAGGTGTGTCTATGATGTGCTCATTACTAAGACCATTTCAGACTTCCCATACTATCATCAACCAGACTAGAGAAGACCTTTTTCTCATTAATTTTCTTAGCTCTGTGGAGAGGAGTTGTCTTCACATGAAAATCAAAATATGGGAGAAAGAATGCTGTTTGTCTGCTTTTTTCCCAGCACAACATTGTGATCAGGCTAGTGTTTTTGCTTTTGGAAACACTAATACTCTCTAGAGTTGGATCTTAAAAATACACTCGGGCAATGCTGGCAAACCTAAGTATGAAATATCAATATTGAAGTTCTCAGACTTGAAGGTGGCTCCTCTTCTACTCAAGTTTCAAAGCCTTTTGGAAGAAAAACACTTTTTCCTGCACATAATTGTGGTCACTGGGAGATTTCAGTAGAAAGGCAGGTATTTTATGTACATTTTCAATGTAGCATCCAATTCCTTTTTGTTTACACTAGTCAGTTAGACAAAGACTAGACAAAGACTTCTTAGGCAAAGACTATTGAACATCGCAGCAGCTACACACTTCTGTCTCTGTTGTTAGAAGGTGTGAGCTACTCATTTCTTCAGAAGTTCCAGACAGTCTGTTAAAGAAATTGCATAGATGGTGACTTCAAATCATATTGCACACACAGATATTCCAGAAGGGCAGATTTTTTTGTGCACATAGGTCTAATTCCAGGAGAAGAGAATTGCTTCCATATGAAAGGCCTAGCTGAAAAACTCATCTGCACTTGTGAAGAAGATATGATCCTGATAAAAAATTACGCTGTTTTTTTACATTAATACTGGTTTTGCATATTTAATCATTCTGTAATCAAGTAGAACACTTCTTTGGTTCTTGTTTACATTTTTTCCTGGATTCCTGTAACTAAGCTGTTCCCTGCTCAGCCACTTGCAGCCCAACAGTAACCTAGAGCAGGGAATGTTTCTCTTACCAATCATGGGTATAAGAAAGAAAAAAAAGAGTGATGTTTTCAAGGAAATATCCTCAAGAACAGAATTTAAATGGATGATAATGCATTTTGTTACTTTTGAAATACTGGTGAGGGTTTTTCCTGTTTATTTCATACCAGTACCTTTTTTTGAAATAAAACATGAAGTGAATTAATTAATACATGTCTGTAAAATGTTGAATTTAGAATTGTCAAATTAGAGCCATAACAGATAATTTCAAATTGATATAAATCTCGATTTCTGAAGTATTACTAGACCTCATTTTTTTGGTGTATTCTCACAGAAACGAGATAATACTGCAGAGCTTAGAGAATTGAATAGCAAGAACTTGATATCAAGAAGGTACAACTCCTTCCGCAGGAATACTCTCTTATTGGGAAAATCCATGTTGTGCTTTGGATTTCTGAAGCAGTTGCCTAAAGGTACCTGTCTGAGATTTCACTGGATTTACTACTTGTCTTGCTTTAATGCAGTGAGCTACGGAGATGAATTACACATTTTCTTCAAGAAGCTTAATATTTTGTTCCAGTATATCTAAGTGTATCTGCATGGAAAGCCCCTGGCTTCTGCTGTTACATCACTGTTCCATGTTTTTTCGTATTTTGCAGCAGACAGAAGAAGAGCCGAAATGAATTTTGTGATTTCTCAGCACTGGTACCATTTAATTAACACTTCACTGTGTGAACTACAGTGCATCTGCACACATGCAGCCGTCTCATTATTTCCATTATCTAGCATTAATTTAGGCTTCACAACATAGCATACAAACATTACAATGTTAATTTTTAAATGAAACCCAAAGGCAAATTTAATTTTAAACAGCATTAATTTACGTGGTGAAAGACTTCAGTGACTTGTCTCACGCAAGGATGTTGATATTAAATTTGCTACTTAATAAAGACTAATGAACAAATGAAGGGAACTTTGTCAATGAGGATTTGTCAGTTTTGCATCCTTTCTTCACAAGTTAATGATATTTGCTTCATAGACCGTCCCTAATGATGCAAAGAAGATCTGGCTTGCACAATTTGCTGCTGCTGTCTTAGTTCAGCCGTATTAGTCAATCATACAATTGTAGCACATTAGAAAGAGATGAGCAAGACTTACTGAACTAAAATAAAAAGTTGGCAATTTGTTAAATAAAATAAAATAAAATTATGTCTATGTGAATTTTTTCTTTTATTTTCTTTTTTATTTTTCTTTTTTTTTTTTTGGTGAAGAGTCATACTTCAGGAATGGTTCTGTGTTACAGAAACAGAATAAAAACCCCCAATGGGAAAAACGTGGAAACAAAACACTCCATATCAGCTGTATGTGAAAGATCATAAAGGGTACCAATGCCACTCATGTTCCGGTCATAATAGCCCCAAAAATATATATTTTAGGTTAAAATCACAGTCATGAAAAAATCCCTTTGGCTTTTTAAGTTTAGGCCTTTCACAAGATCAATGATACAAAGACTGTACTGAGGTAAGTTTGCTTTAGCTGGACCTAAAAACCCTCTCCAACCATATTTAGGTCTTGTATCCAAAAGGAGAAAGAAGGTGTTTGCTTACTTGCTCTCACTTTGTATTCCTCCAAATCACCCATTAGTGGGGAAAAAAATGGACAACTCTTCCCATGTCGACTTAATCCTAGACAGCTGAGATCTCATAGGAATTTATTCATTTGGTATATCCAGTTTTAGCCATAGTTTCATAAAGAATAATTGTGAGTCTCTGATACTCTCCAATACAGCATAAAATCATATCCCTAATGTCTCTTGGGACAGACTGTAAACTATCTTTGGGACTCATTTGACTGATCTCCAGTTAAGCTAATATTCTGCCTGTATGTACTATACATACTTTGATTTACATTACTTTCCTCTGGGTAGGTAAGATAAGAAGACATCACAGTAAGCCTTTGAATTGAGAATGTTTTGGAAGTAAATTGTGTTATTTCAGCTATTGTGTCAGGAGGGCCTGCTAAACACCACATCTAGTGCTAGACCCATCGTTGTAGTTAAACCCCATCATGCACTCCCTCACCTCCGGTGGAATGGGTGAGACAGTTGAAAGAATAAAAGTGGGAAAACTTGTGGGTTGAGACAAAGGCAGTTTAAGAGGTAAAGCAAAAGATGTGCAAGCAAAGCAAAAAAAAGGAATTCATTACCCCTTCCCATGGGCAGGCACGTGTTCAACCAGCTCCAGCAGAACAGAGCCCTATTAAGCATAATGGTGTCTTGCGAAGACAAACACCATCACTCTGAATGTTTCTCCCTCCCCTTCCTCCTTTTTCCCCACCTTTTTATGCTCAGTATGATGCCATGTGGCATGGAACATCCCTTTGATCAGTGGGGGCCAGCTGTTCCAGCTGTGTTCTCTCCCAATTCCTTGTGCACTCTCAGTCTCCTGGCATGCAGAGTGGGGTGAGGGGCAGAGAAGTCCTTGACTCTGTGCAGCTGCTGCTCAGTAATAACAAAAACATCCCTGTAATATCAACATTTTTTTCAGATGCCCCATGGCCTCTCCCTTTATTCAAATAAAGTTACAGGACTCCTCTGTCTCCTTTTTGGACATAAACTTCTGGCATCATGGATTAATTTTCCTGACAAATACAAAGAAAAACTACAACCCCATACCAGCTACTGTGAAGTAAGTTAACTCTACCCAGGCCAAATCCAGCACACATAAAAACAGATGGGGAGGTATTACAAACACTTCAAGCAGCATTACACGATCATATTTTGGCCCTTAAAAAGTAATTTCCCCAAAGATACAACTGAAGTTTCATCAATGACAGTGGAAACTATTCACAGATATGGATGCTTGGAATGTTGTTGATTGCTAACATAGTAGTTGCTTCCACATTGGTTCCAAAAATGGAGGGGATATTGCAATTTTTCCTAGCAGGCTTTACCATATGCTGACTTCTCATTTTTCTTTAAATTAACCTAGTTACTCTAATCTTCTGTATTACTCCTGTAAGGCATTTTGTAATCATTTATTTTAAAAAGACAGTCTCTAGTTAAACTCAGAGGCCCTGTAAAGAAATTACATTATCACAGTTTCCTTCTGTAAAGGTGCTTATGACCATGTTATAAAACCAGAATAAACTAATCCTCTCATCTGAAATAATAGAAATGTTGATGCTTGTTCTGCAAACCTTAATTAGATTACACACAGTCAACTCAATCCAGCCATTAGGTGATACGCTCTCTTCAGATCCTAACAGAATGATGTTCAAGTAAGTAAGAAGAAAATAGACCAATTTGCTCTTGTTTAGACTGTTCTCATGCTGCTGGAACCCCATATATTTTATGAATGTGAGATAGGCAGGGCACATGAGCCTGAGATAACGGCTGTGTGCTGGAAGTCTGGAAAGAGAGCAACGCTTTAAACTGTTGGTGGCATAGATAATAACCACACAGGTCTTATACACTGTGCTTCTATGGAGGTATAATGTCACAGGACTTTTGCACAACCTCTGAATAACAGGACATTAAGGTATGCATATTCTTGCACAAAGAAAAAGAAATAAAGATGAATAGATGAAAGGAAGTTTAAAAATAGGAAATCCGACTTTTTTCCCCTTTCTGTATGAAAGGAGAGCTCCCTGGTGCTGAGGTTATTCATTACACCAGGACAGAGGCAATTTATTCAACTGTAGCTCAGGTAGTGTCAGCAGTTCCATTAAATCCACTTCTAAGAGGTCCAAAGCCTGACTGCAATAATTTTTTCAGGCCTGAAACATTTCCTTAAAGGTCTCTCCCTGTGCACCAAAAAATATCATAGACTTATGTATAACTATTTCTGTCATTTTCTAGTTAAAAGAAATCAATTTTAATGATAGCACTTTGCAACATCTAGAAAGTTTCCTTCACTCGTTCTTTAAAATTTGTTTCAGCTGACACAAGTTTTTCCTTACTGGGTTTCCCAGTGGTTTTATTTTTTCTAGCAAAGAAAGCTTAGATGCAGAAAGCTGCAGTTGAACTGTTCTCTGTCATGCTTTCCTCTCCCTCCTTTACCACACAGTTTTAGCTTCTTGCAAGGAGGTAGCTTACAATGACTTTTTAGCTCTATGATGTGTGTGGTCACTCAGCGTCTGCTTCCAACAATTCGTAAGCGTCTGAATTAATTTTTTGGTAATAGCCTGTAGTTGCCTGAGGTTAATAATCAAAGTTATGCTTGCAAAAATCTCAGTATATTTTGTTCTTTCTACCCCGTCACTGTATCTAAAATATAGTAGAGTCTGGTAGTAGAGGTTAAAATTTTATCCCACGTGTTAACATTTCAAACTTTTAAGAATTGTTTTTCTTTGACTACCTTTGCAGACCTAAAGTAATTCAGAATTCGGCACATCTAGAAAAATTGACATATATTATTCCTAAACTTATATTGCACTTTTCTTCATTCTACAACCTTTTTCTAAAATCTTCCCCAGACAATATTGTCATTTAAGTTTGTTACATGTGTTTAAAGAAATATTACACACAGTTGCAACATCCTCTCAGGTGACTGTGTCCGTGGATAACAGCAGGACATTTGATTTTAAACTGAGGGAGATTTATGCATGTATTCTATTTTCCATTGCTTTGCTGAAAAGCAGACATAATACAGTATGCAATTTCACAGCATAAAAGAACACTATCAGAAAGGATGCATCAGTGTAAAGAGTACTCTTAAAAAAATCTATCAGCAGAGCAGCCTAGTGGACTATTGCTTTATCTTGCTATACCTCCTGTGACAGCTGAGTCCTGCCTTATACTATTGGCACCTAAATTCTCTGCAATACATACCCTGTTTCTAGTGAGTTCTTCCTCTATTTTGGCTTTACATGCTTTCTTTCTATTTTCATACCTATGTCAGCTAATGGAAACTGAGATTATGTGCATTAATGGGACACATATTTGATGATGTTAAAAGTGTAGGTATTGCTTTCTGGAACTTCAAATTAAATTTTTTTCCACTGCAATTACTTTCAACAGATTATTACTTTAACTTTTCTAGCAGTTAAACAGATTTATACTTAATTAGTTCCCAAGAAACTCAGAAATTAGTGTGGGATTTTTCAGTCAATGAAGTAAAATGGCACAGAAACATGATCTGTTTAAGCAGAGACAATCTAGTTAAAGTTATTTAAATTGTGGAACCACTCAGTATCATTTGATGGCATACTACAGCAGAATACTTTTTGCACTCTTTCATAGAAATGTTAACATTAAAAAAAAAATTCATTTCTACAGATAGTCCACATAGAAGTAATTGGTCATTAGCAACTTTTCATAGCATTGGACAGAGCAGAATGGTAGAGAAAAAGTTCAGATTATTTACCACAGGATTTCTACTTGAAATCAGTATGAGACGCCTAATGTAATTATTTCCCTCCTCTAAGAGCCACAAAACAGCAGCAAGCTGGACTATCACACCAGTCATACTGAGAGATACTGAGTGCACTGCAGTATCCTCTGAAAATGCTGACCCTGAAACACTTTTTCAATGAATTAGATCTCTCTTCTTGTTTCAAACTCCCCGAGGCTCCCATACCTCTCAAAAATTATTTTCTTTGCTTTTCAAACTGATTTTCTTCTGAACATTAAAAAGCAGTGTTTTGCCTCCTTCTACAGTTCATAAAAATATTATTCTGTGCCTCAGAAGCAAGCAAAACTCGTGAGTAATTAAGTTCCCCCTCCCTGTTTTTAATTGATGGCATTTTGAAATGAAACTCCAGAGGCATGAACTGTGTCAGTTGCTGATGCATTGAAGGATTTGGCTGGTGTGCAGATTACTTCCACTACGTTAAAATCCTTTAGCACTGCCAAGTATAGCATTAGAAAATTCCAGTGTGGGATCAGATTGGGATTCCTGACTTCTCCTGTCTGAGAACTGAAGGCCAGATGCTGTTTTTTTGTTTGCTTGTCTTCATAAAAGACAGCTCTTATGGGTTTTTACAAAACCATGGCTGACATATTTCTGTGATTTTTCAGGTGCTTTTAAGCAGCTACCTGGTTAATAGTAGAAAAGTGATGTAGTTGGTAAAGTGAGTACAAATGATTTTGTGCATTTCAGAGAGGTGAAATGCTGCGGATTTCACTGACTTTCACTTCTGTGCTGAACCATGGACCTGTTCTGCAGTCTCCATTCATGGAGGGACTTTCCCTTGGAGTTAGTTTGTTTTAATGACACAAAACACACAACTGAAGTCTCTCACCTGCTCTGTGTATTGAAAACTTGCAAAGCTGTGAATATCTGGTGATTTTGAAACATTATCTTCAGTGAAACACGATCTGGGATTCAAGCTTACCAGAGAGCACAGAGGAGACTGACTGCTTCAACTCTGTATACAACTACTGCTCTGTGTGCAGACACTGAACTAGATTCTGTGTGTCAGTTATTTCTGTCAGCGAGTCCTAGTGATAACTATGTGCTGTGCTCCTCTAGGTTACCTACTTCCTCTTGGAAAAAGACTAACTCCCTTAGCTCCTTGCTCAGAGGCAGTTCTACTTACTTTAACACATTCTCGTGAAGCCAATACCAAATATTAACTTGTTGGGGTGTTGTCTTGTTTGTTACAAGGCAGAAGAGAGACTAGTGATTGCTGATGATTATGCTTGGAGGAGGGGAAGCTGTGAGTACTGCCAAATTTTTATCAAGTCAGAGTATTTTATCACACTGGAACATTTTATCATCTTATCCATGACAAACTTTCCATTGCCATACAAGGGCGATCCCGATCTACTGAATACATGAGTGACAAATGTCTGCTGAAATACCTTTCAGATTACTCTCTTTCTCCTCCTGTGACAGTCATCTCATTGTCTGAGTTCATTATAACAAAGGACATTTGCTGCTCTATGAAACAGTGACATTCATCTTAATAGTTTAAATACTTGTTTTACTGTAAGATTTTTAAAATTTTAGTGAAAATCCAGCATATGCGTAAAATAGAGAAGAAAAAATCCGTGTCATCATCTGTTAACATAAAAGAAGGGACTTCTGCAATTTATAGTCCAACATACTCTGATTAATAGTAATTCAGAGAATGGGAAAGGTCAATTGAAAGTCACTGTCTTTGTTTGTACCTCTTGTAACAGCCTACAGCTGTAAGTGAGCCCCAGTTTTGACAGTCCTTCAGTTATTTCTCTTTCTCATTTCCATTGCCTCTTTTTAGCCTGCCATCCTGTCAATACCTTTTACTCAGCAAACTCTAGAGAAAGAGTGCATGAATTTAAAGTGGGCAACAGCTGGGTTAGGTAGCAATACATAACAATTTTGCAGAAGAGGACTAGAAAATGGAGAATAAATATTGTGTGTCTTGGGGTGCACACGTATCGAAAATTGCCTTCATATGTGAATAATACAATCTTATTTATTTATATAAACTTGAAACTTAGAAACTATTCCTCTTTTTCAGCATGGGGAAGACTGATGTCTACGTTGGGATGATGAAAAGGGGCAAGAGGACAGAAAATGCTTGGAAAACATGGCAGACGTGGACAACAATATTTTTTAAAGGGTCTTAATTAGTCCAAGGAGACTAAGGGTGTAGCAAACTTTGAATACTTAAAAGACTACTGCTGATCAACCATCTCATCTACCTGTCTGTGATGGGGGGACAAAAACAGCTTAAAATCGCTACTTGGGGACAGTCTTTGCAGATCTTTTCAACAAAAAGGTGAAGGAAACTCAACTTCGTTGCCTGGGAAAATTGCAGAATCAGTATCACTAAGTATGAAAAAGCCTCAAGAAGATAGGAGTCTGTCAGGAAGCAAAGGAGAGCAGTTGCTCTCCAGAGGCAGATCAACCAAATGACCTCTAGCCTTCCTTCCCCTCTGCTCTCAGCTAGCACTGCTATTCCTGCGTTTTGCATTGGTCGTTATAAAAACATCTTCAAAATACTGCTTAATGAGTAAGGTACTTTAGGGTCTTTGCTAGCTTCTCACATGAGAACAAGTGGTTGCATTTTCATGCCTCATGGCTGAGGAGTTCCCAGCTGTCCACTGGTCAGGGGACTCCTCTCAGTGACTTGGTACTTCCTGCTTCTGGCAAAAGCATCCCCTTCTTTCTCACCGCGTCCTGGTGAGATCCTCTCTGGATCTCATCCTTCTCATAGAAATATTGGGGTTTTTTTCCATATGCCCCAGGAGAACCATTTTTTTCAGCTTTAAAATGGGGCTGTTTCTTGGTACCAGTGGTGAGCTGAAACATGGAAGAAATATTGTCTCCCTTACAGTATAGTATTTATTAGCCTTATAGTGGTATTAGTAAAATAATTCAAACTAGTTCACTGTCAATAAACAATGAAGCCAAAGAATAATCAATCCAACCAAAATGAAACTAAATGACTGATAAGTCAGAAATACAGGTTTCCTGGATTGGATGACATTTTCCTCATATTAGTTTTAATGAACACTCTGGGATAACAGAGGTTGCCATACATATGCACATTGTCATCTCTGTACATATATTTTGCTAAATCTTCCCTATGTTGTTATCAATCCAGTCTTGTTATTTTGGCTCCTGCAACAAATAATGACAGTCTTCCTATCCTAGGGTAGTAACAGTACTGAGAACCACAAGCCACTGAAATAATGAATTAGATCTTCATAAATAATTAGTTTGGTTTATGTTACATAAATTATTTTAAAACTACTCATTATCGCTATTTCCCTGTTGATTTTGTGATTTTTTTTTTTTTTTTTGCCATCATTCATGGAATCAATTTTCAAACTTTGTTTCTTTATAACAAAAAAAGTCCAAACTTGGTTAACTTTTTCTTTTTAATGAAGGATGGGATTTATGCCTAATCCCAAGGTTGTAGCAACACATATTTTAAAAGAAATATCCTGAAACACATAGCTATCACAAAAGTTGGAACATTTGTATCACTTTTTTTTCCAATAAAAATAATATGGTACTGTAGAGAATTCCTCTAAACAGATTCTATGTTGGCTGAAGTTGGTATTTTTTCCACATATTCAAGCCACATGAATCTGATTATCATTTGTAATTAAGACCCCTTTTAGATCCCTTGAGAGGAGTGTACAAAGGCTTGTACATGAACAGAGATTTATTTTATGACCAGTTTAATATTTCTTCTCTTTTTCAGGATGAGATAAAGAGTTTAAAAGGGGAAATTCAGTTCCCAAAGAAGGAAATAAACTATTATTAGCACTAATGCTATTTTTCAGTTGCACCATTGGCTTGGGGAATATTTGGAATGGAATCTGTGGGACTTCCCTGCTAGTTTTCCCTTCCAGAGATTGTTTGTCCTGAGTGGTTTTCTGAGATCTTTATTTCTTTTTTTTTTTGTTTTTTTGTTTCCTAAAAGAAAAAAGAAAATCAAGATTTATCCAAATATAGCTTAGATGATTCTCCTTTTTCCTTAGATTCTCTGCATCTTCTTTGAATAATGCTTTTGTGGTTTTATTTTGTTTTCAAATATGGATTAATTCCTGCTCTTTCTCAAAATTTTATTGTCTGTCATACTATTTTACAAATCATATGTTGTAAGATGGACATCTGAAGCACCATATCTTCTTTCTTGTTCTTCACTTTTCCATGGGGACTGAAAAAAAAATGCATGCCATATTAATAAATAAAAGTGACAGACATGACAGGATGCTTTTTCTAAGTATACATGCTTTCATTTTATGTCTTATTTTAGTTTGATTCTATTTCTGGTTTTACAGCAGAATAACTAAAGTTTCTGGATTAAAATCCTTATAACTGTTAGTTTAAACTTAGTGATGGTATCCAAAATATTTGCAAACATTAAGATCAAGGGATTTATTATAAGTACATATTTTCTTTTAGTTTCAGTTTAAACCGACAGAAGTTATTACTTCCAGAACTAGAAAATTAGAATTGATCACAGTTTTATCTCTTGTATAGTTAATATTTCGAGTTTCCCAGCGTTACCTAAGCCCTTCAAACTGTATTTTCCATCCCATTTATAAATGTGTAAGTTCTGCAAAACAATGAAACACATCTCTCTTTTGGCTTTTCCTAAGGATATTAGAGCCCATGACACTGTGATGACTGCGGAGCTGCTTTGTCAAAGAGAGATGACAAATTGTGTTAATTATAACAAATGTCAGTTGTTGAAGTGATTTATTGCAAGAACAAGGATTGGTTTGTTGTACACTGCAGAGTAAAGGCCATGCAAGACTGTTTCATATGTATGTAAGCACACTATTCACAACCCCAAAAACAGCGAGCTATAGTAGCTTTGTAGACCAGTTGATAAAGCAGTACAGGTAACTAATTAAGGTACAGCTAATATAAGTATCATATTTAGGTAAAGTAAGTGGGATTTAGAATGACATATGACTGTGATCATAAATTTTGAGGAATTTTCAGGTTTTGAATACATGTGATTACTGTGCTTCATTCCAGTGCAAGAAACTGACATTTAACATGCTGTGTGTGTTTTAAAAGATACGCATATATGATATGTAAAAAGGTACTTAAAAGTCAGTAAGCACATTTTTAATTCCTTTATTTTTTTCCCTTAAACTGAGAATTGTTTTTCAAAGGAAAACAGCTTATTTGATGGGTTTGTAAATGGTATTAACAAGGTATTTTACTTAGAAAAGATGAACTGTTATTTAAAGTGTGCTTGAAGCTATTATCTTTACTACTGTGTGAGGATAATCTTATTTTATTGAAAACAAAACATGATAAAATTACATGCATACAGAAGGAACTAGATGTAGCTCTGTTGTTTTGATTTGTGGTTTTTGTGTGTATTTGGGTTTTGTTGGTTTGTTTTTGGTTTTTTTTCTGACTTACCATACAGCCTTGCTAGTGAGGAAAAACAGAATTTAAACATTGTCAACAGCTCAAAGGCCTGCCACATTTGTACCAATATCAGAGTTCCTAAAACATTTCTTTTAGCTGTTTTTTCACTCTTAATCTCTCAGAGGTGCAGTGAAAATGAAGTGTTAGCTATGCAAGCAAGTTATTTCTAACAGAAGGCAAGGAAAGTAAAGATTGGGAAAAAAAATGAAAAATGAGGAAGAGAAAGTAAAAGGCGAATTAGGAATAAGGATGTAAGCAGAAAGAAATGTGCATTAGTGCCCAAAATTGTTTCACAGAAAAGATTTTTCATTCCTTCTATTCAGAATACCTGCAGAAAGCGAATGACAAATGCTCGGTTACAGTCAAATGGATGTTAGTGCCCCATGTGATTTAGGGCATGGCATCCATAAGAAGGAACTTATTGCTTCAATTCATTTGAACTTTCAGTACCGATATCACATTATGATCCTCAAGATGTGAGACCTCTTTTATTATTTTACCTGTCAGCCAAGTGTAATTTACAGCTCCTAGTGCCTATGTAAACATCAGGATACAGGACATATGTGACGCAATGCTAACATATATATGTATCCAGATGCTTCTCAAGAATGATGTGAATTTTCTGCAGGTCTTGCACCAAACCATGAAAGATGGAAATACAAGAGAGCTCTAAAATGGCACTATAGTCCTCTGTTTTGATACCTGAATGTGTCCCTTAGTTTCCATTCCTTCAGGGACATAAGTGCCCTACTGTCTTCCAGTAGGATTAGTGGAAGTTTTGATTCAGCGGTCAGGTTTTCCATCTCCATCTTTCTTTGATTTCTATGAACAGCGTTTTACAAGGTGAGTTGATCCTTCTTTGGAGTGAAAAATTTTATAAAATTTTTCTTTTCCTCTGAATTCTATCATCACAGGTTTTTATAGAAACTCAGAATGACATGTTGGAGAGTATTTACTAAGTGTAAGCCTGTATATGACCTTCACCTGCAGGGTATACTTCTGGCTACATTTCATCCCTGGAACAGGCAACACAGGACCAGGATTTTTGTGAACTATTCTAGGAGCTCAAAAAGAGAGAAATATGATGAATAAGCAAGGGATTTTATTCACAGACTTCAGAAAAATGAAGGTGATTAATGTCTCTGTTCATACAAATATAAAGGTACAGTTTCAATGGCTTTGGCTGACGTTAAACGTGACTTTTCCCCTTTTCTTAATCTTATAAAAACCTCTTCAAACACTGTTTTGGGAGAGGAACATGAGAGAAAAGATCAGAAAAAAATAAATCTATCTCATCGACAGCCTGGAATGTAGAAGATTTGTTTTAGTCTTATCAGTTGTGCCCTCTTTTCTTTGTGAATATTGGAGTAGACAGAGTAGGCCAGAAGATTTTGGGTTGCTAGATGGATTACTTACAGTTGCTATTCATACTCTGCTGAATATAGTTGAAGCAAAGGAAGTTTTGACCTTAAAAATACTTCTATTAAATATTACTGATAATTGATGGATATTAAAATGATCCTTAAATTTGTAGGGCTCAAGATAATACAGAGATATGATCATGATTTTCATTTTTTCCACAATGCCAATGTTGACAGATGAAAAATCATTTGCACCTGGTGGGTTAATACAATGTTTACTCTTTAAAAAAACACTGGCCTATAGGTGGAACTGCACAATGCTTATTCAGTTGAAGAAGAACTGGAAAGCAACCAGCCCAGTTGTGCCAACTTTTACCAGTTCACCAGGTGGTCAGGTATGACTTTGAGGTTGACCACCACCAGGGACCACCAAAGAGACCCCCAGGACAGAATAACGCATCCATGAAGGGGAGGGAATATATGGTAATGATTTCAGGAAAATTATTATCATATATATGTTTATTCTGTGAAAATCAATGAACATGAACATAAAATATATTATATATACAGGAGCTTTTTTGTACTCAGCATGCACGTACTTCAGAGGAGATATCCCCACGTGCATCCAGGTGAATAAAGAATGACTGCTTCTTAATACTACATCAGTGTTAAGGACTTTTCATTTTTACCAATTTTTGGTAACAACAAGAATAGTTAGAATAAAGAAGTAGCAAACATTATTGTTCCAACACTCAAATTCCCAGTTTCCCTTTGTTTTACAAAATGGTTTTAGATGACCATTAGCATTTCACAAAACTCACCTTCTGTGCTGAGATTATTTATTTCTTGTTAGAATGGCAACTCACATAATTAAGATAAACTGTTTCTAGTTAATTGAAAACTGGCATTTTAAGACTGAATTCTAAATGTCTGCAAAGAGCACAGGAATCGGAGTCAGATAAGTGATATTGATTTTGCAAGTGTCTGATTTATATTCCTGGATATGCTTTACTCATATGCACATCTATGTAAAAAGGCTTCAGAAATCTAGCAGAAAGTGAAAAAATCACCTGCTAGCTATTAGTGTAGTTGAAAACTAGGGATTGGTGGGACTACACACTAAAGACGGTGTCTGGGTTTGGGCCAAATTCAAGGAAAATGTCCAAGAGGACGTCTCCTCAAAGAAAGGCAGGGTACTGCTGCCCCTCCCCCACCAGGTTCGGGAAAGGAAAATATTCCTCGGAGGAATGTGAAAGGGAGAAAAAGAACTATTTATTTAACGAACACGCAGGAAAATGACAACAATGCCAAACAACGAAATCTCTCTCACTGTGGAGAGGAAACCTGGAAGATTTCAGAGTACTCCTGCAGGGTGGTCTTTCTCCTCTTCCTTGGAGCCGGGTCGAGGTGGGTGCCCCCCTCCAGGCTGGGGGAAGGTCCCCTGGTGGAGTTCAGATGCTCTGGTGGTTTGAGCAAGTCCAAAGGAGAAGGAAACAAAACCAAGCTTCTCTCTCCGTCTCTCTCCGAAGAAAAAGAGCCGAAAAGCTGACTGGAAAAAGCAGGCAGTGTGCTTCCTCCGCTCTTCTCCCCACACAGCTGAACGCAGAGGAGTAGCGACCTTGAGGCACAGGCTGCTTTGAAAAGTTCCTCTGGCCTTTTTCTCTCTCCTCTCCCGGGCTCAGTTTAAAGTCACAGGAATCATGTTTGGGCATAGAGCAATGGTAGGGGATACACATGGTAAGGTCACCCCAAGACAGAGGGCTATCAGTTATGTAAACACGCTTCAGGAAGATTTATTTTCATTTGATAATGGTTATTTATTTGACTGTAAGAGGACACAGCTATTGCCCCATACAGAAAAAGTCACAATAAATGGATGGAGCTCATGTTGAAAAAAGCTCTTACTATTTTCCCTTTGACCATTTGACGCTTAATGTGGTATTTCAAGCTGAAGAACATTTTTATGGTCTGCCAGAGAGGTTTATTTTAACTCCAATTTATCCAAGTAATATCTCATTAGAGGTCTCTGTCACAGAATTAAGATTCACAAACCCTAACCCCTAAAATCAACATTGTCCAGGGCAAGGCCTAGAGACAGAAGTTTTTGTTCAGAAAATAACGGTTAATCATTATTTACCTTGCACATATCATTGTGACGATGAAAGGATGTACACTCTTTCAAATTCTACAGCTAATTTTTTTCAGACTGTGAGATGACAGTAGGAAAGGAGGGTGTCTTACTCAGGGGTACTATTTTTCTCACCAGGCAAAGTAGAGACAAGAATTAATCAGCAACATGCCTGTTGACTCATTCACTTTCAAAAGCAGGAAAATAAACAATGAATGCTTAGCAACCAAAGTCATGCACAGTGACTCTGACTCATGAAAGTATATACCACAGCTGTAGTCCTCACTATTTTCCTCCCACTATTAGTTTCAGTAACCCGTTGTACCGGTTTGAAAGCAAACCAGTGAGACTCCAAGTCAGAAATACAATTTAATAGGAAAAATGAAATAAATGCAATAGTACAAAGAAAAAACCACTGACAGAGTCAGAATACAATCTGGCACCCTGTTGGTCAGGGTGTTGGTGGCAGTCCAGATGAAGTGGTCCTGTTGAAGCAGTGATCCTGTAGAAAAAGAGTCTGGTCTTTGCCTGCAGGTCCAGCGGTAGCTCTTGTCCTCTGGAAATCCAGTGGGAAAAGGCTGTCTGTGGTGTTTGGTATCCCAGTTTATATTCAAGATGGAATGCTTGGTTTCTCCCTCTGTGTGGAGCTTCTCACAATGGGATGATAAGGCATTGATGGGCCCATTAACAAAAGATTATCCAGAGGCAGTTATCTATGAGCCATGGGCAGAGATAAACAAAGATAGCTCCCATTAGACAAAGATAGCTCCCAGAGGGAGGAGGCAAGGAAAACACTGCCCCACCTGGTGCCAGATGGTTATAGAATACATGCTTTTGGGCACATCTTACACTGTAACCTAGGACACACGTTCCATGGTTTTTTTCCAGGAATGACTTAATGACTCCAACACTGCCGTCAAAGATGAGTCTACAGATATTCTTTATATGATTATAGTAACCTAGATAACAAATGGTAGGTTTAGCGATGTTTGTTAACATAAAACACCTTATGGTGACACTCAGAACCTCTTTATCTGTATTTCTTACTACCTTTTCTCCTAGCTTACCTGGTGAGCTAAAACCATCAAGCCTTCCAATAATTCAGATTGATAGGGCTAAGAAAGTACAAGGGAAAAGCGAGTTTGGATTCAAAAAAATCGGCCCAAATTCATTTTCTGAAGTGAAGAGTTAAAGAAAAGCATTTGCCTGCCTGTGATACTGTTCTCTCTCTGGGTCTTTCCCGAGGCACACACAAGCAACTGAATCCATGATGATATTTAAGTTCTCTTTGAACTTGACCTCAAGTCTCTAAATAGTATTTCTCCACTGTAGTGCCTACTTTTACAACTTGTCAGCAATCTACACCATCTCTAGAAAGCAGTGAGTGTGCCAAATTGACCTTCAGGCACCAAACTCTCAAATATGTTGTATGTTTGACAATATCCTAGGGCTTGCATGCCTCAAGAACAGGCAGCTCTCTGATCACATTGTCCAGGGCCACAGGTCTTGCCTTGCCTTTTTCTCTGCTACTCCCTGGTAGATGGGAGACAGAGAACATGCAAAAAACTCCAAGAAGGAACACAGTTCCCACAGCACAAGGGTTGCACCGTGACTGAAAAACAATACGTATTGTGGGGGTGGCATTTGAGTGGGTTTCATATTGCAGTGTAGGTAGGAGAAATGTTACTCATGAATGCAACAATGATCTCAATAAATGAAATGAAAAATTTGAACTCAGTCTATTTCCTAAGAAAAAGATGGGTTTGTTGATACAGTTCATAAAGTAATAGGAACACATTCTCTTTGAAGAATAGCAGGATTTATGCTATGGGTCTGAAGGAGCCACTAAACCCTGATGTTACAAGAGGCACTTTCTCCCAGTTCCCTTTGTTATAGAGGTTTAAGGAAAGGGTATAACCATGATCTACTTCATCCACTTTAAATGAAGCTGAGCTCGTGATAGCACTTAGTCTGCTGAGTTCAGTACACAGAATATGGGTTTCTTACTTTTTCTTCTCTAGTGTTTCTTTTTCCAAGAATATACTGTAGGGTTGGTCACTTGTTTGGCTGAGGTCAATTCAGCTCTTTCTCTCAGTAGAATAGTTTGATTTCTTTAAAAGACACAAAGAACTAGATCTTTTATAAGTTAGATAAGCATGAATAAAGAAG
Source organism: Aleadryas rufinucha (assembly GCA_013397815.1). NCBI lineage: Eukaryota > Metazoa > Chordata > Aves > Passeriformes > Aleadryas > Aleadryas rufinucha. The sequence goes on from VZTH01018861.1 coordinate 189,575, forward strand.
AAACCACAGAAATCCTTGACTGAATAGAGAAGTATGTACAGTGTTTTAAGTTGTTACTACAAATAGATATGAGCTCAGTTGTTCTGGTAGTTACTGTCCAGTGAGATAACTTTCAAAAAGAATTACACTTCTTTATAGAAGCAGCCTTGTAACCCTTCTGTGAACAAAATATTAAAGAAAGGTTGCCTGAATAGTGGCTCCAGTATCTAACCTCTTATTTTGAATAGCAAAGTCAAATAAAGCAGAACAAAGACACACAATACACAGTGTTTCTTTAACTATATGACAGATAAATAAATAATCCAAAACATATCTGAAGGCTTCTTATACACATAGCTAGGGATTACAATTCAACTATGTGTACCATAAGTTATTTATTACAACATGAAACAAATATATATTTATTTTAGACGCCAATTTACAAAGGAGATAAATATAGACAGAATAAACTTTAATTTTGCCAAGATACAATTCATCAAGAACTGAGGTCTTCAAAACCCAAATCAAATTCCTCTGAAGAAATAAAAGAATGTCACTAATATCTCATCCTGACTATACTGTAAATATTTCATCTCATAGCACAGAAGTGTTCCTTTTTATGCTATATGGCACATTAAAAAAAAAAAAGAAAACAAACAAACAAACCCACAAAATCAACTTCCACTTTTCTTTTTTTCCTGGACAAATTAAGTATTTCTTGTGTGTTTTTTTTTATTTGTTTTATTTTGCTTTTAAACTTGAGAGTGGAAATTATGGACTCTAAATGGAATGAAAGCCCATTAAAACAGACTAATCCACTTCAGGATCAGTTCAGGCTTTCTGGAGTCCATTGCAAGAGCAGCAAACTGTGCAGACTGCTAAAGGTAAGACATTTATTGAGAAAGCTTGGAAAAATGTGACTCTAAAACACTTTTTTTTGCATCAGCTGTAGATAGGATTCATTCAGTTAGTCAGCAATGAGCTATCAGATGACCTCACGCAGGGGTGTAAGAGATTGCATGCCTTCCATTACACCCTTGGGGCTCTTTTCTGTGATGAGTAACTCCCATTTTTTGCAGATGACAAAACAGTTGCTCTTCCTTTGGTGCCCAGGGTTTGATTAATTAAAAACCTCTACAAAAATGCCAAAGCAGAAGAGCAATTTGAAGAACTACAGCTAGGCACTTTAAATGCTTATTTACACAAAGAAACAGTATGCCTTTACATTAATAGTTAAAGAAACTGGAGTGCTTGTAGTCAGGCCCAAATACAGTTGCAATTTCCTCACTTAGAGGATGCAGCCTGAGAGTTCATTCCTTGGGCTCATTTGCTATTAGTAACTCAGAAAGAGCATAGGAAATTTTGAGTCCTCCTTTACCCCTTGTGTCTTAGTTAACCAAGTGTCTGCAGGTTGAAGAGGTCACCCTGCTCTGTGGAAGTGGCATAAGAGCATCGGCCCTGAGAGGGCCCAAGGGTTGTTGAGACATGTGAGAAACTGAAGTTTGATTTGTTGTCACAAGTTTAAATCAACATCAGTGAAATCCTTAGTTTTTAGAAATTTTCTGTTATTTGGTGTAATCCTAAAATACTCATTGGAGAATTTAGTCAGTGAAAATATCATGTCAGTGCTTGAAATATAGTAATGTAATTTTTGTTCTTAAAAAAAGTAACATAATCTTATGGATTCAAAAGTATGTTTGTCCTTTAGCAGACTTTCAAATACAGGAACTCCATAATGTTAAATCCATGTTTTAAGTCATTGTGCAGTATAAATAACTTCTTGTTTAAAATAAGCATATATTTTTAAGTGATACTTTAAACCTGCATAGCAAATATGGATCATGGGAAAGATATAAACTCCTACTATATTCCCTGGCTTAAAAAAATATTTTCCTGCAAATGCACTAGCTGTGAAACAAGTAGTTGCTTAAATTGGAACATGGAAGTACCAGTTAGTCTGAGAAATGATTGCTGTGGAAAAAAATCCCCCTCTTAGATGAGATCTAAATTATTTCTGCCTATTATGTTTTAATCTCCTCAAGTAAAGGAGCAAATCAGTAAAAATCAGAGGAAAAACTATAATCCAAGACAAAAAGAAACAAAAAAGTTATTGAAATACTTGGTTTCTTGTTTCCTGAGGTGTCATAATCTAAATTTTAAAATTTCATCACTTCTTCTAAATATCAATTTTATCTTCATTCTTTTTTGTTATTCAAATATCAAGTAAATATGGGTTTTACACAATATTTTACTTGAGTAAAACACACATAATTGATAGCTCAATCCTAAAATGCTGAAAATATACAGACCCCAAGTCTATAGAGTGCATGACGTAAAACTCTGCAAGAAGCCGTTTTTCAAGTGCCTTTCTACCTCAGAAGAGTATAAACTGTCTGAGAAATTGCAGTGCATCAAAATGCCATTCTTCCTCAGAAGATCACATTGATTTATGACATTTTCATAATAATTTATTAATTAAAATATGTATTATACATATATTAATCCTGATGCTGTCTAATTATGAGGATTCTGAGTACAATTTTGTGTCATTACTATGCTGATCCCTTATTAAAACATCCATGGGACCTGAAATTTGTGGTGTTCACAGACCTGAAAATGACACAGCGTTCTCAGATTAGCTACAGTCACTTGGCACATCTTTAGAGGTGACTTGTTATTTTCAGTACTCAGGTGCCTGGCAGGAAATGACGAACAAAAGCAAGCACTGCCTAAAACATTTATCATTGTAAACCAACCCTGAGACTGTCTTTCCAAAGGCATACTTTTATTAGTGTATTAGGGCAATAAAGAATAACCAAAAATAAAATCAGCAGATGCTAAAATAAAATCAGAAACTTGCAAATACATGTTTAGTATTTATTATAATTTATTTTTTAAGGTCACTCTGTGAAAAACAGAATAAAAGGCACTTCAAGAAGGTATCAATTCAGTAATATTTGTTTTCTCTTAAAATCAGAGGTGAAATAGCGTTCCTCTTTCTCAAAGTTGCTGTTTTGCCTATTTTTCATAAACAAATCTGATGGCTTATTTCCAAGGAAACCTTTCAGCCATCAGACTAGCAAGGAAGATCATCCTCCTAGACTTCTAGAGTTATGGAAATTTGGGGTATTCTTGTGTTCTCATGTTAGTAGTCATGTCTTCATTCTCATTAGAATTGCTATCACCAGGGAACTATTGGGCACATTTCAGATGGGCAAAATGCATGTAACATTCATGTTATCAATTTTCATCACAAAAGTGACAAGCAGTAGCAGTAGAGAAGAATTGATTCAGGTGCTCCACTTTCATTCCTAGCGAAGGATCAACCACAATAAATCTGCCAGAAACATGTCTCGCTATTTGTGGGATGGTGCCTTAGAGAATAACAAGGCATAGATTTCTTCTACATACAGCAGAATCTGGACTTAAAAGCAAACAAAAAGGTGACTATGGTATACACATCTATATATAAGTATTTTATTTTTTGTCTTAAATGTAGGCCTGGCATGGGAAACTAAGAGAAACTTTGGCAGGCTCTCAAGTGAAATATTCAAGTGCTATCTCTAGGTCTTCAAGTGTTTTAAAATGTCAGTAACCTACTCTTGTGCTCAATCCACAATGAACATTTTTCTATTTTGGTCCAAGTAAAATTTAATGCCCCAGCTGTACATACAAAGACAGTATACATGTATGTATATTAAAATCATTGGTAGATTTTAAAATATACACAAATCCTTGCTTTTTCTGTAACTGGATAAGTGCTGTGTTTTTTCAAAGAAGAAAGTAATTCCTTTGAATGCATGTTAAATGATAATGTCAACATTTTTTCCTCAGAAAAATGCTGTTGTATATTTTTTAAACATTTTTGCCTGAGCTGTCCTCTTCCTGCATACACTTTTAATAGGAAACAAAGAATGTAAAATATAAATTATGTAGTCAACTGTTAAATCATTTATTATAAATCTGTTTTTCAACTGAGAACAAAATAATTGCTTCATGATTGCTCTTATATAATTGCTTTTCTTTTTTTTTAATATAATATATATAGGATGATAGCAGAAAGAAATTACTGTGACAGTATTTTAGTAGCTCTTATTACTATTTTGGAGTAGATGAAGTCACACAGGTCTTTTGCCTAGTCATAATAAATCCAAAATTTGAGGTAACACACCATCACAACCCTGATTTTTATCTCTTTTTACTTAATCAGATTATTACTGCACAAACAGCAAAAACAAAAAAAATTATCTGCACATTGTGCCCTGAAATTAAGCAATTATTTCCTAGACCAATAAAAATTACAGCCACCTCTACAGATCTTTTTCTCAGTTATACAGTGTTAAATCTAGAAAGATCTACAAAAACAAGCCATACAAGTGGTAATTATTGCAAATAAGATTTGGTACTTAGACTTCCTTTCATCAAACTTAGTCTCTGGCAAGGAGGAAATTATAGTACTTTCTTAGATTGGAATTGTCAAAATTGTAACAAATAGCACATTTTGTAACTGAAGATATTTTCAAAGATTCTGTAAAACATGGTAAGTACTTCAGACTTTTATTCTGTTTGTGAGTAAATAAAGTGAGCAAATTATTATAATTATATATAATTGTAAATTATATATATACACAATGTTGTTTATTACAATTATTTTATTGCTTTCAGTTTAGGATTATGTATTTCTATCAGAAATTTTAAATTGCAAGTCAAACTGGTAAATTTTTCAACCACATTTATTTGAAAGTGAGTCAAAGAAAAAATTATTGATGTTTAACCATCAAAATGCCCTTGGTCCTTTCACCAATGTTCCTTTTCAAAACACCTTTCTCTTTTCTAATTAAAAAGATAAAGTGTTTATATACCATGCTGAGTACTCTACAATTTTGGCTTAGAGTTTTAAATTGTGTAATTTAATAGAAATTATATAACAATAATTGCAAAGAATTCTACTGAAAGATTATTCAAGTTGTAAAAACAAAGTCAGTGAATGACCTAGGTTTTCTCATGGTGTCTGAGGTACCATGTCATACAGAAATAAAGGGTAAAAACTTGAGTCCAGGAGAAATTGCTAAAATTTTCTAATAATCAGCAGTGGTACCAGAAGAACTGTTCGGATGTCACCTTTATCAAAACAACCCAAACAGAGTTGTTACAAGTATCAAAGCTCTTCTGTCTCCTAGACCTGAGAAATGAGTGTTTGAAGATTGATTATGATGTGTCCAGAGTGGTGTTTTGTTAGCGAACACAGATTTCAAAACATGTTGGTGACTGATGCTGGTTACACATGTTGAAAAAGGAACACAGTTCATACAGCACCAGGATATTACAATATATTCTGGATTGGAACAACCATGATTTACAGAACAATTCTGAAAATATTTAATGTTTAAGTATTCAAAGCCTGTGAATCAGTTATACTGAAATAATTCTAGTTTAAAATTAAACTAAGAATGCTTAAATGTGAGGATCAATTTGCTGGTTGTTTGCTAGTTTCAAAGTAACCATGAAAACCTCAGAAATAACATGACCAACTTAACAAAATTAATATTTTTGCTACAGGTTTGCTACATTTGACCGTGAACACGGTCAGTGTGAAAGACATGGTGTTAGGGACCAGGACTGTACAATTTACAGCACTCCGCTAACATTTCACTAGGAAACTTAATTATTTTGTTGCGCATATGAAAAATGATTTTTCTAGTCTCTATTTGTTCATAAAACATCAGACAAGCTTGTGATTGATAGTGATACTTTATTAAATTCTTTTTCTCCTCTATAATTTCTCTGAGGGAGATGATTGCAGGAGTTGGAAATTGCCAGCCTGAGTTTGGCATGTTCCCAGAGCTTACTGTCATTGTGATTTAAAACTGAAGTAAATCCTGCAAACTGACTTAAATCATGTATCCACAAAGTCTTAACTGTACTCTGTTCACTATAAAGCAAACAGGTTTAACTTTATACTGAACTTATTTTAAATATAGACTGTTTGCAAAAACCCTAAGAAGTATCGATAACACACTCACTTTCTTTCTGCGATTCTTACATGTCTATTTTTGCGAAAAGATTCTTTTAAACATATTTGCCTGAATATTCACTGGTACTTACCTGGTCTGTGCAACTTGAATGGTGGAAACACCCTGTGCAGGAATGGTGCCCGCAGGCAGTGTCTGTGCATGCTCCTCATGAGACATGAAACACTGTTCTAGTTCAAAATTCCTATGATTACACACACATTCCTTTTTCTGAAAATCACCACCAGCTGAAGATCCTTTCTTTGGTCTCAGCTAAAGTGATAAATCCTCTCCCTTAGACTTAGAAGCTAGAAAATTTCATTTAAATTTAAATCGTATTTTAGCACAACCTGAAATCGACTAGTGAATTAGTGCTTGATTATTTCTATTTTTTGGATGATTTTACAATTCCGTTTTTGAAGATGATAAAGGGATAATTCATAGTCCAATTATTTCATCTATTACACGAAGATTTTGTTGCTATTGCTTCTCACCTTCACATCCCTCTCTTTTATGTGTTTGAATGTGTGTGTGTGTGTGTAAACGAGTTCTTTCTCTATCTAAGTGATTTGCATGAAAATAATATACACATTACCTTCATCTTGCTGCCAATGTTTGAACTCTATGGAATTCTCAAAAAACTGCAGGAGTTAACATATAGCATCTTCTTGACTTGCCGTTTCTAATGGCAAGCATTAGAAATCCTCATGACGTAAGTTCATAATCAACATAGTGTTAATGTTTACCAAAAAATACCAGTGCAATTTTCAGGTAGTGAAATACGTTTGAAAATGATGTTCAAACAAAAAGTGGCACACAATCAAGGCTGGCAAAATGTGTCCACACAGTCAAAACTGGTTAAAGAAAAATGTGTGAGTTGTGCATGGATGTTAATAGCTATTCCTCCACACTCCTTGACTACTTGTATGACAAGCCATGCTGATAATACTGTATTATGGCACACTCATGAAAATGATCATACAAATAAGAGCATTTAATAAAGAAATTCCTCTCATCTTTGACACCCAGCTCTTCTAGTCAGAACATGTTGTATCTGTTACTATTTGTGTGGCATGAGGAGTGCACTCAGCTGTAAATATAAGTGCTATAGATTACATACTGACTAATAAATAGAGCACTAAATTACCCTATTCTGTAAATGCAGTCCCAAATACCTTCTGTTACTTGCACTGACTGAACATTATTTTGCTCAGAGTGAAAAACTTGGGGTTTTTCCAAAGAAATACATAACAATTTGTTTGGTTGTTTTGTTTTTTTTAATAACATGGCCAAGATCAAGAATTCATTCCAGTTCCACAAAAAATTAATGTTTCTTGGAATGAAGAAGTAAATTTGTTTTTAAAAAATATTTTAATATTTGCAAGGGTGACTATAAAGACTGAAAATGTTTGCATTCAGTTTTCTTAGAATTTCTTTCATGGAACAGTTAGACCATCAGTCATAAGTCAGATATAGAGGTTATTAATATTCAGCTAACATGTGTGGCTATTTCATTCTAATAGTCTTAGAATGCAGTCTGTTCTACAACTGTCACTGCACAGTGATCTGGAAGAAAAACCCAAGTTCATTTCCAAGCTATGAGTAACCATTCAGGGTAAATGCAAAAAAAGTTATAAAATTTTGTGCTAGATCTGAATTAGAACTTATTCTAGAGGGCCTACTTTTTTCATATTATATTTATAATGGTAAATTCCAGTTATCTTATTCACTCTGATACAACTCTAGTTATTGTTATGCATCTAGTACAGTCTCCTGAAAGTTGTAGGTTTAGCAACTGGATAGTGTATTTCTAGAGATTGCATAAAAGCACAAGTTTCCGTTATATCTTAAACCTCAAACTGTATTTTTGGTGGCTGAATATATGTGAGGTAACAAAACCAAACACAGAACTTTAAATAAATGGAAATAAATTATTATGAATTTAATTATTCAGGTTATAAAAGATGTGCTGAACCTGTATTGTCTTCACAAATTTCAGGATAATTCAAAAAATCAATGTGTTAAATGCTAGTTCAGTTAATTTCTAGAGTGTGAGTGTCCTGGTTCTGGCCATGACAGGGTTAATTTTTGCAGTAGCCAGGAGTGGGCATAGCTAGGACCCAGAGATTGCTCTATATCACCTCACATCATTTCTGGGGATGGGGGTAAAGGGACTCTTTCATGAGGAGAAGGGGCTCCTCCTGGTCGAGTAAGCATGGCGCCAGTCCTGAGCTGAAGGGAGCAGTTGGGTAATGCCAGTCCCGAGCCCGAGGGAGCAGTGGGGTGACATTGGTTCCAAGCTGAATGAAGCAGTAGGGGTGGCATGGCTGCGGTCGGGTTGAGCTCCATAGTGAGTATTTTTGCATGTGACTTGCTCTCTTTTGTATGCTTTTATTATAATATTGTTACTGTTCCTGTTTGTTTTCCCTATTTCATTGCGATTTCCAGTAAATTGTTCTTGTCTCAACCCACGGTCTTTAACTTTTGCACCTCCAGTTCTCCTCTCCAGCCAGCCAGAAGAGGGATAGGGAAAGAGGAAGGGGGAGTGCACAAGCGGTACCTGTTCTGGGGAGTCTCAGTGGGAGCACTAAACTGGGGAGTACCATTCCTAAACCACGATGCTGAGCTTATGGCAACACAAACTATTTCTGTCAAGCACTTGTGAACTAGCAGCCCAAATGAAATAAAATATTGATTTTTTTGCATTTAAAAATTTACATCTGTGCATACACCTGTTATGCATAATGCAAGTTGACACGCTTCAAGTCAAGAACTGATAGTTCATCTGACATTTTGTTAACAAGAACCAGAGGGCACAATTCAGTAACTGTAGCTTTACTAAGTTTTACCACTGTGTACTTAGAAATATAGAGTAGTTCTGCCTGTACCACAAACTGCTAAAATTTTGTAACTGTGAATTTCTGGTTACTGAAACAAGGGCCTCAGTCAGAAAAGCAACACAGACAGGTGTTGCTGATGTGGAAAATAACAGCCTTTGCAAGCTGCCCTTTATTGCCTGTACTGGTGTGTCCATTGCTTTTTCAGGAAGAAATCAAGACCTATCTTCAGCAAAGGATTCCTTAAAACCTTATATATTTACATGAAAGGTATCGGTTTTGGAGAACTATTGTTCCTTCACATGCTTCTCCTTCCATCCTTCAAAAAACTAATACAAATACAACACTGGAAATAATGGTGGAAAAAAAATCTATCTGTAATGCTGGTATACTAGCTCCAGATGATTACGATTTTATTAGCATGGCAAGAAAATAAATCTGCTTTCAGGTGGTAAAATTAATATGGTTTTCTCTTGCTTATTTATTCTAACATGAAAAGTAAACAAGTGAGGCAACAAGTCAGCCTCGCATATCCCTTATAATAAATTTCCACTTTTTTGTGAAAGTATTCAAAAATATTGAGGAATCTGTAGTTGCCAAAACACACATTAGACATGTTATTGTATTAGAACTATTAAACGTATCACCTTCTGCAAGATGTTCTATCACTTCAAGAAGTTATGAAGTATTTCTGCTATGATGAAGATCACCTAAGATCCCTAACTCGCTCACTAACTGAAGCATATTGAGCATTGATAATTACTTAATGGGCTCTCTGTCCTGGGACTTTTTGCTGACAACCATGTCCTACTGACTGCTACTGACAGTCCAAGCTGTTGAAAATGTAACTGCTCAACCACTGACCATAAATAGCTGCTGGAAAATCTGTTTCTTTCACACCTTTTCAGGTACCAGAGTTATTCAAACTTACTCAGCTATATAAACTAATCTGACACTGGATTTATCACATTTCTTTACTCAAGGTGGCTGTAGAGAGCACGTGTAAGAAGCATGGGTGATCCAACAGCAAACAGTTCTAAAGGCAGAGTAGTTAGAGTGAAAAAGATTATTTGTTTAGGTTTCAATAAGATATTTAGAGCCCACAGTAAGTTATTCATTATACTGAAGGAAATATGGATTCATTCAAATGGAAAGAAATGAAATGCCATAAAAAGTAACAGGACAATTTATTTGATAGCTTTGGAGTGACTGTTATTAGCTCATAGGGAGGTTTCTAGAGAAGCTCCTTCATACCAATTTTAGGATCAGTTTTGCATAGTATCCATGACCTTTTCATAATGAAATAAGGTGTTGAATGATCAAAGAATTTAAAAAACCCAAACCCACTAGATGATCTAAGAACTAGGGTAAAAAAAGAAAATTATTATTCACCTAACAAGAAATTTGACTATGAGAACATAGATTAAAATGATCCTGTCATTGTAAGAAATTATAGTTCTAGGTTCCCATAAATAGTGCCTGTTGCATCTACCCACGTGATACCAGTGAATCTCATGTGCTGTTTACAGATACATACATCTTCCCTTCCACCCATCCCCCTCTCCCTCCCCAGTTTTGTTTAGGTGCTCTGGTTAAAAGTTTTTCATTACAGCCTGAACAGTTTTAAACATCTCTCAATTTAAAAGGAAAAAACATCTGCTGAAGAGCATCCTATCTCTTGATCTTCAACTCATTCAATAGTAACATTGCCCTTTTCTCCTCATAGATCACTGCCAGCCTTTTTTCTCAGTCATACACATGTTTTGACTGGTGACAAAATCTGGTTTGACATATTACCCTGAGAATGACAGTTCTTCAAACTACATTTTATATGGCTATGGGGAAGAGGAGAATACACTGTCCAATTCTATATCCATGAACATTTTTGCTTCATTCATTGTTTCTTTTATATTTCTATATACTGTTGTAAAAAAAGAGTGCATTCTTCCATGTGAATTATTTTTCTGAGAAGAGTTTTCATTACTTTTATTTGAAGTCTTTTTTTATTTGTCTGCTGGAATTACTTTCGTTTTTCTGCAACAGTCTGTGCTTTCTTTTGCTTATTGTTAATATGATACTATTTTTCTAACCTAAATCTGATTAATTTGACCCATCTCTAGGAATTTGGGATGTTTCACATTTTCATAATAGCATGGTGCTTTACAAAATAAATAATTCAGTATTATTTTTTTTCCAAAAACAGTGGGAAGACAGACATTCTTTTTTCAACTACAGAATTAGAAGCATGAAGTCTAGTTGGAGGCCAGTAACTGCCTAGCAGTGTAGCCAGGGATTGTGGTAACCCAAAGTTCAGTCCTGTTCAATATCTTCATTAATGAGCTGGATGACAGAGCAGAACATAGTCTCATCAAGTTTCCAAATGACACAAAACTGGGAGGAGGGATACACCAGAGGATCATGCTGCTATCCAGAACCTCAACAAGATGAAGAAATGGGCTGACAGGAACCTCATGAAGTTCAACAAAGGACAGATGTAGAGTCCTGCACCTGGAGATAAACAACCCACTGCACCAGTATGCTGCCCATCCCCTGTTTCCCAAGTGTCTTGGATAAAAAAAAGACCTGGCAGTCCTGGCTCCTGTGGCTCCCAGTCAAGCCTGAGCCAGCTAAGTGCCCTTGTGGCAGACTATCCCTGTGCAGCATATTGGAGTACTGTGCCCAATTCCAGTCGCCACCGTATAAGAAATATGGGCATACTGGAGAAAGTCCAAAAGAGGCCCATGAAGATTCTATGGGGCCTAGAGCATTTCTCCTACCAGGAAAAGCTGAGAGCAAGGATGCTGGATGCACTGGCTGAAGGGCAGAGCTCAGATTTTTGTGGCAAGTGGGATACATCTGGATGGTGTTCTTCAGTATTCAGTTCTAGGACCAATTCTGCTCCATATTTTTATCAATGATCTGAATGCAAGAGCTGAAAGAACCATTAGCAAGTTTAGTGATGATACCAGACTGGGAAATGCTGTTGACTCTCTCGAGGGACAGGAGGCCTTGCAGATTGATGTAGGCAGATTGGAGTTTTGGGCAATGACTAATGGGATGAAAGTTAACAATTCAAATGCTGGATTCTGCGTATATCAGATGATTTAACACCTTGCACACATTATAAATTGGAAGAGAAGTGGCTGGAGGGCAGTCTGGCAGAAAGGGATCTGGGGGTTCTGATTGACAGTGGGCTCAGTGTAAGTCATCAGTAGGCCTTGGAGCCAAGAGGGCAAACTGCAGCTTGGGGTGCAGTGAACACAGTATGACCAATTGGTCAAAAGAGATGATTATTCTGTTGTATTTGATGTTAATACAGCTTCACCTTGAGTACTGTGTGAACTTCTTGGCCCTACAATTTATGAAGGATATGATGGTTCTTGAATTCATCGAGAGAAGAGCAACAAAGTTGGTGAAAGGACTGGAGAGCCTGTGCTGTGTGGAATGGCTGAGCACTTTAGGCTTGTCTAGTTTGGAGAAAAGTAGGCTGAGGGACAAGTTCACTGCTCTCCACAGCTTCCTGAGGAAAGGATGTGAAACCAGAGATGCTTGTCTCTTTTCACTGGTATCCAGTGGTAGGAAGTGTGTGGGAATAGTTCAGAGTTGCATGTGGGGAGGTATAGACTGGACGTTAGGAAGTATTTCTTTACTGAAGAGGTGGGAAAGCACTGAAACAGGCTTCTTAGAGAGGTAGTCGATGCTCCAAGCCTGTCAGTGTTTAAGAAGCATTTGGACAATGCCCTTGAATGATATGTTTAAGCTTTTGGTCAGACCTGAAGGTGTCAGGTAGCTAACTAGAGGATCACTGTAGGTGATGGTGTGTATTTTAAATGAAAAATTCTATTAGATCTCGTTTATTCTTTAGTCATTTTACTACTTTGGTTTTGGAGTCATGAATGTGTTCACATGCTTCACACAGTCTCCTGATGCCACAAAGAGCAGACTTTTTTATATACCACTTTCACTGCAAACACGTACAGCTACAAGCTTGCTTTCATTTACAGAATTTCCTTTTGAAATTTCACTCCCTCGGTGCCTAGCTCTTTTCTTTTGCACACATTTTGCACCATACCCTATCAAGTCATAAAACCATCTTTCTGTTGGTGTCACCCCAGGAGAAGGGAGTTCTGTCATATGATTCCACTGCTATAAAGTCTGATTTTATTCCCTGATGTCTCATGTACCCAGGCAAAGGTAATTGAGGTGATACAGATTATGCACTGACTCCTCACACTTATAAAACACCAGGACTTTTCTAAAGGTATTTGAATGCTAGTTCCAGTTCCTGGGCTTACACTTTAAAACCTGGGGTTTTTTCCCAATTTGTCCTTTGTTTTGCTTTATTCTTAATTTCTACCTGCCACTCAGCACTGGAAGAAGAAAACTTTTCTTTCTGAGGGGTCACATCAACACTCCAGTAATATTAAATGGGTCAAACTCACACTCAGGTTAAATTGATGTAGCTTAGCAAAACAAGGCAAAATTCTGATTGCCTAGAAGCAGAGAATAAATTAGCCTTTAGAGGTCTAAATATCCTAACTACAATAAACAGAAGTAGTTTTTGAAGGTTAATACAGCTGACAAAAGTGATTAAGAAAACTACCTGACCTTATAGAAAAGGGAGCACAGAACCATTTAAGAGCCTTTTACATTTCAGTGTGTCAAAACCCTATAAAACTACAGTATGTTTTATCATGCATCAGTAGTAATTAGGGGAAAGATTATTTTTTTACCTGCAGAGAGTCTTGAAAGACAACAGGACTGTCTTGATTTCATGTAAGCTGCTAGGCTCATCATGTGGATGAGGGAATGTAATGCATCTGCTGAAAGTAATTTTTAAAATAACTGGTTTAAAAAGTTATCTCCTCGCTGCAGTTCCTGGGAAGAAATCACATGGCACTTTGCAAACACAGGATTTGAATTTCTGATGAGGGTAGGAAATTTTTTTTAATATATGTATATCCAAAAAAGTAAACAGATTTTTTTTTCATTCCAAAAGAAAGAAATTCTTTCTTCTGGGGAAATCAAACAGAAAAGACAAGAAAATGCATTTTGATAATTATGGTGATACAATGATAGTTGTGATTTTTCTACCTTTTTTTTTACCTATAAATACCTGCTGTTATTTTGCAAATTTAGGTGTAATTGCCTCTGATCAGGAAGGTCTAGAAGGCTTGATTGTATGTTCAGTGTAATTACTTACAGCTTCATCTAAAATATTTGGATTACTTTACATTATTATTATTATTATTTATTATTATTATTGTTAATCACTCAGTTAAGAAAGAAGTTCTGTACCTACCAATTGCAGACTTTGCCAGTTCTCAGGTGTTTCAAGGATGGCTGTGTACTGTTAGCAGGTGCAAGAGGAGAGAAATGGACATGATGGTAACATTTCTGCAAGGATACATTTGTGACCATAAAATTAGGAAATCACTTAGGGCTTCTATCTAATCGTCTGACCTGGAGAAGCTGTGAGTTACCTGTTGCCTGTGCTCAGACAGAATAAATGACATGCAGATTTTCATGGACTTTCCTTGGAAATGTATATAATTATAAAAACCTTTTTAGTTTCATTTCTATTAATTTAATTTTTCAAGACAGTTTTCAATTTTTTAAGCTAAGCAGACTCTAGAACTTCCAGTAGGGAAATTATAATTTGCTGTACAAAGCAAATAAAATTGTGTTTTTTGTTTATATAGTTTAGTAAAGCAATGAAACTTTAAACAAGTTCTACTGTGGCTTTCCATGGTCTGATTCTTCATTATGATACAGCGTTTTTATTACTATTTTATTGTTATAAATAGCTTTAAAAAAGAAATTTGGTTTTCTTCGTCAACATCCAAATTGTAGGGTCTAGACTATTAACCATATCTGGACCTAAACCAAAATTAGGGACACTTTTAAATAACAAACCTGTAATTGCAATCGTTTTGTTTCTCTCTGATTCCAGATTTTCTCCCTTATTTTCAGCATAATTTGAAATTTAGACCTAAAGTATAGGATGTCAGTGGAAGAATTGCACATTTTGAGCAATGACTTTAGTATCCATTAGGAAATAAGACTTCAGTAATTAGATATAAACATCAAATCTTTTTGTGTAAAAACATAATACCTTAGTATGGCTCAACTTGGAGGAAATTTTTGGAAGAGAGAGACCCTGTTTCTACAGCTGTGTGTTTTGTGATAATACTGCTACCAAAAGTGCTGCCTCAATGTAACACAGATCTGCTTCTGTGATATCGATAACCCTTGTCTAACATTGAAAGAGACAAATTGCAATTATGTGGTAATGGTAATGTTTGCTTTCCAAATCATCTCCTTCTGACAGTTTTTTCCATTCTGAAGGACATTCTGTAAGCAGAATATACACAACTGAGAGTGCAAATATATTTATTGACCAAGAGAAACATTAAACTACAAGGACTAGCAAACTCCTCAGCTAAGCATTAATATGTTCACTGTACTTGATGAGTGTCTGCAAGCTAGGCAGCCAGAGTCCGGAGAAATTGCCAAGGGCTCTGACCTCTTGTCTCCTGATTCTTTGACCCTATCCTTGGGATTTTTGTAAACTTTCACATCCATATTTCATCTTGTGAATCATTGCGTTGCTAATACTGTCTCAGCAATTGTACTTTTGTCTGTGCTTTTACTTGTTTTATATCTCTTCTTTTCACAGACTTTCTCACAACTTAACAACTGTTAGTAAGACTGGGTCAAGGCCACAGAGCAATGTGGCACCAAACTAGGGCATAAATTACGGACATCAGAGCCCTAGGGAGGAGAGTTTCAGAAAAATGGGACAACTCTGAACCAGTTTTCTGGAAAGAAACCTATTGCCAACTCTGGGATTGCCGTGCAAATTATGGATAATTAAAAGCAATATATTCTCCAACTGTACAAAAATGAAAATGTAGTGACATAATTGTGTACAAAATTGAAAAATATTTTTATTATATTCTTAGTAGGATAACAGTTTAATTTAGAGGAAAATATTGAATGCATATTTAACATACTTTCAGAAAATGCTATACATGAAGAATTAAAATTAAAATTCTAGAAAACTAAAATTCTATTTTAAATACTCAACCAATTCACAAAATAAATGCATAACCATCTTGATAGGGAAAAGATCAAAATGTATGGTGTTCCTGTGGCTTTCATTAAGATGTATCAACTCAGCCAATGGTGCATGAAATCACAAAGATCGACATAAACCTCCAAATGGAAGCAAATGGGAAGTCTGATTATTGAAGGAATGAGAAAAGGCAACATTGGTCAGCAGTCCTGGAACCTTCTGGCTGATGATAATGCTTTGGTTTTTGGGTCTAAATGACTGATCTAAAATCCTTTAAACCTACTGAGGCATTTTGTTTAAAGAAAAATGAGGCTCTACAACAACTATCAAATCTTTGACGAACTTAATTCCTTAGTTTGGAATAGAAAAATATACATCCTTACCTGTGCTCTGGACACTACTATATTTAATCCTTGAAGTATACCAACACCATTGTTAATTACTAGTCCAGGCAAATTCCTTTGTTTGCTTGTCACTTTAATTCCAAACAGTTGTTTTCCAGAATTAAAAAGGACAAAAAGAAGAAAGATTTTGGCCATTCCCCAACTTATACACAAAAGCAGAGGAAAGTATGGCAGTTCTGAGGGGGGTTTTTTGTACAAACTGTCCTGATAATGTGTTTCGGGTTGGTTTTGGTTTTTTTTATCTTTTTTTTTTTTTTTAATATTTATTCCTAACCTCATAGAATTTACCCTTAAAAATCTCATTTTGTGTTCTTTGGATCAGATCATTCCTTATTTGTTATTTATATATTTATAGAGAGAGGTAATACATTTTTAGTCCAATAGGTATATAATGTCATAAATATTTCATATTTACAGCCTAGAAATGAGTAAAACTCTAGCACAGATGAACAAAGGTGTATTAGAGCCTTCTGGAAAAAGATCTTTGCCTGGCTTCATTTCTGAATACAGAGATTCATATGACATATTTCCTGCTCTTTTGCAATATTTCTCTTATTTCTCTCCCCAAAACAGTGTTTAAATAATTACATTAGACTTATACAGTCCCATTGTATTGTAACAAGATATAAAAGGAATGGAACTTACTTTTTACAGACACCCAAACACAGATTGGTTCAGATCTCTGTTCTTCTAGGATATGCTTTCTCCTTTTCTTAAGCATACTGAATTGAGAACTATTATGCTAGCAGTACACTACCTAAATATTGCCATCCCACAGAAACTCACCTGAGAACTGCACTCCACTTATACTCAAGGTCATGCTATAAGCAGTTCATCCAAAATACCAGAAACATTCCATTTAAAATGGGATGAGTCTTATCTAAGGTTTACCTGTTTCTATTGCCTACACGGAGAGAATCACATGTATAAGGTAAAAATACAAAAGCCAAAATAAAAAATATTTATATGAACTAAGATAATACATTTTTGTATGAATCAATATAATGGTATACCTTTCAGATTCCTTTAATAGGTCTCCTTTCTTGTCCTAGGTCCCTTTTTAAAAAAATTTTTATTACAGAAATATTATTCTGATATTTACAAATACCTGTACTAGGTATACAGTAAAGGATATGATTTCTTCCCTCTTCCTAGTTTGCAAAACTTTTTTTTTATTTATATACTCAGTAAGGGCACAGGTCAGCAATGATTTATAGATGTTTTACTTAGCACATGTTTAAGTGTAGTTGAACTTAATGCACTTAAAAATGATCTTGAATAAAAAAGGTTTATTATATTACTAAGCTTCCTGTTGATGCCTGATATTATATTATCATAATTGTCTGATATTATATCATAATTGTTAAAAGGAAATAATTTAGGGATTTTAAGTATTTCTATTTCAGCAGTAAATCTTCTGGTTTGATTTTAGGCTAATTTGCTCAATTTGTCTAAGCTTGTATAAAAATTATGGAATAGCAAAAAAAAAAAAAATTGTGACACAGGCATAAAATATTGTGACTAAAACAAAAAAGCTAAATATTTTTCATTATACATCTGATTTTCCCAGAGTGTGCAGCATCAGATCTTAAGCTGGTGCCAATACATATCAGGAAATGAGCATATTATGGAGAAAAATAATATAATTCACAAGTGACTGAGTCTTGCAGAAAATTAAAATCCAACTGCCAGCTCAGAGAGCACTAGAAGTTTAAAAATAAAAGTTCATGTTCTCACAATTCTGCAAAGTGTGCTGTTATTATAGCTCAAGAGGTTGAGATAATGACGTCAGTGAAAAACTGGTAACTACAGGTGGGATTTGACACTGTTACCATGTCTTCTTCCAGCTCCAAGCTCTGGGAGCTTTTGCTGGAAACTAGAGATTTGGATGGGTTCTTCAGATTCTTGCTTTAAGACAGATGTTTATTCAGTCTTATCAGAGAAGTAGAGCCATGAATGTGACCCTGACAAAGCGAGAGCCAGAAAGAATGTCTTATCAGTGTTACACAGCTCTTTTAAAGGTAAATCACCCAATAAAAACTTAAAATGAAAGATATTTTTACTTTTCTACCAATGCATAAGATATCTTTCAGCCATGCTGACAGGAACTGAGACACTTCTTATCCACTCATCTTAAACTACTTTTTACTGCAAAATATGGTGTCTGGAGAAGAAGGGAGGAGGTCTAGAAAACAACAACTGTCCTCCATTTTGAAGTGTTTGCTATTATATATTTACTATATAAACAAACTCCAAAAACTCTAGACTTTTTACCCTGTGACAATCTTACATAATATTCTATCACCTAGTTCACATGAGAGTTGATTCTAATTCTTCCCACAATGTTGGTAACTTTTGCCATGGACAGAGGTCAAAGACAGTGCTGTCCAAGGGGGTAGAATCCTTCAAAACCGGCAGAGAGACATTCTCTGCACTCTGGGTTCCAGCAGGACTGAGCGATCTCTGCTTCCGTTTTAAATTTATTCCTGGTTGTTTATACTTACTGCAGCTTTCTGCCTGTGGACACATTGTGCTTCTCTGGGTGTGTGCAGCTCCAAACTGCCTGGAATCAGATTAATATATGAAGAAGTCCACAGCCATATAAGAAATTAATGTGTGTGAGACGATGATAAATGGAATTTCATTGACTGAACTTGCTGTTCTGAAATGAAATGATATAATGAAGAACTATCAGAAGTGACAGGCACATGAAACTATAGGTTCTTTTTAAAAAAGCATTGTTCAAAAAAACCCCAAAATATAAGAACTCTTTATGATGATCATAAGATACATTTGTTTTATTACTTGAACTAGAGGATATATTAACTAAAAATGTGTGTTACGAAAAGCATTTTCAGGACTAGGAAAACCTAGTAGTGTTCCTTGTTGATGTGTCATTGCTTTCTCTCCTATCAACAAGTTCTTTTAGACACCTTAGAATCTGCAATTTCACAAATTATCAGCAAGTAGATTTCCACTGATGAGGTGGGAATTGATGGTGCTGCACTCCGGCAATTCCCATGACAATGTCACTGAGTACCTTTCACAGTGGTAAAGCAGAAAGATTATTAGATAAGATCTGAGGAGCTGACAGCATGCTTTTCATGTTGTCACACAAGAGTGAAGTAGCAACTAGAATGTTGGCTGACCACTATTTTGATGCACTTCCTCTCCTTTATCTCTTGTCCTTTTTCTTCTTTTCTCTATTATTCCATTGCCACCACAGAGACCATAAATACATGATAGAATCCCAACTCTGACTTTAAACTTGCAGACAAATGTACTGTTTCATTGAGATTTTTCCCTGACCAAGAGTCAGAAAGATACTTATCAAAATGGTGGACATTTTTTGTTTTATTCTGTGGAAAATTTATAATGTAATAAGCTCTTGTTGTTAAGAAGAATATATTTAATTCCATAGCCTTCTGTACTGTCCCCATTGTTTCCAGATTCTGAGCTAAGTTCACATTATCTGTGAATAGATTCTAACGCAGAGCAAAGACATTTGCCATCCACCAACTGTTGGTTCTGCAGTCTCTCTTTCTGTCTCTGTCTGCGGACACATAAGTAACCTTTTCCAAACAAAATATAATTTTCTCACAAGAATTAATTTCCAAAAAAGTTACAGCAACATTAAACTTGATTTGGTTTTTCCAGGTTACACGCTCTTCAGTGAACCTCTGTAAGGCTGTATGAGGATCATTCTTTGCCACACTATCATTAAGGTACTTTTCATATACATCCTGAGGGAGGCATGTATCAAAGCAGCTATTTTAAGAAATCAAATGTGTATGCACACACGCATGTGCACATGCACATACAACAAATACACTTTTATGTTCTCAAAAAATGTCTCAAAATTGTAATGCTATCTTCTTCTTGCAGGTGAAAATCAAAGTTTTATATGAAGATTCTGTTTCATGTTCATTTATGTGTTTTCAGTTTTAAAAGTAATATTTTGTATGTTGTGTTGATCATTGAGTGGGTTAGGAAGGCTGTTCTCTAAAGCTGAGCCTGACAGTGCATAAATTAAATGTCACCTCTGCTTCTCAGCTATTAAATCTTGTATCTAAACATAAATAGTTGAACTACCTCCTGAGTGCAAGTGCCATAGCTACATACAGACAAGTATACACACATGCACTCCATCTGAGCACCTGGGCACTTAACAATTGACTACGCTCCCTGACAATTCACAAATCAACTGGAAAAGGACTAAATGACACCTGAATTCATAGTAACTACAATCCAGTAGTAATACTCAGACCATGAATAAGCTTTGAGCCTTCTTTGAATCACAGCAGTTGCATTGGTTTCATTCAAAAACTTCCTGGAGAAGCTTGAACCTGAGGCCCAAAGTCATTATTCTTTTTAGTATCAGCATATTCAAAAGCATAAAAGAATGCAAGATGAGCTACAAAGTAACTTGGAATGAAGACTCAGCTCGGAAATACTCAGCCAAAGTTATCTAAGGTGTATGTAATCACATAATCACCTACTATATAGTATTTACCACAGAAAATTTTTTTTTGCTGTGTTATACTGTAAGGAAGGAAGGCTACTGTATACTTAGGAAAAGTAGGCAAAGAGATTCATACCCTTCAAAATCTTCTAAAGAGCAAAAGTGAATACATCTCTTACAGAGAGATAAGAATTTGTTGTTAGTCCCATTAATGTTTCAACAATTTAATAGTCCAGATTATTTAATGCAGAAAAGCCTCATTAACAATGGAACTAAAATTTTTATTTAAAAAAAGCACTTACTCACTCCTAGTAGCTCTCCCTGCTCCCTGGTGTGGTAGTCACATCTAAGAAATATCCCTCAGTATCTGAAAGCCAACACTTAGTCCTTCCTTGAGAAGAAGAAGAATGGTAAAGGATATTGTGATGAGCTGACAGTGCTCTGCCCTCTCTGCTGATCTCAAGGATGAGGAGAAATTGTTCAGACATACACGCAAAAATAAGCATTCACTCCCATACACAAGCATCTAAATGCTTTACAGAAAACACTGACTGCTCTTACCATCTTAGAGATGGGCAGGAAATATTGAAGTGTTCACTAATTGTGTTATATCATGCATTTTGGGATATTTGAACAGGGAAATATGTCTTCAACAAGGAAAGGGAAGGTAAAGGTTCCATAGTTTATACTGGAGTGTGTGCTAGTAAGTTGAGAATAGGCTAAACTCTTTTTTTTCAGAATGTTGTTAATGCAGAATACATTCAGAATTCTAATTTCTTGGAAAATAATTTTGAAATTTTGTGTTGAAAATATGTGCCAAAAAATACGTAAAAAATTTATTTACCCCTGCAGGTTTTTGTAAGCCTTGAATCCAAGGTGTTGAAGGGAAAAAATATTGGTGACAACTCTCTACATTGAGCACATGATATTTGTTGTATTTAGATAGTCCATAAATACAGTTCCATTATATTGTTTTCTTGTGATAATCTGGAATAGCTCAAAAGATATTTGTATTTACCCTGAAACAGCCATAATTTCCCCTTTTTTATTATATGCTTTGTTTCAGTTTGGGACATGGTGCTACTTCTGATGTTCATAAAGGAGCTCTTCCATTCACAGAGTGATAATCCTCTCTTACTTTTTTAGTTGCTCCTATAATTTTATGATTATTCTAATTTAGTTTCATTCATTTGCTTTATGTTAAGATAAATTAAAGATTCATTTCTGATTCTAATTCTACCAAAGTAAAAGCAATAAACGATGACTCCAGGTCTCACTAAAATAAAAGTACCTTTTGGTAAACAGGATAATCCTCCCTGCCCCCCACCCCCCACTTTTTTTAGCTGCCAGTTTTTTAGATCTGGAGTCCTTCCAAAACTGAGAGTCATAGATGCATTATGCTAAATTCAGCTGCAGCACACATTTCGTCTTATGTTTCCCTATATCCTAAGCCCTCATTGGAGGAAGAACAAGAAGTTTAATTAAATATGTATTGAGATTTTCCTCCACAATGTCAGCCCAGGATGATGATAAATGTGAATGGCTTGCCAGCAGTACAACTACTCCTTTTATCTCTCTCTATTTTTCAGCTGCCGAGAGAAAAGTCCATCAATCTAAAGTTTATAAGCAGAAAAAAGTACAATTAAACTACCCTATGACCTTTCTGTACCTTTAAAATTACGTATATATATATATATAATTGTACACATAATTATTGACTTGTATGTGCATATTCAAAGTCTGTATATATTTATATGTATATATATAAAAGCCTTAGGGAGATTTGCTCCCTTGGAAATAATAAACAGCCTTGAATACACTGAAATGTCTTTCCTGTACTAGGGAAATGGACAACAAGCTATAGTTTCAGTAGAGGAAAATTCTGTACAGTTCAGACACTGCAGAAAGGGGGTTGTTGAATGCATAAAAGGAATAAAGAATTTCAAAAGACATTTTCCGTTCTGTGCTTTTACTCTTCTGCCTTTATGTTGTTTAAAAGTTTGAATGTTTTTAGGGTTTTTTTTTTTTGTTTTCTTTGAGAATCTTACCTACAACTAATCCATTAGAAAGTTCAAATTCAGCATTCTTGGCTTTCTTTATAATCATTGAAACAGTAATAATCTGCCATTAGACCAACTGCTGTTTCAAATATGATTTTTATAAGTCTCACCCTTACAGAGTAAGAGAAAGAAGGCTTCAGGTTGGTGAACTGTCTTTTGCATGCCTCTGTCTCCCACTTCTCACTGTTTCGTCCGCTATCAAAAAAGGAATGAATCAGTCTTTAGAAAGGATGAACTATTTACTTCCTGCTCTTATGACTGAAAGGAACCTAGATACCCAGTATAAACAGTTTAATTTTTTAGATGATACAAGCAAAAACTAAATGAAGATCTGTTTCAAGTAAGTGAGTCCACCTAATCACTTCTGGCAAAAACCTGGAAACTTTTATTAATCTCCATTTAGATATTAAACAGGGTACAGGAGTGTTTTCAAACTAAAATGTTTATTCTTCTGTAAAGTTGTATTATTAATGTTCCATGTATTATTTAACATCACTTTTACACACAAAAAGTGATTAAATATGAATGTTTATTTCCTTTACTTGGTAAGTACATACATACTCAAAACACCAAAGAAAACAATCATTTAAATGGTCATACTATGTCTTCCTTTGTTTTAAAATCCTACATATTACATAGTTAATCTTTACAACAGTGTTATAAAAAAACAGTGTTCCTATCAGTGTAATGGTATATTATATCTGTATGTTGACAATTTTATAAGAATATATCACTGATGATATAAAACCATGAAAGTCCTAAAACTATATACACATACATTCTTTCTCAGCCCACCACAAATTTTTCATTCTAGTTTGTGCACAAGGAATGTATGTCTCAATATTTCTACTCCTTTTCTGGTGACTGAAATTGCAATTCAGGCATATTGAGGAAAAGCAAGAATTAAAAAATATGGATACCTGAGAAAAAGGAAGGATACTAATAGTGCAGTCTGAGCCTGTAATCAATAATATCGTACGTTATCTGTGAGATGTGAGAAAAGTTTATGTCACTCTAGTTTACCTCAGGGCCTGACCACTCAAGATGCCAATATTTATAACTAAGGTTGTTCTGAACTACAGTCGAGCCTATTTCAAAAGTAGTTATGACTCAATAGCACAAACTGCAAGAGCCTTGGACACAAGGTAAGGAAGTTTGTGTCAAAGGGCATGAAAAACAAGCTGTGTTATTACTTCAACTTCACAAAAACTACCATAAGACTTTCACTGAAAGAGGATTTTTGGGTTAGTTAAGCTTCATCAGTTTCTACACAACAACACAAACTTGAGTCCCTGGAAAGCAGCAAACTCTTCTGTACAGCAGGTCTGGGGCCTCTGGCCCCTGCAGCAGGGAGTCATTCACTACTAACAGCTGTTGCTTTCTCCTGCTGCTCCTTTGTGGTTCAGGGTTCAGATGCACTGCATGAAAGCACAGTCAGCTTCTCCTCAACTTGAGGGCAGCGAACCCATTCGGTAGCTGCAAAAGTTCAGGTGTAGCAGGAGCCTTCGTCCTGCTACTCTGAGGCACCTGCTTCAAGCCTTCAGCTGCCCTCCTCTTCCTCCTTCAAGTTTCCTCTTGCCATTCTCCTCGGGACAGGTTCCACACCTGAGCTCACAGAAAGAACAGTGTGGCATCAACTACACAAACTTTTACCATACATAAGTTTCCTCAGATGTTTTGCACACCAGTGCCTATGTTGCCATCCCTTACTGACTAATGAGAATCACTGTGCGAGGCTAACTTATGTTAGGTACTAGGCCAGTAGAACATATTGTTCTAATTACTTTCTGAGTTCGGTAATTTAAATGTCATTGAGGGTAAAAAAAACCAAGAGGCCTGTTTTTAAGCTCTCAAGTTTTCTAGGTAGTTCCATTTGCATGTAGGAACAACTAAAATAATACCTAAAGCTACGGATCACAAAATCTGAAAAGTAAACCACTAATGAAATTAACAATTCTTCTAAAATTTCCAAATCAGTTAAGTCTCCACCATCAGTCTATAGAAAAAAATAGATATTCAGTATCTTAAGTAATATATTTTCAGACTAACTGTTTAACGAAAGTACACTAAAATATTTATTGGCAAGTACTTCTTGTACTTATGTATTTGAACTGAAACAAGTACAAAACTAATGGCTGCAGTGTATCCCTCGAGCTAAAATGAAGTGATGTCTTCCCACTATATGAAATACTTTCCAAACAGTTCTCTACTTTCCATGGTTAAAAAATTGCTGTATTTATACCAAAAGTGGAATATGAATGAAGAAACAAAGAAAAAATTCCAGCATCAATGTGTTTATTATTTCAGCTCCCTTGACATCCTCTTTGCTGATCTTCCAGGCCGCAGTGTCTTTTTCCATTCTAAATATGCAGACAAATCCTCATGGGCACACTTGCATTCAAGTTTCAGAAAAAAATAAGGATCCCACATCTTGATGCTCTATATATGGAAATATTTCTTGTCACACAAAATGGATCTTTTCACTGTCTGACTGTCAACCCCTTCCTGATCAAACCAGACAACACCAGCTTCTGCTGCTTTTCCAGACTCTTGGCAGCCTCTCCTGACATCTGCACATCTTGCATTTACAAGTACACAGATTCCAGAGCTGTCAGTGGATGGAAATAATTTTGAAATCCAGAGTGAATACAAATGGATTCCCTGTAAAAGGCTTTTATTTCTGTGTCAAGTCGTAGAGTTGCTAGAACAGAAGCTTCCATTTTACACTTCTCCATTTCCAACAACATCAGAGAAGACTGGAAATGTCCCAACAGCAAATGTATGTAAGATTTTTTAAAGTTCTTTGTTTATCAAATAAGCAAGAGAAAAAAAAAATCTTTTTTTTTTTTCCTTTGGATTTTTTGCAACATACAAATAAATATAAGGGAGGGATCTCTTACATCACTCTGTCTTCTTCATTTTCAAAGAAAAAATTCAAATGAAAAAAAATGGTTTCTGTTTTTTTTTATTACACAGTGTCATATAGGAGTTCTTTGAGCAGCTACAGATTACAGTATACAGTACTGGCAAGGAATGTAATCTATCCATTCCCTATTATATCTCACTTAAAAAAAAAAAGTTATAGCATTAAAGACTATTATTAGCTTGTTTTGGAACTCATTAGCCTGAACTAGTTGTTTATTTTGGATGCTAAATAACTGTGATCTCACATTTGTGATGTGATATTGACATCTTGACAATTGAGCAGAACTTCATAACTTTTCCACCACAACTGAGCTTTTTAAATGAAACCAGATTCCCCTTAGAATAGATTTTTTTAGAGTAAAATTTAACAAATTCCAAATTTTTGCACAGAAAAATAAACAAAATTGCCAGACTTTTAACTGCTACTTAAAAAAAAAAAATATTACAACAACCAAATCAACCAAAAGAGCTAGAAAGAGAGAAATAATTTCTGGTTTTGTCAACACTAAGAAACACAGTTTTATTGTTATCCTTCAGTACTCAAAGAGGGCATATAAGAAAGGTGGGAACAGACATTTTAGGAGGGATTTTTTGTGATAGGACAAGGGGTAATGGTCACAGACTAAGAGAGAGTTGATTTAGGTTAGATATAAGGAAGAAAGCTTTTATGATAAGGGTGGTGAAACACTGAAACCATTGCTCAGAGAGGTGGTAGATGCACCATCCCTGGAAACATTCAGAGTTATGTTGGAAAGGGCTCTGAGCAACCTGGTCTAGTTGAAAATGTCCTACTCAATGAAGAGGGGTTGGAGTAGATGGCAAAGCTCCCTTCTACCCCAAACCATTCTATGACTCTGAGATTCTGCCTTTATTTTTTTTTCTCAGCAGTTGGACAAAAAGCATTGTCAGAGAGGAAAAAGCCATTGCTCCTGGATCCTTTTAAATGCAGCCCTACTAACAGCTGAATGCAGGATTGAAATCTTCTAAAACTGCCTGGCCAACAGCAGCCATTCAGGGAGTCAGATGCAACGGAGCCCTTTGAATGATCAGCAAGCAGTCTGGTAGTACATTGACCCTGACCTCAGTGACAAAACTTGAGCACTTTGTTCAGCTGTGAGGCAGCCTGGAATGAAATGCCAAACTGTTACATACCTCGAGTATGCAAATCCCTTGGAACATTATCATAGAGATAGATATGTCAGCAGAGAGCTTTTCTAGATTATGCATTTTGCTGCAGGAAGAACAAGTGCATTCATTAATGAGAAGGCATTACAGGACTGTGAGGAAAACACTGTCAACAAAACTCAACCAGCTTTTGCTTAAAGCCTTGAGAGTGGCAAGTGTCAGCCAGACTCTCACCCCAGTCTGAACTACTGAATATTGTCTGCATAAAAAAAAGGCTGCTTGACCTACTTTTATCTTCTGGATGAAAAATAGAGGTTTCTGTCTGCTGACAGCTGTTTCACTTCCAAAATAGCAGTAATCGAATTACTTTTTTTCCTTCTAAAAATAGCTGTGCCAAATGTGTCCTGGATGATGAAGGCCGAATTAGAATTTATCCTGAGGAAATTATGAGTTATCCATGGACCACTGATTAGGAAAAGGCACAAGGTACTTAGCCACCATGTGGCATAAGGTGAGCATGAGGATTAAGAACAACAAATATATTCTCTAGGATATCCATGTCTACGATTATAAGAACATATTTGTAAAACTTTATAGAAACAGCATGTTGAGCATTTTATCACATTTTTGTGTTTTAGCTAGAATGCAGTAATGACTGGCAGTGAGTGCTGGGAACATCCTGTGCATAGGGCAGGTAGCCTCAAAAAGGAGTTCAGTTGTAAAATACTTCCTTTATGACTTGGCCACCATAGCTATTATTAATTTTCTTAATTGCCCTTTGCATGTCCTATATTTATTTCTTTTGTTCTTGGTAAATGGGTTGGTTTTTTTCTTTAAAGCAAAGTGTCATGGTACACTGGTGACGGCATAACACAACACACAGTTTATATTCTTAAGAGCAGAATATGATTCAGATGTCTTTTCTTGCATGATCCATTCAAGCATCAATAAAAAGCATGAAAGTTTCAAGATTCTTATTTAAGGATCTCTGTCCTGTCACAATGTTCATTGATGGAGATGATACTACTCAAAGCTCAGGGTCTCTCTGGGAAGCTCAATGGGGAGGGATAAGCTGACATACAGATTGACTGCAGACGAACTTCTATAAGCACTGAAAGTAAAACTTGCAATGCCAGATTTTATTTCAACTTCTAGTCCAAACCAGAAAAAAGTTCATCTGGAAATCATATTTTCACTTACAGTGTTTAATATACCGTATTATTTAATAATTACAGCAATAGTATTCCTTGGGTACTCTCAACAATGAGCCGGTAAAGTTTTACAGAAAAAGATAGTTTATTCCTCTAAATACCTTACTGTCTTCAGAACATGATGAGTTGCAGTGTGAAACAAAATCAAAACACAGAAGAGAAGAGAAGTTGGAAAAAAAGAAATAAGAACACAATCAAAATTATAACAGCATTATTTTATTCAGGACATAATAGCTTATCATATGTACAGATTTGGACAAAAAACAATTTCCACTAGGTTAAAAAGAAAAAAAGAAACAAACCCAAAACTAGAAACAAAAATTAAAATGTAGAATACCATAGATACGGCAATGACTTTTGACCTACTTTTTCTGACTCTGTGCCCTTGTAGCTGAAGACTTCTGGTATTGAATGAGAGGAGTAGACTTATTATTAGATTCACTATTTATTAAGGCTAAGCACCAAATCTTTTATGTGGCTAAGAAAGAAAAGTGTGTAAAGCAAAGGTAAACACACTGGGCAGTGTATACTACACCTTATTACTTTTATTAACACAGCAAAATTAGCATGTGACATGGTTTGAAGAAAAATGAACTGTTACACAACTGCAGATGTCTGTACACTGCCAGACATCCAAGAATAGCTTTGTTGAATTTAATCATCATTACAGATAAAAATAATGAGTTTATACTAATTCAATGCAATCTCTAGATTCAAGTCTATTCCTTTACTTCATTCATTAACAGGCAATTCCTAAATATCACAAGTAAAGCAGATGAGGCAGAAGGCTGGCTCGGCTGAACAGAGATCTTGTCTTGGGAGTAAGATGCAAAAGGAAAGTCTGTACCTAGTGGAAGCAAGGTCATGTGACATGGGAAGAATACAGAGATGCTGCTTGCCACTCTAGGGAGAATATTCGTGCAACCAAATTTCAATTGGAGTTGAGATTGGCCAGAAATGTGGGAGACAATAAAAAGAGTTTTTCAAATATATTAATGTCAAAAGGCAGTGTAAAATAACGTTGGCCTGTTACAGGATGAGGATGTCACCTCACAAACAGGGACAGGGACAAGGCAGAGGTGTTTAATGTATTCTTTGCCTCTCTCTTCAACACAGATTACTGATCAAGGGAGTTTCATTGCTCTGAGCTGGAGGATCAGGGCTGTGAGAATGATCAGCTCCTGGTCAACTCTGAAATTTTGCATGATCTGCTGCTCCAGCTGCATCCCAACAAAACTATGGGGTCTGATGGGATTCACCCAAGAATCCTCAAGGAGCTGGCTGATGTCATTGCAAAGCTTCTCTCAATAATTTTTGAACGGTCTTGGGAATCCATAGAGGTCCCACCTGACTGGAAGCTGGCAAAGGAAAACCTTTGCCCAGTTTTCAAGAAGGGCAAGAAGAAGAAACACGGAAACTACAGACCTGTCAGTCTTACTTTAGTGCCCAGTTAAATAATGGAAAAGATTATTCTGGGAAATATTGAACAGCACCTGAAGGACAGCGCAGTCATCGGTCACAGCCAGCATTCTTCATGAAGGGAAAGTTCTGCTTATCAAACCTGATTTTCTTTTATGACAAGTAACCTGCTAGCTGATCAAGGGAAGGCAGTTGATGTAATCTTTTTGGACTTCAGCAAAGCTTTTGATATGATGGCATACAGTGTCCTTCTGGAACAAAATATCCCGCATACAGCTGGATAACTGTGCTACGTGGTGGGTGAGCAACTGGCTCACAGGTTGGGCACAGGAAATCAGACTGGTGTCCAGCCACTAATGTGGTCCTGCAAGGCTTCATCTTTGGCCCAGTCCTCCTCAGCGTCTTCATTAATGCCTTGGACACAGGACTCAAAGGAATACTAAGTTTGGAGACAACACTAAAATGGGAGGAGCTGTCGACTTTCTCAAGGGCAGAGAGGCCCTTCAGAGACACCTCAGCAAATTAGAGGACTGGGCAATCACCAACAATTTGAAGTTTAACAAGGGCAGGTGCCAGATTCTGTACCCAGGACAGGGCAACCCTGGTTGTGTGCATAGACTAGAGAATGAGGTGCTGGATAGCAGTGCTGTGGAAAGGGACCTGGGGGTCCTGGTCAGTGGCAAGTTGAACATGAGCCAGCAGTGCCCTGGCAGCCAGGAGGGCCAACCCTGTCCTGGGGGGCATCAGGCACAGCATCACCAGCCAGGCAAGGGAGGGCCCCTTGCCCCAAGACTGCCCCACTCTGCTCTGCACTGGGGCAGCCTCACCTCGAGTCCTGTTTGTCGTTTTGGGCACCACAATATAAGAAGGCTATAAAGCTATTAGAGTGTCTAAAGGAGGGCCACAAGGATGGTGAAGAGCCTTGAGGGGAAGCTATATGAGGAGTGGCTAAGGTCACTTGGTTTGTTCAGCCTGGAGAAGAGGAGACTGAGGGGAGACCTCATTGCAGGCTTCAACATCCTCATGAGGGCAAGCAGAGGGGCAGGTAGAGATGTCTTCGCTCTGGTGACCAGTGACAGGACTCAAGGAAGTAGCATGAAGCTGAGCTGAGTGAGGTTTATGTTGGATGTCTAGAAAGTTTTTCACCTGGTGGTCGGGCACTGGAACAGTCTCCCCAGGGAAGTGGTCACAGCATTAGCATGACAGAGTTCAAGAAGCATTTGGTCAACACTGAGACAGTCCTGTGCAGGGCCAGGAGTTGGACTCTATGGTCCTGATGGCTCCCTTCCTACTCAGCATATTCTATGATTCTATGATTCATAGAGAGAGGCTATGCTTACTCTAGAAGTTCAAGATTTTATCTAGGTCTTAGTCACAACCTTTTTGTATGGTGTCCTAACTTCAAAAGTTCAGTATGGAAAATCAGAGAAGCATATCTAAGCTATCTGCAACAATTGCAAAAGTTACTGCAAAGACTATGTGTCTATTCCTACAGCTCTTTGTGTGAGAGTGTTTTCTGATTCCCAGCAAAGACTCCCTTCCATGTACAATTTAAGGGATTGTTGTTTATAAAAATAAAACTTTAATTTAGACTGTCCCAATTCAGAAGAAAAAAAGAGATGCTCAGATGGAAAAGTTGAGCTCAGATTCCTCAGTCTTATGTTGCTGAACCAAATAGGTCACCAGTTTTTACCTTGGGGCATAGACTTTCTTTCCTCCTAGACTTTTTTCCTCAAAAAAAATGCATTATAAAACTATAATATAGTTCCTCCTTGCCAAAGGATTTGGCACATTATATCACAATTAAAAAATGCAATAAACCCATGAGGCAATAAAAATGCTGTAGAATCTTCTATAAACTAAGCTAACAAGCAATAAAACAAATCAAGCTTAAGTGTAAGAAAGGGGTTTTGCTGCCAATAAAGGAAAAATTTTATTGAAAAGTATATATAGTCATCTGCACATTCATACTGTTGAAATAGTGAATGTTCTTTAAAGGGCAGTACTGCTGTTTAATTTGGTGCTTGAGATCAGCACATATGCTGGAAGGATTTTTGAACTGCAGGTAACCAATACAGCAGCCCTTAGGCAGCAAAAATATCCCAAGATAAGGGCAATGATTTGGTTAGAAGCTGAACTGATTCTTTTCCTTAACACACCAGGAAACTGCTGTAATAGAGAAAAGAGATAAGGATACATAAACAAATGCTTTAGAAGTCCCATTTTAGCAAGAAAGCAGGCACACAAAAAAGGCACACTTCAATGATCCTTTAAGCCTGAAAAAATCCTCCCATTTAGAATATTTGTACCAAAGCTAATAGTTCTGCTTCTTCACCTTCCTCTTTGCTATAGGAAACAGGGAGATACATGTTGGCTCCCTTTTGTGGTGCTAGCATGACATGCTAGGGGTAAACTGGAGCCAATGTCTGGATTTAGCAATGCTTGTCACCAGCTTGAGGGTGGCATTGGGCCGGGCTGAGCTGGCAGAGCCTCTGAACTTGAATCTGCTCCCTGACACGCTTCCAGTTCCCCAACCTCAAGCTGACTGCTGGCACCAACAACCTGAGAATAGGCTACTGTTCACAAAGAGATGGAGAGGGACATAATATTTATTTTTTGTTACTGGGTCATACTGCCCTTTCAGCCTAGGTAAGGATTTATTTAACTGTTTTGGAATAGAGTAGAAATAGTGTGCAATTTCCTCCTCAGCTCTTTCTCTTGAACTTACTTCTATATTAAATGCTAATGGTTACTCAAAGATACACAAGCAATACCTAAGATTCAAATAAGGTTCACTATTAATATACTCTATAAATTTTTTTAAAGGAAATATTTTTAAAATACTGGCATTTATGAGACTGAATAAGAAGTGAAAACACTTAACATTATGTGAAAAGAAAGGAAACAAACACTTAAATTGGAAAACATCTATGTTTGATTCAGATTATTCGATTTTATCATCCTAATATCATAGCTATACAATTTATGTTCCTTTTATGCTTTTTGAGCAGAGAGGACTTTGAAATGGCTTTGTTTACCCCAGCTTAATTGGGTAGATGCCCAGTTCTTTAATGAGGGCACTGAGTACTGTTTCTGCTGTCAGTTCTTTATATCTAGAACACCCCTGTTCAGCTTACTTTGCCTTCAGAGACACAAACCTTCATTGTAACTCAGCAACTGTCTACACTGGAATAAGAAATGCTCTTATTTTTAGGAGCTGAAAACTTCTGCAAGTAAACTACTAACCACCACCTAATAACAAAGGGAATCAATTTTGCTTTTTCTTTCCCACTTCTGTTGACAATGAAAATATGCTGAGAATACATGCTTTGCCAGAAATGCCATAAAAACTCCTACTGGGGCAAGGGTCTGAGCAAGGGCCTGCTTCCGTCACTGTCAGTGAGCACATAATTGGATGAAAACTAAGCTTTGAGTAAACAACCTCCAAATCAGCAGAGATAACTCTGAGATGCTTTGAATTTTATTCCAGGTTATGAAGGAGAAGTTCTTCTATGTATCCCTCATCATTCTGTCAAGCAAAACCAGCCTCCCTCCCAACAGCATGACACTGTACTGTTATTTTTGTGACTCTGCATGTGTGTTTGGCAATGTATTCACAGGCATAGCTATGTACATATTACCTTACCATCAATGATATTTCTAAAAGATTCATGACCATGTAGCGCTATCAGCTTGAGATGAGCTCATCTAACTATGCTAGCAGATGCCAATACAGAAAGAATTACATGGTCATGATGGTAATCTTGTATTTTCAATCACAGTGCTGCTTGTTACATCCTGTGTTGTCTGTGGCATTTAGCCTATTTTCTCAAATGGGCTTACAATTATGATGAGGAAAAGAGTAGAGTGTTGAATCTGAGTGGTATTGATGAAAAGCACTAATTGCTTTTTCCATTTTTAAAAATTCTGTGTCTTCAGTGGTTTAGTATGTAATCCTAAAATAAAAAATTGGGAGGAGTATTGAAAGACAGCCTTGATTCTGTGTCTTCAGGAACTCAAGGACATTTTTCTGATGTGATTAAGGAATAGATAGACTAGCAAATTACCCTCAGATACAGGACTGTGGATAGTAACTCATGCCAGCTACTGTCATTTCTGTGTGTGTGTATTCCTATTCATATACAAATATAAAATGCTCCCAGGTAACAGACCAGGTAATAACAGAGAACTAAGAATCCTCATATTCATCATACAGGATGAGTGAAAGAAGCTGGCACTGAAACTTGTCTCGTTCCTCTGCTCATGACCCTTTGATGGTTTTTTGAGGTCTGTGAATGCCTTCAGTCTAAGCTTGTGAAAAGTAGAATACAGATGCCTAAAAGCTATCTGAGTTTGAAATTTGACTGATAAATCAGGGCCCTGGATCTGTTTTGAGCTGAGAGTAATTGTTTCTGATTTTATTTTTTATTTAAGTTTTAAGAAATTACGGTAAATGCACTGTCAGCTGTTGAAGATCTCTGTCATAGTTTAACCACAGCTAGAATCAAAGTACCACATGGCTGCTCCGTCCCCAGCCTCTCCACCCCCCCAGAATGTGGGATGGGAAGGAGAATCAGAAAAAGGTCAAATTCATGGGTTCAGATAAAAACAGTTTAATAATTGAAATAAAGTAAAATACTACTACTACTACTAATAATAATAATAATAATTGTAACAAAAAAGAAGATAACAAAAAAGAGAGACAAAAAACTCAAGTTAAAAAAAAAGTAACGTGCAATACAATTGCTCACCACTTGCTGAGAAGCTACCCTGCTCCCATTTATATACTGGGCATGATGTTCTGTAGTGTGGAATATCTCTTTGGTCAGTTCAGGTTATTCTTATTGTTGATGCTCCCTCCAGCTTCTTGTACACTTTCTGGCTGGCAGAGCCTGGGACACTGAAAAATCCTTTACTTAGGGCAAGCACTACTCAGCAACAAGTAAAACATCAGCATGTTATTAAAAATAGCCTCATACTAAATCCAAAACACAGAACTATACCAGCTACTAAGAGGAAAATCAACTCTATCCCAGGCAAAATCAGGACAATCACAAAAAAAATCATATCACCAGCACCATTTGGCAATTCACTAGGTGTATTCACTGCTGTTTGGTTGGCTTTGCTAAGTATACAAAGTTAATTAATAATGGTTATGATACAAGTCTGAAGACTTTTGCCAAAAGATCACTATAAAATTCAAACACTATAAAATATTTCAGCCAGGAATTTAGGAAGTCTTCATAATTTCCTGAATGGGATGATAAGAGAGCATGTTCCTAGACTGTAAATTATTTTTATTACTCATTTTTTTTCTGCTTGTAGTGTGTGTATTTTAAATTGACCTCACCACTTGGAAGAACATTGACAAAGTTATAAGTGAATCTGACCTGAAAAACTCTGAGATAGAACTTTGAAATAGACCATTTCTATTGAACAGCAAAGATAATAAAACAACTTTTCATATTCATGGACTTGCATTTCAAATCACTTGGCAGATTTAAACAATTATATCTAAGCAATTGTAGAGCAAATGCATCAGATTTTCTACCTTCCCTTTTCTTGGTTCCATTCTAAGGATTTTTCACTTATTTTAAATAGAAATGTCATGTCAACTGGGTTATGAGAAAATAATACCATAGCCTTAATACACAGGTTAGAGCAATTTTAATTTGACACACTTTTACATTACTGAGTGTCAAAAGTGGCTGAAAAATAGAGTATTCTGAAAGCACCCACCCTTCATCCTCTCCCCCCATGCCCCCCCCCAAAAAAGGCCAAAACCTATTTGATTTTGGACAATTTTTCATTTATGCTGCGGTCTTTCTGCAAAAAGACACAGCTTCTGGTTTACAGAGAACCACCCATGACAGAATCTGTTTTACAGAGAATCACGTGTCATCTCGAGCTGTGAGACACATGAATTTGGGAGACTATAATGGGAACAAACACTGTATATTTAAAGTGTCCTCTGTTCAGCAAAAATATAAGTGGATCTTTATCATCATCTAATACAGTTATTCTTACATTGTTGAGAGTGACAGACAGAACAAGCAATAGGAGATGTACAAAAAGAAAAGAAAAGAATTTTCAGAAAAATAAAAGCTATTGCAATTACCATGAAGAGAATGGAGAAGGGAAAGTAACAGGGGAAAGGGAAAGGGAAAAATGCTTTCCAAGGGAAAGCATTAGTGAGTCAGATACTGAGGGAAAAATCTTAAGCATGAATAGATGTATTCATTGTACTCTTGAAGGAAGCATTGGTAAAGATAAGGAGTTAGATTTAGTAGTAAGAATATAGGAAGATGAAGAGATTGCAGGACATTGGGGAAAGGAAGGACAAGTCAGGGAAGCTTGGTCAGCACAAGAATGGGAGATCAGAAGAATGGGCATTATGAGACTGCTCACATCAAAGCACCTAAGATCTTACTCTCAGGAGACCAATAAAGACTTATATTGGAATGAAGACATTAATAACTAGGACTTTAAATTGTATTATTTCGCTATTCTGATATTTTGAATAACCTTTCATGCGAAAAAGGAAATTATAGACTTCACTTTTAAATAGAGTCCATTGTGATTTGCTAATCCATACTCTTAGGGTAATGAATGAAATTCTAACATAGGACCAATAAAATCTGTTGCTTTTGCAACTTGTTTTCTAACCCAGTGGGATTAATAAAATATAATATCTTTTTCTCTTCCAAAGCATTATAACTAAAGGAAGTGGAATAAATTTTCTTTTTCCCAGTATCCCAATTTCTTTCAGGAACTATCAAAATTAAGATATGACAGCCCAAAACACAGTGATTAAAAAAATCTTGTTTTTCTAAGCAGTCTGTGCTGAGATGGATGATGGTAATATGTGGAACACTCTAGTACAAGATCTCAGATCTAGAAATAGAACTTTATTGTACATACTGCATCTTGGTCATCTTATCTAAAGTACTCGAACACATTCAACAGCATTTTTTATGCCTTTATGTTCTTGAAGCTGTTGCATGAGAGTATTTGATACCACCATGGTCTTTATTAATAACTCTCTTAATTTTTTCTTAGTCATTTGGATTTTCTTGTTGTTGTTGTTGTTGTTATTCTTATTGTTGGTTGGTTTAGGTTTGAGTTTTGTTAGTTTCTGTTCGTTTGTTTACTTCAATAAGGCCAATAGGAGCTCTGTTGAAGAGTTCTGGCATGATCCAGCTGGCATTTTTTCCTGAGATTGAAACTCTCTTAAGCTTCATCTGGGTGAGAGACAAGTCTTCCTGGATTTTGTGTACAGGAGTATTTAACTGTGCTAAAATAATCTTTGGCATTTATGCAGTCTGCATAGTAATATCTTCAATTTTTAACTGATCATGAAAAATACGTCCTTATCCAAATTTGTTTTCATTTTTTCCATGGACTTTGATGCTTCTAAATCTCTATTAATTTCAGGGTGCACTTCTATATTTCTAAAAAATTGTCTGCAAATAATATCAAATTCAGGTGGTTTTCCTTTAGCTATATTTCAAGATTTTTTTTTTCCCTAGTGGATCATCTCTGTTTTCTTGTTTATTTAGTAGACTAGTATAGAAATAGAAATTTAATTATTTTTCCACATAAGGGTGCTCTTCTCTCTTGTTTCTAGTTTACTCTAAATCTGCTCAAGCTGTTTTAGAGAATATGCTCCCAAGGGAGTTTCCAAATAGCACTATTTCAATATGCAAAATCAGTACCAAAAGTCCCTAGAAGTATCTCATTATCTTTTGAAATAATCTCTCTGGAGCTAGCTGACTGAAATGCAGGTCAATCAGTCTTAGCTTCCTAACCAGATATGCAAAATATGGAACCAGCTATCTGTTTATCTTTTTGGTCATGAATGAGCTTGTGCTATCAGCCCTGCTCTAAAGACATATTACATATTCCAGTGTCTGTAATTGCTTGTGTTTTACATATTTTGGAAATTACTACCTGTAATGCTATGTGTATGCTATATTTTACTAACATACATAACTACAGAAGCTGCAAGGGTCATGTACCACCCCTCCTGTCTCATCCTTAGTGTCTTCATTTTACCAAGGCACATTGGTGTACTGAATGATACCTTAGCTTTTCAGAGAATTCCCTTGACTCCTGTCTGACATG
Organism: Aleadryas rufinucha; assembly: GCA_013397815.1. Lineage (NCBI taxonomy): Eukaryota > Metazoa > Chordata > Aves > Passeriformes > Aleadryas > Aleadryas rufinucha. Next base: position 227,210 of record VZTH01018861.1, read on the forward strand.
CTTCCACACTTTGTGTTAATTACAGGGAAAGGTCAAGTGGGCCTTTTGCAGAACTCCTGTATAGAGCACAGTCAACATGTTTGAAAAGCTTTAAAAGCCCATATAACATAAATGGTTTGGTTAATTGTTCCAATTCACTTTTTATCATTGTATATAGCCCTGCACACTGAACTATACACTACACTTAAACACCAGATGTGTCATTTGCTAGGAAAATCCAGGAAAAAAACATGAGGTCTCTGTTTATATTCTAAAGCTCTGAGACTTGAAAATCAATTAACATCTCACAAGAAAGAAAAGCAATTGGGACAATATCTTGACAGAACAGAAAACTGCATGGAGATAGAATAAAACAATCATGCCTCTTTCTTATCCCATTGGTTTAGAGAGAGCAGAAGTACAGAACATTAGACTTGGAGTGAACTCTTGACATTTTGGTGAACACACACCTTTTCTTTGCTTCAGTGCAAGGCAGGCAGCATTTTTTGTCATTTATCTCTGGAAGCTAAACTACATCTGTTTGCTTTTCAGTGTCAGTAATGCACTTGACGTGAATGTCCCAATGTCATGGTTTCACCCCAGCCAGCAGCTAAGACCCATGCAGCTTCTTAGTCAGTCCCCCCAACCAGCAGGACTAGGGAGAGAATAGGAATGGTAAAAGATGAAAAACTCATGGGTTGAGATAAAGACAGTTTTATAGGGAAAGCAAAAGTCACACACGCAGCCAAAGCAAAACAAGGAATGAATTCACTGCTTCCCATGGGCAGGCAGGTGTTCAGCCATCTCCAGGAGAGCAGGGCCCCATCACGTGTAACAGTGTCTTGGAAAGACAAAAACCATCACTCCAAACGTTCCCCCCTTCCTCCTTCTTCCCCCTACTTTACATACAGAGCATGATGCCACATGGAATATCCCTTTGGTCAGTCGTGGTCACCCGTCCTGGCTGTGTCTCCATCCAATCTCCCATATTCTCCCAGCCTCCTCTCCAGTGTGGCAGTAAAAAAAAGCAGAAAAGGCCTTGGCTCTGTCCAAGTCCTGCTCAGCAGTAACAAACACATCTCTGTATTATCAACCCTGTGTTCAACGCAAATCCAAAGCATAGCCCCATTCTAGTAACTGTGAAGAAAATTAACTCCAGCCAAAATCAGACACCCAGTCACATCTTCTTCTGTTCTTTGACTCCACGGTGGACTCTTGAAACGGTCTTGAAAGAGACAGACTGGATTTCTTACAGATGACATAAAACTAAAAGATGGAGTTCAGGAGCACAAATTACATTCTTTACCTGGTCTTTTAGACCATAGAACCAAACCAAAATGAATCTGAAGTAAATTCCCCTCAAAACATGAACAATATAGACATCAGGCAAAAACTGTTTCATGACATAAATTCACTCTGGTACCTTCACACTACTTGAACTAGAAAAAACCTCAGTCTAGAGTATTCACATGGGAATAAAAAAATCCTTTGTCGCTGCTCAGAACTAAATGTTGAGGCACTTAGGTTTTTTTCCTGCACACATTGAATAAAGAAAAATATGTATTAATCAAGAAGATATAGAGGGTTAAAAACTGAAAATTAGAAGGCTTAGCAGAAACAAAATAAATAGAAACATTGTTTTGGAATACATCTCTATGATAAATACTGAAAATTCCTGAAAAAACTCAGATTTCTTTTACAGGCAGAGAATATTTAGGGTTGGAATGCCACTTAAAAGTTGAAAGGAACAACTCAAAGTTCAGATACTAAATCAGCCTGCTGATGAGTAGGACCATGATCATCATTCACACAAAACTTTTTATAACCTTTGGTAAAAAAGATCTGATTCTTTTTGCTTTATATTATTCGTCTCTGCTTGTTCAAACCTATTTTAAAACTCTGATTTAAGGTTTTAATCTTAGCTGTTTTCAGTTTTGCCTCCTAATATGGCTGGATTTGATTGTTACCTACTGTATGGTCACATAAAGAGGGATTCATTACTATACCTTAAAAAGAACATTGAAACAGATATCCTTCACAGTTTCTGAAAACAGCAGCCAGCCCATATCCTGTCCTGATTTTTACAACAGTATCTTCCGTCCCTGTGGAATAATCAGGTCCCTTCAGAATGGATAATATTCCACACCAGAAAGTTTGAAGCCAAAAAAAGAAAATTTAATAATGTGAAAAAAAGGATAAAACAAATAAGCAAGAACCTTGCAGCAGAATCATATTTTTCTCATGAGACTAAAATATGTCTTTCAGTATGTCTGCAGTAATGCTTTAAAAAATCCAGTCTATTTTATCATAAGTTGCATGAATTAGTCCTTGAGAAAGGATAAAACTTATCTTGAAGCTAAATACCATGTACAGGACATTATCAGACACTGCAAATACTAATTACACGTGGAAGCCTGAATAAAATAGTCTAAGAAAATATTATATAAATTCAGAACATTACTGTATTAATGTAGTATTTATTTTTCTATGAAAATTAGAAAAACTGCATGAGTCACCGATAATTTTCTTTCTGAGAGAGACAGAAAACTAGTCTGTTAAGCCATCATGAATGTAGCCCCAGTGATTAACTGGAATAATTAAAATTTAAAAGAAAAATATTTATTGAAACAAGTATGTTCAAGATTGGACTTTTTCTGGAAACATAGACTAAAAAAACCCAAACATATATGCATGTTCAGAATGGGACTGAATGTCACAGGTCTATAGATATACAAGGAGTCTCAGAGAAGGAGGTTGTGGAGGCTAAAAGTATTTTCAGATCCATACTTCATCATTGGCCAAAGGATGTATTCAGCACATAATTTTAGGATATTTATTTCATAGGACCAAATTGATATAAACCATAGGAACATATTTCAGGACTTCATTTCAAAGTCACCTTCCCTCCCTAAAGTTTTTTAACTTTTTAAAAAGTTTGAAGAAGCTGAGATTAAGGAAGCTAGATATATGTACCTTAGCAAAGTCTGCACTCTTTTTATCAGGTCTGTGTTCCTATGTTGCAAATATGCCTAACAAAATTAGGATCTTAGCACCCAAGCAGTTCAAAATAATACTCCTGAGCAATGTGAACTACCTCTTTCATATAAATGAGATTCTAAACTCCAAGAACATGCTGCCAGCAGATTCTACATGACAGAAGAGGTTGGTTAGATATTTCGAAATACGAAGGTTCATATGAATTGTTCTCTGCATGTCAAGGATATTTTCCAGGTTCATAAAACTTGAAGTGAAAACAGCAAATATTTTGTGTAGAGCAATTATTTTTGTTTTGGAATTGGACATTTTTTATTTCCTATTTTGGACTTTAACCTTTACTTATCAACCAATAGGGAACCCTGATAAAAATTCTGGGAGCACGAAACACATTTAGGTAAGATTTTGTTCTATATTAACCCACCATTGAAGTTAAATCCTGATCATACACTTCTGATAAGGATGAAAGAGCTGAATTTGAGAGGTGTAAGGTACCTTTCCTGGACAGTATTGTATAATAATATGGTTAAGACCTCCTCACATTAGCACATTCATAAAACAGATCCATACGGTGCCAAGCAGGTCATGTCTTACTAAATGATACCCAAAAGAAACAGCCTGCACAGAAATTAACTTTCAACACTAGGATGACAGAAGTACTGTTCTGACACATACTGTTTAATTAGATATCATACACTCACCAAAGTATTGTCACTCTCTTAGGTCTGATGTATTAATCAGTCCTTAAGGCTAGATTAATTCAAATGTCTATGATATAACATCCTCTCTCTGGCCTGTGCTGATACTCCCACATGAATGGGAGGGCTCTCTTGGTTTTGCAGGAAGCTGCTGCAATTATTTTCATAATGTATTGCTTTGACCATTTTATTAGTGTGTGAACATCTCTCCACTGGCTCCCCCTCTTTTATCACTTTGAGCGTAAAACTACTCAATTTCAGTCTCAGTGATTCTCATAGCTATCTTAACTATTTCCCCTCATTCAGCTTGTAAAGGCTGACTTGTTTCTGACTGACTTGAGATTTCAACCACTCTCAAAAATTTCACAGATTTTCAAATAAAATCTTTGCTTTGCTGTGGTGATCTCCACGGCGATGCAGTATATAAATATGTGCAAACCTTTGTTTTCTCCCTTTTCTCAAATCCGTTCTTAAAATCACAACATATTTAATAAATTTGACAGCTGTGTACCTTCTGCTAATCATGTGATCAATATTCTTAAATGACTTCCCTTGTTCTTGATGGTTTGCCCTCATAAAATCTTGTGCTCAAACCATACACTCGTTCAGGCAGGAACTGTCATATTTTCCTGTGTTTGTACATTTTGGGCTGTCTTGAACTCACACAAACATTAGTAAATGCTGAAGAATTAAAAAACAAGACCTTTGATATTACAGAGTTAGGCTGTAAGAAGGGATGGTGAAAGGGGATGTAAGACAAAGAAAATTTCTTGGAAATTTTTCTCTTTCTAAAAAAGTTATAAATACCCTGTCATTTTGGAGGTCAACTCTATCAGCAGCACTGACATTAAAAAGTCCCAAACAAAAGATATTAAAATATCAAAAGTCTTTTATAGGAGCTAAAATTCAAACTCAATTGAAATAACCACCCCTGGGAATTTAATGTCAATGTCATTTGAGTCAGGTCTTACCTTCTAAATTAGTAGAAAGATATTAAGGTCTAAAATACTTAGAAAGTAATGAAGCATTTAAAGTAATCATGCAATCATTCTTTAATGATGGGGATTTGCTCACAAAACCAGATCCTGACAGACTGCAAGTACTTGAAAGGAAGAGCAAAGGAGCAAAGATCTTAATTTAGGAAGCATAGTGAATTACAACAATTACTTAAATTGTATTTTTAATTGTGTTTTAAGTGCATATACATACATGTAAGTTAATTTAGATTATAGAATATTTTGAGGCTTGCAGGTGTAAGAACACACTGTATAACTAAAAGAGTTTAAAATAATTTAACGTATATCTTTTCAAACAGCTGAAGAAGGATACCAAACATATTTGTCTCATCCAGACCATTTTTCTCCTCCCCTTCTTTCCACCTGGTTCTACATCCTTTCAGCTGCATCCTTGCTTGCATGTATTACATCTAGCTGCAAAGTACTTGTGTATCTTATCTTATTATAATTCCATACTAAGGTTGGTCAGATGTTGAACAGTTGCATCTCTATGCTGAAGTAGGAAGGTAAAGTTTCTATTCTTTATTATTGTCTGGTTTTTTTTATTTTTCCTGTGATTGAAAAGTAAAAACAAAAAAATATAGAAACAATATGAGAAATTACTTTTATAGAATGATTTATTTGTAGAAGAAGAAAATTCCTTGTTCTTGCAAGAGATTACCAAGGTAAAAAATGACAGTTTTTCAGAAATTCCTTTAAATATTTAATTTCTAGTCTGATTCTTTGATAAAAGCCACAGATTCATTTGATTTGAGAAAGTGTGGAGTTTTTGATCCAGCAACTGATCAAATTCACAAGCAAGCCAGAAAGTGAAAGACTGAATCCTCTAAGAGCCTTACAGCTCTAGCTGTAAACTCCTTACAGTTAAGTATAACACATTTCAGTTTAAATAGACATCTAATGTCTTCACATTTACTTCTGTGTTTAGGTGCTTGTCACTTACTGATGTACTTCAGCACTCCTTAAATGCTTTTCTGAGGCTGAGCCGAAATGAACCCTATGTTCTGGAAAACCTCTTCAGGAGCAGAGAGTTCAGACCCACAAGCACACCTGAAACACCAGCTGAAAATCAGTACCTTAGTGCAGCAAACTTCTTTTTTGAGTTATTTTTGTGGAGAGAGAATTAAGTCAGTTTCATGAGGGATTTTTGAAGATTTATTTCAAGGACAGCTGGCTTACAGTCTACTATTTTCCACTTATTAACATTCTAATACGAAAAGTGGGAAAAATAAAATTGCTAGGTGACAGCAGAATACTTGCTAGAGCTCTGCAAAAACTGGCAACACTGCACAAAATTTCTATTTCCTCTTTTACTTGTAACTGGTGTTTGCAGAAAGAAGATGAAAATGCAGAAAGTACAATTGCGTGCACATTTTCTAATGAAGTTTTGTTTCAGGGGGATAAAATGGAATATTGTTTACATTTCTAGGAGGGGAGTCAGTGATGCCTGAAGTGGCCACCTAAAAAAACCCAGAGACTAAACAGGAATAAGGGAACAAAGGTAGGAATTTATTTGAAGGGCCTTCAAAGGTACGCTCTGGGGAGCCCAGAGGCTACTGCCAGGATGGACCCCAAGATGGACAACTGGTCACGAGCTCTTCACATGTTTATAGGTTTGGTTCATTTGCATATCAGGGTTAATTCTCCAATTAAAACTTCAGTTAATGATGTAATTTGCTCAAGCTTGCCACCTTCTCAGAGGTTTTTGGTTTATACTTTTTGGGCCTAGGATGGTCTAGATGTCCTTGAAGAGCAAGCCTGGAGAGGCTTTGCTATGTCTACCTAGCATGAGAGAGCAGAATTTAACAGGCTACAAGAAACTTCAGAGTTACATACTAGGCAGTACAGGATTCGAAAAATATAAAAGTTAAAACCCAAGGATGCCAAAAAGCTGGCTACGTGTGTTACCACCAGAAGCAAAGAGTTGGTAAAAAGCAACCTGGTGGAAGGGGCAAGTGATCAGCCTAGATATTTGCTTGCTTAAGAGCCCATTCAATGGAGACAGAGTAAGATAAATTCTTTGGAGTTATCTAAGAAACTTGCAATGTCAGAGAACTGAATAGTTTCTGCTGAGATAAATTGTGCTGGAACTTAAAAGGACTCCTTTGGAAAACTATCATTACCACATTGCCTGAAGAAAGCAAGGATTTATACTGCCTAGTTGAAATCAAAAAGAGTGCTTTCAAACATTTTTCTTGAAAAATAATGAGTATGGTAATTTTTGGGTCAGTCTAATTTTTGTTGTGAAAAGCTGGCAGGATTATTACCAATGGGATTGGTTAAAAATTTAGATATTAATTTGTAAAATAGGTCAGGACACTGTCTAAAGAAAAGATCAGTAGCCTCAATATTAAGCAATTGCTGTGATTAATTTAAAAAAGCATATACTAATCTTATCAAAATCAGAGGAAGGTCCATATAGCTTTTTATTCAGTCTGAGAGTTTAATGTTTCCTGAAAGGAAAAAGGATAAAATATGAAGTTAAAGGAAAATGAAGCATTCTTTGTGTAGCACTAGTCCTTTGCTTTAACGGAAATTTCTTTATTTGCCTGCAAATGTAACAATTATCAAAGTCAAAAAAGCAGAATAGAAGTAGTTACATATTGCATTTAAGCAAGAACACAGAGGGCTAGACAGGAGCAATTTACAGAAAAGAACACTGTTTGCCTTTTTTATTGCTTGCAAAATACCAGGAGAGTTTCAAAGTAATAGCATTTATTTAAAAAAAAAAAAAAAAAAAAAAAAAAAAAAAAAAAAAAAAAGAGAGAATGAGAATGAAAGAGAGAGAAAATAGGGAAAAAAAAGTATTGCCTGAGAAAAGGCCCAATTTTAAATGTCTTCACCTTTTCATCCTGATACATAAGCCTTCTGTCTGCTTTAACACTGCAAAAGTTGTATTTATTTATTTGTTTATGAGACCTGGGGTGTTTCTTGTGCTTTTGAAAGCTACATGGGAAGGGTTGTAACTTCCTTTTTTTTTAAATTCTTAGAGGTTTTACATCCAGAGAAGACACACTTGTCTTGTGTACATTTGATGTTGTTTTTAATGGAAATTTCTGAAATGCTTAAATATTTTTTCCATGGTTCATTGTTATCTTTTTTATTTCTTTGACAAAAATCTCATTTCTCTTTCAAATGCTCACTGTTGTTACAAAGTGGTGCAAACAGGGTTTCTACAATTGGACAGATTGAAAAGGTAAAAATACAGAAAAAAAATTTCAGTCAAGCCATCTTTGTTAGAAAAAACATTAATTCCACATTTTGAAAGTTCTAGTATATTAATTGGGGTTTTTTTGCCAGCTGTGTGTTTTGGAGAAACCGGAGTTTCAAAAGATTGCAAAATCCATTTCTTCTGTTGACAGCAAATATTGAACTTTCTTACCTGAAAAAAGATAAAACTTTCTGAGATTTACCTTACTTTTAACACAAGAGTAACTTATGTTTACTGAAAACAGAGGCTAAATAAATGTTGGCAATATGTTCCAGCAGGGAAACAGCAGCAGTAATTTGTGCTCCATTCAGGATGATAAAACGTCATTCAAGAAGCAATCAGGTATTTGGCTCAGATTTCTAAAACTCTTTTGAGCATTTCCCATCTCCAACACCTAGATTGGCTGGATAGCCAAATCCAGTGAGTTTCATGCCACCTCGCAGTGTACCTTCCCACACCACCATGCAAGGAGAAATGCAGGACTGCAGCTTCTCAGGTCTTCCTATGACACTGTCCACCTCCCAAGTCTACAACTCGTGTCCTTACATTGCCTCCTTTTATTCCCAGTCCTTTACCCTGGTGTGTACGGGATCCCACGTGCAGGGGCACTGAAGACTCCTATTTTCCCCAAAGCAAAGACAGCTCTGATCTGCACAGCCCGTTTTGCCTTGTGGCAACAGGCAGCTGCAGCAGACAAGGCGCGGAGCCAGGAGCGGCCGCCACGCCTCGCATCCTTTGATCTCGCAGCCTTTCCACCGTCTCGGGTACCAGACGCAGCTTGTCGGCGGGGCTCGCAGTCAGCTGCCAGCTGCACCTGGCCCAGCACCACGCTGCTGCACACAGGGAAGGGGCCTCGCTACCAGGCGGAGCCTCCCGGCTGGAAGAGGCTGGATGAGCTTGTTTCACGGGCTGCTGCTTTGAACTCCCATCGCCTTGCTGCCTCCCACATCTGGAGCCTGAGGTGAAGGAAGATGAAAGCGTGCTGGGGAGTGCAGAGGCTTGTGAGGCACGCTGGGAATGCTCCCAGCCTGTGAGCAGGGCTCCCGACTTGGCCATTCCCCAACTTGGGTTGTTACATCTTACGGTTGGAGCAGCTATTCCTGTGTGTGCAAACTTCCAGGGGTGCACTTCATGTATGCTGGACTGTTTGTACATAAACCAGGGCGTGTCAGTGGGTGCTTGCATTTATACTTACAAACAGTGACTCTGATAGTATTCAGAGATCATGCCTGTATCAATCTTAACACTTTTCAGAAGTACTGGTGAAGACCAAGCACTCTAAGAGTCCAAGGTATTTAACACTTACAAACGTTGCTTGATAACTTACCCACTGTATGCTCCCATTGACTTTCACGTTTTAAATCAAGCCTTTAAAACATCGAAAGGAAGAAAAAAGGAGACAATTTTCCAACAAATACTGTTTCCCAATTCTGTAGGCTTTGTAGTAAATCTATTAAAAGAAAGGGCATGTCAATATGAAATGCACCTGCCTGATACACTGAAGCTGAGCACTGTCTCCAGCTCAGGCAACCCTGTTAGTATCAGCATTAGCCTCATGGTGTTCTGCAAAACTAAGGCACTTGCTGGACTAGCTTTTCTAAATAAGGATGTTTTTCTGAATGGAAAATTTCAGGGGCACATGTTACATTAGTAGCAAAGCATAGATTATAAAGCATAGATTATTTTTTCTGACCTGTAAATTTTATTGTGTTTGTGGTTTGTGACACCAAATCATTCCCTGAATGTTAGTGTTAGAGGAGGCAGAGAAAACTGCCTTTGCAAACATATAATTGTGTAAATCTTAGTCTCCCTGGTCTTTTTAGAATAACAAACAATGATACATAATTAATTGTCATTTTGCTGGAAGTGACTTTATCACCATATTCATAAATACCCACAAGGCAAGTGCTGTCCCAGGGGAGATAACTTTCTTTCAATGGTGTGATAAAATGTTCTCATCACAGACCGTATTTATTGCCAGTGTCTCTTGAGAGATGATTAAAACAGGAGAAGAGCAAATAAGCAGACACAAAGCATCCCCACTATGCTCATTTCACAGGCTTGCTTCTACTTGTTTAAAACACAGTGCATTAATATGGGATCTGAGAATGATCATTTTTTCCTCCTTCTGCTTTCTTACTGGTTTTTTATCATTGTTTTGGAGAAAAATGACTAGAGAAATGTCTGAAACCTTAATATCTTTTTAAAACTCCTACACTAAGCTACAGTTCCTGCTGCAGTAAACAGCACACAATCTCATCACTTATCACTTAGTCTCCTCTAGCTAGCTTTCATGCCCCATTGTGAGCACAAACAGAAAGGCATTTCATTGCATTTCCTTTTCTTACAAGGTAACCCAGCAAAAAGGAAATAAATTAATTTCATTAAAATTATACATTATTTACTTTGCTTAAATAAAGAATGAGCTATGGTAAAGTCATGCTTTGGGGTTTTTTAGGTGGACAAAATGCCCTTTTTGATTGATTGTTAGTCTCTCAGAAAGGCAGGTGACATTTCCTGCAATGCTGGCTGCAGCTCGCAGTCCCCTTTTGGAAAAGCTAAGGAGATTTACAGTTTGAAAAATTTTCGAAGTTAGGCTCTCAGCTAGGATGAAACACTGTGGATAGATTCACTTCAGCCAAGTTGGTGAAAAAACACTCATTGTCAACTTTTCCTTTGTTTTTTGAAGTTGATCTCTCGGTATGGATTTGATTCATACCACCTAAAAATAAATCTGCAAAGCAGAAAACTTATCTGTGCTGTCATGGTATCAGTATTTGTTTCTTTTTGTTCAGAGATAACTTAAGATCCTAAAATGAGTTTCAGTTTCTTGCTTATTTTTAAAAGGCCTTTTCTTTTGCTTTACTTTTTATGTAGACATCTTTTTGTATTAATGATGTAGTAATTTTTCAATATCTCTTTTTATGACACTGTTTAAATCTTCCATGAGTAGCATCAGCTACTTTAGAAAACATGATGCAAAGTTGTATAGAAGGGTCAAAATGCCACTGACCATGAATATATGACAGTGCATTCAAAATTCATAAAGGTTCAGTTGCAGCATGAATTAAATGCACCCCTGAATCAAATAAATTATAAGCTGTACTATTCCTTAGACTATTACAGTAGTTTAGAAACTAATATTTACTCATACAATGCAAAAAAATTGAAATTTTGCCTTTAATTTACTGAAGTTGGAACTTCTTATTTTGCTGTACCATCCAGTATCTTTTAAACTAAGTTTTTTCCTAAGGTTTTAGCCAATTTCTGTCTACGAGGAAAATCATTTTAATATGAGTGAAGTATATGAACTAGAAAATGAAATATTAAAAGACAAAATTATTTTTCCCATAATTTCTGTAATGGAGGAAAACACTTTTGAGAATCGAAAACATTCAGGTTTGCTTCTTATTAATTTTCCAAGGTTCAGGTGGGTGTCTTGCTAGAACTAGATAATGATTTTGGGCTGCAAATATGACATATCAGAACCTTTTCTTCTTCACAAGTATCAGCCATTGATGATGAGATGAAAAGACATTTAGGCAAAGACAACAAATGTGTTCTTCAGAACTGCAAGATACGTTTGCTTGTTTGGCAATTTTGTTTACCTTGAAGGTCTTACATTTAATAATACATATTTCAGCACCATAAATAATATACTAACAGACTGTCCTAGGTGACAATGTAAGATGTAACCAACAGTATGTATTCTATTATCAACTTCTCAAGCTGTTAAAGCAGGTGAGGCAGTGTTCCTTATCTCCTACCATGACTCATCCCTGATATCTCCCTCCGGGGACTATCTCTGTTTGATGGGCAATCAAGGACCCTGCCACATGACTCATAGAATTACATCAACCCAAGGTGAGATGCTCCGCCCAGGGGAGAGGAGCCAAGAATTCCCACCTGGATATAATCTGGAGTTTGGAACAGCACAGACAGCCCTTACTTATGGGACTACCAGAGCACAAGAGCTACAACACTGGGCCTTCAGGCGAAGACCAGACTCTTTTCTACAGGATCACCGCTTCAACAGGACTCCTTCATCCAGACTGCTACCAACACCCTGACTGACAGGGTGTCAGGTTATATTCTGACTCTGTCAGTGGCAGGTTTTTTTGTACTGTTGCATTTATTTTATTTTTCCTATTAAATTGTATTTCTGACTTGGAGCCTCTCACAGGTTTGCTTTCAAACCTGTACCCAGACATAATGTGATGGTTGGTTCATGTGGCCTGGTTCTTCTTAAGTTTTGAAATGAATAAACAAGCAACATCTCCATATAAACCAGTTCAATGGAATTTATTTTTAATAACAATTTCCTTTGTTCCTGTGGTCTTCAAAATACATGGCAAAAAATCATTTTCCCCTGTTTCACACAAGGCAACTACACCTTGCTGTTTTCCACACCATGACTGTGCTGCAGTACACATTATATGGCATGATTAGAAACATTATGCCTCATGATATTATTGAATTTGAGCAATACATTGAAACTTTTTTTTAATTTAAACCTTTGAGGAACTCAACAACAAGCAAAGTAGTGGTGGTACAATTAATGCTGCCATATAAAAAAGAATTTAATTTCCTGCAATTGGTGAAATATGAATACTTCTGTAAATACTCAATGCTAGCTTAACTCCAAAGTGAGCTAACATCTGCTCAGTTTGAGGCGAATGAAGTACTAGAGATGATTTATGTTGTTTTTCTTCATTGCTAGTTTTCTTTTTTTTTTCTCACCCTAAATAATGGGAATCTTTCATAACAAAATCTTATTTTTCTCGTAACTCCAGCAACACTTTCACTATTCACATCTCTAATTATTTGATAGGAAAAATACTACAAGTTTGTGCAACTGATTCTATTTTTTTCATTAGTATTTGATTTTAAACTATGACAGACATTAACATGATACCAGTGCAATTTTATAATGAAATCACTCATCCAGGTGGCTTAACATGAGAATTGATCTACCAGATGTTGCTAAAAAAAAAGAAGAATTTTTATTTGTTATTAGAAGAAACAATTATCACTTCTCTTCAAATTTCAAAAGTCTCGTATTCAAAATAAGTGATTTTAATAGGCTGGGAGTTGTTTTGGTTCAGTGTCCCTAAATGGGAAAGATATGTAAAACAAAGTTAAATTAAGAAAAATTCGATAGTTCAAATAATTACCTGACACTGCCCTGGAAGGGGTCAGCCTGGCTGGGCAGCAATCCCAGGCGAGGCAGTAGTGTCCTTCCTGCAGACACGCAGTGTACGNCCTACTGTCTGTGACTGGGAGATGGCACATCTATAAACATAACAGGGCTCAAAAAAAGTCAGGAAAGTGATAAAAGTTTTTTGACTTATGAGAGAGGAGTCCTACTTATGAAGAAAAAGAATTGCCATAAATGAAAAAACACATGAAAATCATAATCCTTATTATTAGAATTATTAGAAATGTACCTAGACTATGAAATTATTATTAGCTTGGGTCTAAGTTCAGGTTTCTAACCTAATATGCAAGCTTCAAGGATCTTGGATTCTAGGTGTCACATCATAACAACACAAGAGTTGTCATCAAAAGGATGTATTTACAGTCATGAAGGTGGAAGTTGTTCCAGCTTCTGCTGTGACCATATCAAACAAAGCAAGACAGTATTACAGAATCATAGAATGGACGAGGTTGGAAGGCACCACAGTGGATCATCTGGTTCTACCTCCCTGATCAAGCAGGGTCATCCTAAAGCACAGGATTGTGTTCAGATGGTTCTTGAATATCTCCAGTGGGAGAGACTCCACAACATCTCTGGGGAACTTGTTCCAGTGCTTGGATACCCACACAGTAAAGAAGTCCTTCCTCATGCTCAGGTGCTACTTCCTGTGCATCTGTTTCTGCCCGTTGGCTCTTGTCCTGTTGCTTGGCACCAAGAAAAGCCTGGCTCCATCCTCTTGACACCTTCCTTTCAGACAGTTATTCATGAGGTTGTCTCTCAGTCATCTCTTCTCAAGGCCAAACAGGCCTGTTGGGTTACACTATGTGGTGACAGAGAGATAAGCCCTGAAGGCTGGAGAGAGAGCCTCTTTCCTGGACCCAGAGGTGAATGTGGTACTGTATCCAGGTCACCGGGGATGGGCGGAGAGAGGATTGTGGTTTGTGGACAAGGCTGGACCTGTGAGGGGTGATGGTTGTAGTTTGTGACCTTATTAGGTCACAGGGTATTGTTTACCTGTTACCATAATAGGCAATACCTGTGCACTACCCCAGGTGATTGGGGGACACTGTGGTGAACATCTTTCCTGTTTACATGCTGTTATATCCTGTTGTGTGTGGGTATTTAGGGAATTCTAGCTGCGTAATAAACGACTTTGCACCCCCACCTTGTGCGGAGTTACCCCATTTCTCCCAGCCCCCTCCATGCTCCAGGAACTCCATGTCTCTCTTGTACTGAGTAGCCCAGAACTGGACACAACACTCCAGATGTGCCTCACCAGGGCTGAGTAGAGGGGCAGGATCACCTCCCTTGGCCTGCTGGCAATGCCCTTCCTAAAGCCCCCCAGGACACCATTGGCCTTCTTGGTCACAGGGGCACTCTGCTGGCTCATGGACGGCTTGTTGTCCACCAGGACCACCAGGTCCTCCTCCACAGAGCTGCTTCCCAGCAGGTTGGCCCCCAGCCTGTGCTGGTGCATGGGGCTATTCCTCCCCAGGTGCAGGACCCTGCTTTTGCCATTGTTGAATTTCAGATGGTTCTTCTCTGCCCAGCTCTGCAGCCTGTTGAGGTCCTTCTGAAGGGCTGCATCTCTGGGGTATTGGCTGCTCCTCCCAGCTTTGTGTCATCAGCCAACATGCTGAGGAGGCATCTGCCCCTTCATCCAAGTCATTGATGAACAATGGGCCTAGTATTGAGCCTTGGGGGACATCTTTAGTGACAGGCCTCCAACTAGACCCTGCGCTGCTGATTGTGACCCTTTGGGATCTGCCATTCAGCCAGTTCCCAACCCACCTAACTGCCCACTCCGTCAGTCCACCCTTCCTGACTTTATTGAAGGTTGTGAAAGACAGTGTTGAAAGCCTTGGTGAAGTCAAGGTAGACAACATCCACTTTTCTCCACTCGTCCATCCAGGTAGTTGTTTCATCATAGAAGGCCAACATGTGGGTCATGCATAATTTACCTTTAGTGTATCCATGCTGCCTAGTCCTAATCACCTTCTTGTCATCCACATGGATAAAGATGGTCTCCACAATGAGATACTCTATCATCTTTTCAGGGGTTGAAGTGAGGAAGACTGGCTGGTAGTTCCCTGGGTCCTCCTTCTTGCCTTCAGGGTGACATATTCTATCTTCCAGTCCTCAGGCACTGCCCTATCTTCATGACCTTCCAAAGACGATTGTGAACCACCTCGCATGGTGACCACCAGCTCTCTTGGCACTCTTGGATGAATTATGTCAGGGTCCTTGGACTTGTAGACGTCAAGTCTCTCTAGGTGTCCTCTAACCCAATCCTCCCTGACCAAGGGAAAGTCTTCCTTCCAATATTCTTTTAACCTGGTATCTTGAGTCCAAGGTTCATGAGGACTGATTTTGGCAGTGAAGAAGCTCTTTGAACAAATCTTGAAGGATTTCAAACAAAGCTGATTCTTTTCTGTCTTCCCTTCTTACACTTTTCAGTCTTCTCTCTCAGATTCACGTTCTTAACCACTGCTTTGCTCTAAATTGAATGCTAGACAGTGTCATTTTTGAGTTACAGGACATCAACACAATGCATTAAAAATTTTGCTCCTTCTTATACTATTACGGAATTGCTGCACAAACAGGAGGTTCAGAGCTTTCACATCTTCCCTTCTGTAAACACTGTTCTTAATTTAATGTTCAAGTATTTATAAGATTTTGGGGTGTGGTTTCTACCCTGTTAAACTGGCCTTAACGTTACGAAGAAGAAGTGTCTTGGGGTGACTTT